>OY282449.1:125759895-126359895 GCA_958295655.1 Palloptera scutellata | reverse complement strand
AAAGAAACCACTTTCTGAACCCGTTCTGGCCACAAAAGTTGGCGTAGCCAAAGCAAATGCTTCTTCCCTCCATTTTCTATCTTCTGCCCAAGGGAATTCAACAATAAATCCATAACGCTGTTTATTTTGGAACAAAAAAACTATCCAGCAATTGAAACCATTCTTTTGTACTTAGTAGATTTACACGCTTTTGTTTGCTATTTGAATTGAAATGGAAGCGATGAGGAAAGGATATTCAAAGTTAATTTTTATATGTCAAAGATGTAATAATGATACCATTTAGAATGTCTAAAATTGTAAAAATTAAAAATGGCTTCATTAAAAATTAATAAATATTTAAAAAAAGAAAACTAATCGTTCTTATCGTTTTTTTCAACAATCTCAAGTTTTTAATTTTAGAAAATTATTTAAAATTAAATATAAGTTTAAACTCATTCCACGGTGTTTGGTTTTCACATTTTTTGAAATAAATTTTGGTTTTGATCGAATTTATAAAACTATTTTAATTAATTAACTTATGTTAAACTAAAACGATTTTATAACAAACTCCTGCATGATGCATAAGAATTAAAATTCCTATTATTTGTAAAATATACTAAGTATTTTGTAAGCTGGTTGTCAAGAGCTCTAAATGAATTTAAATAGATGTGAAATAAAAAATTGATACAATTTTTCTAACAAATTAACTTTATTGACTTTTATTGAATTCATTTACATGCGAAAAGGTAAACCAAATCGTTACTCTTTCAATTACTACACGTACTAAGTAATACTTAAAGAATAACACACGCAGCTATTCATAGCATTACATTTCTCTTCTACATTCTAGACCTATCGGAAATTCCGATTTGTGAGTCAGCTTTATCATGTGATAGTTTACCGTGCGATGATCATGGACGCATACCAAATCCACGTGTCGTTTGCGCTGTCTCAAATGCCGGCGGCGATAGCAATTGCCTTCTGTGGCGTGATTATGCACGCACTGAAATCATTGAGTCTTCAATAAATCCGCAATTCTTTTGCACTATTTGCTTTCGGCGCAGCGATGGCTTCACAGCAGATACACTGTTACGATTTACCGTGTATGATGTCCGTGAAAAAGTTTCATTGACAGCGGTGCCGATAGCACATGCTGAAATTGCTTTGGGTGTTATACAAGTAAGTCAGCAGGAAATGTAATAAATAACTTTATCTTTGATTTTCGTTTATTTTCGAAAAGGATGCAACACGTTTCCGCATCCCATTGCGCACGCTCAATGGTGAAAGTGGCTTTATAACTATTGCTTCATGGGCTCCAGACACAGATAAACAGCCACCACCGCCTCGCTCAACAACACAAGTTTTTGAGCAGCAAACCAAGGGTAAAGGGTGCTTTAAATATTCTAAATTTCCAATTTAATTTATCCTTCACCTTTATGTGTTCAGGTCATCGTCGATCACAGTCGTTACCTTCAAAATTGGGCGTTAAATTATTTATACCCTTTCAGGGTAACTTACAAATTGTATTTGCTAATCCTAGTGTAAGTTTAGAATTGAAAATTGTATTTTACTTTTAGCTTAACCTTAATTTTTTCTATTTCGACCATTCATTTAGATTCATACATATCGTTTACATTCGAGCATGGGTGGTGATATCAGCGTTCAGGAGTCTTTAGCGGAGAGCAAATTGTGTTTTACCATACCACAGCAATTGCTGTAAGTTTTATTTGGGCAATTGTAGAAAATCTATCTATAAACTAAGGAATTTTCACTTATGTATTTCAGCTCAATTTGGATTTTGCGCGAAAAGGAATTGCTACAGGAAATTTCGGGTATGGGTGAATTGGGCGGAGAATGGCGTCGTCGACAAATGGATCTACTGGATAAACATTTAAAACTATTAAAGGATTATTCACAAGCAAAACAGAATCTGCAGCAGCTTACAAAGGAATATGGTAAATAAATAGGAAACTAGGAAACGAACCGAAATTACAAAAATACTAGGATAGATTTGAAGATGTTCATTGCGCTCAGCTTCATAAATATTCAATTCAAAGCAGATGATATTAGTATTGTTACTAATGGAGTTCTTATGGAATGTGAGCAGGGCCAGTGATTTACTCCAACTAATAGAATCTTGTGTTTGTTTAACAAGCACAAATTTTGGACTCATAAATACATTACATCACTTAAAAAATAGGCAAAAGTGAAAGGTGAATCTTCTGATCGGTCTGGTTAATCAGGTGGTGATTAAGACCATCAAGAAATGACATTCTCTATGTAAGAATTCGTTTGGAAAATCCTTGGTGTCAAACGATACCTACGCAGCACGAGATGCCTGATGCCTGATGCCTTGGTTAAGAAAGAACAAATAGAATGTTTAAGAATAGGGTCACAAATAAGATAAGTTCCAAGTGAGACGGCAAACAAAGATGTAACTAAGAGTGTCTCTTGGCATCAAAACTAGAATGATTTTAAGTCTTAGGCGTAGAACTCTGCATTGGAGGCTTGATTTGGTAACATAGTTATCATCTATAAAGAAGAGGTTCTTTGATGGGCGACACAAAATCGAATGTTCTTTAAAATAGATGCGCAATGTAGTAGTTATGAGAAAAGCGGTTGGGAAATTCTCTGCCAAACCCAGTAATTACATTTCGCAAGGGGTAGGGAACAGGAAACAAAAAGAGTCACATTTCAGTAGGAAGAAACTAGAGCTATATCTTGATTAATCTATTTTCATAATTTATCGGTTGTTATCGGTTAATCAGATTTTTAGTTAATTGCTTAATCAATTATTGTAATGAATTTTATCTTTATTCACAAGTCTGATTATTTCGTTTATTTAATTTTGATGAGGTTTTATAAGAATTCTTCTTCAATGGCACAACATGGACGAGCCTAGGACGAGCTTTTTTATGTTGTGCGAGTTATATTTGTACATGAATGGAAGGGTACCTTCAGTGAAACGAAGGGTACCTTTTTCCGCAAATTTTGCTATTGTCTTCAAAGAAATGGTCCCGTTTAGAAAAATTTTTATTTTTTTAAATTTTTGAGTTTTGCCTGTGCCCAGTTTCGAACCCGGGAAATCTAGCAGTCCAGCACACTACCGACTACGACACGTCGATTATACATAAGATTATCTAATTTACTATTGGTTAAATCCTTGATTATTAGTTTTATCAAAAATACCATACCATTATATGTAAAAAGTTCTTGAGATATTACTTATTAGTGCTTGAAAATTTAAGTTATTTTCTCTCAATTTTCAGGTCCTTACTTCAAGCGTTCCTCAGTGAAAACTGACGAATCGCTCGAGTTTATACCAGTGAATTTACATTTGCAACGTATGTGGGCACAAAATGATACACTAAATCGTACAGGAGTTTTAGATATTATCACGGTTGGTGCATTTACAAGGCATGCAGCCAAAGGACGTACCGGAGGGCTTATAAAGTAAGAAAATGTTCGATTTCTCTGTTTGGTTATTGTGATACTTCACTGTTGATATGTTGTGTTACTGTAGTTTGAAATTTCAGCGGTGATTGTATGTATTTTTAAATCATGATGAATGTTATTGTTTGTGATGTACCAGTCCGCGTTTGCTATGCATCTCAGTATTGTTGATTGTTGACGTTGTATTTTTAAAATATTGCTTTTCTTTGCTGTTCCCCATAGTTGCAGGCCATATGTGTTTTATTATTGATTTGTAAATTAGTATTTTGTTGTTTAGATTTAAGCTAGACTTTCTGTTCAGTAGCCAGTATAACTCCCGAAATTTAATTTTCATTTACTTGCGTTTTTTTCTATATTATAGTTCTAAGTAAGCTTAGTATCTATGTATACTCCCAAATATTTGGCGACGGTGTCAATCCTAACATTTGTTCCATTAATTTTAATGGGTTGAGGATTAATAATTTTTCTCGTTGTATATATAACTTGAACAGATTTTTGTTCATTTACTTTTATGTGCCATTTGCTGAACCAATTCGTGATTTAATCAATATTTTCTTGTAGTGTTGCTGTTGCAGTTGTAATATTTTGGTGTGATGCCAAGAGGGCTGTGTCATCTGCAAATGTAGCTATAAGTGAATTTCTGCTGGTAGGCTGTCGTATATCTGCTGTATAAAGTGTATATAAAATTGGTCCTAATACACTTCCTTGCGTGATGCCAGCTGTAATTTTTCGTAGTGTGGATATTTCATTTTTGTGCCTCACATAGAAGTGACGGTCTGTGAGATAGATTTTTATCAATTGGTACAAGCATTCTGGTAATATTCTTTTGAGTTTGTAGAGAAGTCCTTTAATCCAAACTTTATCAAACGCTTTTTCTACATCGAGATAGATCCCAGTGATCCCACTCTAAATCCGTGAGAATTTTATGCGTTACTCTGTGCACCTGCTGGATTGTGGAGTGTTTGCAAAACAGCCAAACTGGTGATCTGGTATTGCATGAGTTCTTTCTAAAATTGGTTGTAGTCTGTCATATATGAGTTTTTCCATTATTTTTGATAGTGTTGGTAAAATGCTAATTGGCCTACTACTGTGGGCAAAAGTTAATAAGACTTTTTAATTTAAATTTCGCGCGGAAACCCATTCATCAAAATATTATTTTTTTAAGGTTACTATTACTGTTGGTGACATCTGTGCCAAATGTCACATCAAAATAATCATTAGTGTTTAGTATACGCTTGTCTTTCTGAAGTACAAAAAGTGCATTCGGCGATTTTCACAATGAATGAAATTATTCAACACACACAATTTTGTGTGCGGAATCAAATTTCTGGTGCCGAAACGGTCAGAATGTTGCAAAAGGCCTTCGGTGATAATTGTATGTCGCGAGCAAGTGTTTTTGATTGGTACAAATTGTTCAAAGATGGTCGAGAACGCGTTGACGTCGAGCCACATCCAGGACGGCCATCAACATCAACTGATGATCAACGCGTCAATAAAATCAAGGAATTGGTGCTCGAGAATCGACGATTAACAGTCAGAGACCTTACTGGCATCGTTGGAATATCGGAAGGATCAGTGAAAACCATTTTAAAACATAATTTGGGCCTAAGAAGAGTGAATGCACGATTGGTTCCAAAATCACTGCATTGGTTTTACGAGACCTTTTTGCCAAAAATTCGACTGATATCGTTCCGCAACCACCCTATTCGCCCTATTCGCCTGACTTAGCACCGTGTGACTTTTGGCTATTTTCTAAACTCAAAAAACCGCTTCGTGGACACCGTTACCGTTTTGAGTCAATTGAAGACATTAAACATGAATCGCTAAGCGCATTGAAGGCTATTCCGGAAATTGACTTTAACAACTGTTTCGAGAATTGGAAAAAACGTTGGCACAAGTGTATTGGGGCCGGGGGGGATTACTTTGAAGGGGACGAAATAGATTTGGAAGAATGAATAAAAAAATTTGAAGTTATGAACAAAGTCTTACTAACTTTTGCCCACAGTAGTATATGATGACGCTTGTGTGGAATTATCTCGGCCACTTTCCATAGTTTGGGGTAGTATTTTAGTCTAAACATTGCATTCATTATGTTCCGAAAGTATTGTAGCGCATTTAACGGAAGTTCTTTGACCATTTTGCCTGTTATATTGTCGTAACCTGGTGTTTTCTTGTGGCTTATTCTTTTTTTAATACAAGTTTCAATTCAATTTCATGTACTCTTATATATTGAGTGTTGTAGTCAATTGTTTGATGCGTTTCTTCAATTTCATTTAGTTGGCTTGTTATTGAGTCGTTTGAGAATATTTTTTCGTAGTAGTTAGCAATTGTTGCTGCTTTTTCCTCATTAGATCTAGCCCACGTGCCATTTCCTTTTTTTAAAGGCGGCTGGTGAAAAATTTAGTGGGTAAGATTTTTACAGCTTAGAATTTCATACTCGGAAATTTTTCTTCTACCTGCCCTGACTACTTCAACCTAACCTAAATTTCGATTTCGTTCCGTTTCTTTTTCACTTCGTTTCTCAGCCTATATTTAATTATGAATAAGGCTAATAAAAAAAACTTGATTAGTTATTCGTTTAAAAAATTCTCTTAAGTATTAACAATATTTAATTTGTTACAATTAGACTTTTACAGGAAACCAAAGAATCACCATCGAAAATGGAAAGCGACAACGGATGCAAAGTGCAAGCCGCAAACGATGCCGTGCAAGCAATCAAGCAACTGCGGAAAGAAATCGTTGAGCTCATGTCGCAATTGTTGTGCCTTGCTAAGAGTAAAAATCCCAAAGGCATGATGCCATTGTGCAATGAAATGGTGACAAAAACGAAAACACTCCTGAATATCTGGGAACCGAATTTAGTTGAAGAAGCATTTGCATTTATCGAACGGCATCGCATTATTGAGGAGCCGGATAACGTGCTGATGGTATAGTTCTAACAAAAATACATATAAGTATAGAGACAATGTGAAAGTAATGTAGCTAATTGCAATATTTCTCTTTTCTTCCCCTTTCAAGCCCATGTCACCATTTCGTAAAATAACACAACAATTAAGCGCCTTAGACTTGAAATCACCTGAATTGGAAGATTTTGCTACACCAGTTGTAGCGCCGCCAGATCTGTGGCCACGCACAAAGACGCCCACCACAGGCTTTGGTCGCACTTTAGTGCGTTCGAATAGCTTACATCTGCGGCCGTCACCATCTGCCACAGATATCAGTGCAATTTATACCTTACATCGTACGGTCAAATCGTACAACGAGCAGCTGCGCCATAAAGCTACCAACGCTTGTGATTATAAAAACAATAAAACAGAAGAAGCACAACGCGATGAAGAAGAGGCAACATTTCAATCGTTACCTGTAACTTGGAGCAACAACAAAGATATGATGAACTTAAGTGAAACGAGTCACTATGGTGATGCAAATATCGAAAATTCTACGCTTAAACTTATCGATTTAGATGAAGTGTCAAATGAATGTATAATGCCAAATGAATATTGTCCCAGTGGCAACGTCGTCACAACCACTAAGCAACACAACCACAATCGGCAACACTTCCATTACAGCAATGTCGACGCTGATGACTACTACAACCAAGATTGCAATAATTTAACATTAGCACATAACACGGGCTTCCTTGATACGAAAATGATGAGCACCTCGCCATCGGCCAATTATTATCGACCCACAGAGGAACCTGAACCGTTGGATTTAACACAGCTCAACATCGAGGCGAGCGTCATGTGTCTCGTGAGTAAAATCAAGTTTCTTTGCGGTCGCTGTGGTAGTCCAGCGATACGTTTGCGTCATCCAAAGACAATAAAACGTGCTGGTTTCACTAGCTCACCAGCTGCACCGCCAGATGTGGTGGCCAATCAGAAAACAACAGTGCTTCCAAATAATGATAACGATGAGTCTGTGATGGTAATGAACAATGTAGAGTCAAGGCAGCAGCGTGAAAAAGAGTTCGCCGCTGGCGCAGTTGGGAATGGTTTAAATCTGGATTTAACACAGCAAACGACTGCAGTAGAAGTGCTGAATAATGAAAATCAGCTCACTAAAAATGCGTATGCAGCCAAAAAGGGCAATAAATTCACTGATGGTGAGTGCGTATGCAAGATTTCTTTATTAAAATAATCGAGAAATGACTTTGGAAGTGGTATTGAAGAAAAGCAATGCCAATTCAGAAGATTGGAATTGATTTTTAGCTTATTGTTAAATACTTCCGTGTCTGAATTACAGTCCTTCTATTGTACTAGGTTTAGATTTATCACTGACCACGGATTGGGCATCGGAGCTTCGTCCTTCTATGCGTAAGCTGCGGCATGCAATGGATGGCCTTCTAAAGACGGCACGTCTCATGCATTCCGTGCAACGTTTGCAACAGGATATGAAACGTAATAGCATCAATTTGGAGATAATGTATCGACGAGATGTATGCTATTCACAAGCGGTAATAAGTTCAACTCTCAACTAAAGAAACTTCATCCAAATTTTATATGTTAACATTTCTCACTTCTCTCTCTCTCTCTCTTTCTTGCAGCTAACTTCATTGGTGAGCGCACTCATGGCCAAACTTTGGGGTACCGAAATAACAGAGAACTTTATAAAAATCCTATGCGATTTAGGGCCACTGGTATATTTTGAAGGTCTGCTTTCACTGTATGGAGGTGAGACAGATATGTTTGGTGATATGTGCATTGCAATTGAGGATTTGTTAGGTATTAATTTTACGCTTATTCGCAGTAATTTGCAAGGGTAAGTTTGTATACAAATGCTGAACTCAATTCTTTTCATGCTCTTCTCTTCTTCCAGCAATGAACCACAAGTGCCGCCGCCAACACCACGTGTCACTGGCTCACGGCAATCCATCAACGTTCTGCTACCTGTGCCCGAAAACGTTTACGCAATAATGCCAACGAAAAAGATGGTCACATTTAAAGTGACTCCCGTCTTCTTTAACATTGGCATCAACGAGAAGGCTACAGTCGCTGAAACTCTAGGACAAACACGCGAACAGCATCGTTCCAATTGGGATAATTTTGTGCGTTTGAAGCAGTATTATAGTCGGTTTCGTAAATTGAATCTCGTAGCACCGGATACACCCAGCAAGCATGAACCACACTTGCCTGCAACACAAACGTTGCTGAATATTTTGAATTTCATGGAAGAGCAATTGCGTTCGAATGTATCGAAAAATGTGAAAATCTTACATTTAGCTGAAGATGCATGCCGCTTAATGTCCGGCCTACGTTTTACCTCGTGCAAAAGCGCCAAAGATCGCACCGGCATGGCGGTAACTTTAGAACAATGCCGTGTTCTGGTGCAGGAGTTTCAGCTGCCTGCAAAAACGGTGCCATATGTGTTGAGCACAATGAGAAGGTGAGATTTTCTCAGAATGTTGCATTGCATTGGCTACAAATTTGTTATGTTTATTTCTCGTTTTTAGTGAAGGCACCCGCATGGATAATGTTTTCAAGAATATCGATAAACGTAAATATGCTTTCAATTTGCCTCAGGTATTATCGTTGCCCGCAATGTATCGACCACCAACTGGTGCTTATGGCAAAGCGGAAACTTAAGAGCATTCTGTTTAAAACGTTAACAATTTTAAGCTAAACAACAAATAGTACATACATATACAATTCGTAAAGGTTGAAAATTTAGTATTTATACATTTTTTAGTTTTAAAATTAAACAAGAAAACCATGATAATTTCCATTAACCTCATGCAACGCAGTCGCAAATTATGAATCTAAATAATTTATTTTAAAACAAAAAGCAAAATATTGAATACAATAGGGTGTATTGAGAAAATACAAAGTTTAAATTTGAATTAAGCGCGCTAAGGAAAAGTCCTGGGACCCCCAAGGAGCAGATAAAATTATGCTATTCCCGAACAAGTGGATGCGAAAAGTTTGGCCTTTGGCGCTACATGCGGTCATAGTCAACACTGATAAACTGAAGTTCATTGTGGTAAAGGCATAACACTTGCCACAATGACTGCCTATCTCTTTATCGGTGTCCTGTGTGATTGCATGCCTTATCTCATTCTCCCTCCTTCTTCCTCTCACCTATCAATCTTCCTTCCATTCAACACAATGCTCTGCATTCATAGAGGTACACCCTGTGTGTTGAATGTAACAATAACAAAAACAAAAAAAGATGCAAATAAATTTTGAAAATCGGTGTGTGAACCATTTCGGTGGTCGCTGTGGTGTAGTGGTAGTGCGTTGGACTGCTACGCAGAGTGTCCGAGGTTCGAATCTCGGCACAGGCAAAATCAAAAAGTAGAAAAAATTATTTTTCTACACGGCACCACCTCTTGGCAGGCAGCAATGGCAAACCTACAAGAGTAAAAATTGCTATGAAAAGCTTTTCGCTACGCCGTTCGGATTCGGCATTAAACTGTAGGTCCATGGTTCATGTACAAATATAACACGCACAACATGAGTGGATGCGAAGAGCTCGGCCTAGGCCCTCCATGGGCTGTTGTGCCATTAAAAGTAAAGTTAAGTAAGAACCATTTCGGAGACTTATACAGTTTGAAATTAAAGCCCAATCGCGTTTCGACTCTGTTCCAATTTTAATAATATTTACGGTGCCCGAGGTATTTTTTGATCAATCTGAAAAGTGAGTCTGCAGCAAAAGATCTAAAAATGATTTACCAATCATCATAGTTCATTATCCATATTTTTGTTTAAAGAGACTGAGAGAATTGTATGACTTATTTCGACCGAACCTGGGAAAGCGTAGAAGTCTCACAAGTTGTTCCAATTCCTTTGCAGAAAAGCATTTATGGTTTCTGTTCTCCATTCCTTATTTATTTTTTAATAGAAATTCTACTGTTGACTTATTTTCACAATCCTTTTAGCTGTGAGCTGGCTGCTTTTGTATACTTATTTCCATATATTCTATGAAAACATTACTATGAACTTCATAGCATCATTTAGCGTATTTATCCAATTTTAAAGCCTTTTAATGCATGTCGTTTAAAATATAGATTTGAAATCAGCATGCCAGTCTACTTTGAACTATGGGCAATTACCGATCTCAGCCCGATTACTTTTCCGAAGTGCCTAAGTCAAATTAAAATATCCAATACATGCTAATTTGCACATTGTTATTGCAATATTTATAATTGTAATGTGAATTGATAAGGAATTGGTTTAGATATGTTCGTATACTTTCTTTAAAACACTAAGAATCTAATAATTTTCTACTCCTCTGGCACATTTATTGAACTGATCTCTTCAAGATTTTTCACTACACATTACCACAATATCTGATAGCAATAATTTTAAAAGATCTTAGCATTAAGTGATACCTTCTTTCTTTTAACTCTTCTGTGTGGGTGCACATTTTATAAAATACATTTATATATACTTATTTTAGTTATAGCAACTATATCAAAAAAAAAAAAAAAAAACAGCACAAACTCTTTATAAATTTAAAGTGTATTGTATTTAAAATTAGGAATTGTGCCAAATATTTGTTACCAAGAAAGTAAATAAAAGAAAGTAAACGTTTTTAAAAAGCCTCAACCTTTGGCTTAAACATTATTATTCGAAAGGAAAACGATTTATTATTTATTGTTTACGTTTATATATTGTACATTTGTTAAACTCTACACTCCTTTATTTTGGTTGTTATTAAAACGACAGTACGACAGTATGTACTACTTTAGTCTAAATGTTATTTATAAAAATTAAACAACGACAAAAATGGTTTGGAGCCACAAGTCAAGAAGTCAAGATAAAACAAAAAGTTACGAAAATAAAGTTGCTGAATCAAATTTAATTTAAATGCATTTATTTCGCTATTTCAATGATGTGAGCACCTCGATGGCCTAGTCAATAAGTGCTTGACTAGAGCTGCAGTAGCCCTAGATATGATTTAGTGTGACTCAAGAAAAATTTCCTAATGTTGATAACAAATATTTGATATTACGCTTTATTTATATTTCAGCTAAACACTTTATTTTATTACTTATAATCATTAATACGGCCGATACCCAAACGCTCTTTACGTATTTCCGTTTTCAACCACGAAGGCACATGGCGTATTGGGTGCGCATTGGGATAACGTAATGGTGGCTCGGGTCCGTCAAATGGATGCGTTTTTGCTAGTTTACGCTCCAAGAATTCTTTATTGATTTGCTTGATGTCACGATAACGATCCAAGTATTTATTGAATGCTTGCTTCAGTGGGAAAAACTTTTGATCGGCAATATATGGTTCAGGGAAATCATATTCGAAGATGGGTTCTTTCATTTCTGTAACAAATAAGAAAGAAGATGGCGGAAAAGTGGTTTTAAATTTTCACTAAACTTACGTAAAACATCATGATAGAATTTCGTTAAAGATTTATCCCAGTTGGTTTGATAGAACGCTAGGCCAGCGGGTGTTATATCGTTTTGAAATTTTCGATAGAAATCAAACGTTTTGAATGTACGTTTTTCAAGATTTGTAGTCTCATTGGCATTTACTTTGTAGGCGTTAAAATCTAATTTAGCATTTTGTTTATAGAGAACAAATATCATGCGCTGATAGCCAATGCCTTTGGGTGGGAAGGGCGGCAAGTAATCGACAATTATATCACCCTTCGTGACATCACCATTGGGGATATTGGATCTGAAAGCAAATATGTATGGTATATAAGTAGAAATATTTAAGAATTAAATACTTTTAGTTAGTTAGTATCAACAGATTTATCGACGAAATTTCAGTTTTTTGCCAGATCCAATAACCAAACAAGATATATTTAATTTAATTTAAATTTTGACACTAAATGAGATTCGGGCAAAAATGGGTTAGGTTTCTCTAATCCACAAATTACGGAGGTTGGTGTATATCACAGATCTGCAACGAGTAGCTTTTGTGCTATGTTACCTATGCTGCGTTTAGATCGCCCGAACGAACGAAAGAAACTTTATGTAGATGGTATAGCGTTGAGGATTCTGAAATTATGAGTATATACTGGAGGATATTCGAATGTTTACTTAGCGATGCAGATCTCTGGTGTATATCTTCTGCGCATATTGCAAAATATTTTTTAATTGTTGCTAAGGAAACTTAATAGTAATCAAAAACAATTGAGGGCAAATTGTGTGTCATTCTTACTCTCTCTGAATCCTTACAAGGTGATAATTTGAGTGAGAACTTACTTTACTTTCTAAAGAACCGCCAGTAAAGCTGAAACATGATCCCGCTCAATAAAATCACAAATTAGTATAGAAACATAGTGTAGTAAGCAGTGAGATCGAAAAAATCGGATAACTTTAAATTGTCCTAGCATTAAAATCCCTTATGCAAATAAAAAAATGTAAACGGTTTCGAAAAGAAAATTTAATTTCCGATAAAATGATCAATAAAACTAATTTGTTTGTTGTTTTTTACATAATTCGGACAGCTTTTCCTGTAGGCCTGCCATTAGCTAACGCCTCTGAGACTCTCTTGGCGGCAGCATTCCACTTATTTCTAAAATCTTCCATGGATTTAGCTTCTTTGTTTGTTGCCTTTAATGTTCTTTTCACTAGAGCCGAATATCTCGATAGGCCGAAGTTCTGGGCAATTTGGTGGGTTGGCGATTTTTGGTACCAATTTGATGTTTTGGTCTTCGAACCATTTAAGGGCTACTTTACTGTAGTGGCAGGAGGCTAGATCAGGCCAAAAGAAAGTAGATACATTGTGCTTTCTAATGAAGGGCAGCAATATCTTTTGGAGGCACTCCTTCACATTAATTTCGGCGTTAGCAGTGCCACTTGTTACGAAACTTTTACTCCTTAGCCCACAACTACAAATCGCTTGCCATACCAGAAACTTCTTCGGGAACTTGGACTTTTGTTTTGTCCTAAATCTTTCCTCAACTTTTCCTCGTTCCTTTGCGGTGTAAAACTCTTGACCAGCCAATTGAGAAAATTTAGACAACACGTATGTTTCATCGTCCATAACACAGCAATCGAATTTTTGGAAAAAATCTGTCTTCAAATTTTTAGTTCGGCTCTGGGCAACCAAGTTCTTAGTAGCGTTCCTGTCGGGTACTGACTGCACTTTGCATGTTTTAAGGCCCGCATCTTTTTTAATTTTACGAACTAAAAACTCGCTGCAACTCGCTTTTTTCGCCAATTTTCGATTAGACAACGCTGGATTCTTCTCTAAGAGAGCAACGACTTTCTTCGCCTTTTGTGGAGACACGAAACCGCATTTCCTTCCAGAACCATATTTTCTAGCAACTGTTAAGTCTGTATTAAATTTTTTAAGAATCATCGAGACAGTTTTTTGTGCAACTTTCGCCTTATTTGCAATGGTTTTCTGGCTCCACTGCGGATTTTCTCGAAATAATTCAACAACTAAATCGCGTCTTTCCACTTCCGATGCCACTGACTCAACTGAAAGTTCACAAGTCAAAAAAAAAAAACATGTGATTGTATTTCAACAGAATTTCTCCAACGCAAGCCTACTGTTTGAATTTTTTCATTCAGATGAAGAGTTTCAAAGCAGTAGTCTTTTAAAGTTATCCGAATTTTTCGATCTCACTCCTTAACATAAAATATTAACTCCGTGTTATTTACATAGAGCAAATAGCGATTGCAAAAAAAAAAATTTGCACTACTTTGTTGATAGCTCTAAGAGTTAATTTTACTCCCCTATGCTTTTAGCTCAATGTTACGTATTCATTTCTAAAAATACATGTCTTGTTTATATCGTTGCCTGCACGACCAATACTCTTCCAGTTGTTTTCCTGTGATTAATATACATTAAATACTTACATAAACCAGTGCACATATTCAGCATCTGATGTTGTGAAGTGACCATCTGGGTTGGTGGCTATTAATGTCCAAAAGGAATCACCAGTTGCTACCTTCACATTTGAAATAGAAATATTGTTAATAAAATATTATAATTTATCAACTACGAGATTATTAACCTTTCCAGTGATAGGATCAATGGTGCCATCAAAAATAACTTCAGGTGCTTTGTTTGCTTGTGCAGGCTTGATAATATTGCCATTGTACACAGAAGTATTATTTTCATACTGAAAATAAAGGACACACAAAATATTATTCTCGTTTTAAATGTTTCGTGCCTATGAACAGCACTTACCTTAATGTTGAAAGATACGCGTGGCACAAAGTATGCACAGCCAAATAAATCATCGTAGATACCATAATGATCTGCTACCACACGCAAATCGTATTGCCCAGCAGTTCTGCTCCACTCCTGTTGTACTTTGTCCAAATCAGCAAGCACTAGAAACAAACAAAATTAATAAGATTGTAACATTACAATTCTACCAGGGCTTCTTCCTGGGCACCTACATTCATTGCTTCGCGCTCGCTTTTCCAATTGACTATTGCTACGTTGCGCTTTCAAATGCTCTGAACGCTCTTTCAATTGTTGGGATCTGGATGGTTTCAGCTTAGGAAACCCAATGTTAACACGCTCTGTTAAAACGGCATCGTTGCTGTTTTCTTCTGTGAATTCGATTGATTACAAAATCATATAACAATTAAGAAATTTTTTCGTTGAATTTTGTGTCTTACCCTCCAACCTTTGTTCTAACGTTTTAGCCACGCCTGGCGGCTTTCCGCGCATTGTATGCCCATGACGTGTAGCTATAACTAAAGGGCATACATTGCGTATACAAGTTTGTAAACTGTTTTTCATTAATAAATTGCTTAAAGACATTATTCTGCTGTTGAAATTGCAAACCGCACGTAAAATTGTGTAGGAAAAACAACCTCAAAAAATAATTTGACATTTCGCTCAGCTGTTTACGGTTCATTCACAATAGCCATGGGTGAGTGTGTTCAGCAAAGCTTCAATTGAAGACAACAAGCCGCTGTGTGAATAATAAAAAAAAATTTTGATTTTACTGTAATTTTTTTAACAACAATTGTTGTTCATATCATATTTTATTCACACATCAAGCTACCTATCTAAGGCGCAGTGACTAGTCACCAATTAAATCAGATAAAGGAGAAGTTGAAAGCGATTAAAATTGCTGCCAAAGTTAACCGACGACATCCTCATCGATGACATCCAAATACGATCCACTAAATTTCTATATTTTCACTTAGCACATCTAAGTGAAACGATTATGGTACATATTAAAAAAAAGATGAAGAATATTTTTCCATTAAAATATTATATTAATAATGTTCACTATTTACCATTTATTATATACAAATGAGCTAATATCATCAGTTGATTCTACACTCAACTTGCAGGTTCATACTATTATATGACGGACACATGGTAGATAACTGACAACCTCTCAAACAAGCTGCAAGCTAGCAATTGACGCTTGTAATGAATTCAAACATTCATGTCCAAACATTATTAACAGCACAAAAAATGTAACTGGACATTGGCTTATTTATGATCAATCATTGGCCTGATTTGCTGTCGCTATTGTATTCTATTGGACCGAGTGAAAAGAAACCAGCGTTTTTTTTTAGTTATTTAAAGGGTGTTTTTTCTAGAAATGTGGTTTTCAATCTGGCAATACTTTTTTCGGAGTTGGTCTTTTTGACAGCTGTTACATGATTTATGCTCAGCTTGGTTTGCCATTTCATAATGAATAGACTTACTCCTGAACAATGTTTGCAAATTATTGAAATTTATTATCAAAATTCGTGCTCTGTGGAAAATGAGTTTATCGCAAATGTTTTCAGCCACGATGCTCCTTTTTGGCTCAATGGATACGTGAGCAAGCAGAATTGCCGTATTTGGAGTGAAATGGCCAAAGCCATTCAGCAGCTACCAATGCATCTCGAAAAATGCACTGTTTGGTGCGGTTTATGAGAAGGCGGCATCATTGGGCCGTACTTCTTCAAAGACGATGAAAGCCGCAACGTTACGGTCAATGGAGAAAGGTACCGTTCGATGAAAACAGACTTTTTTTTGCCGAAAATGCAAGAATTGGACTCGGCCGACATGTGGTTCCAACAGGACGGTGCCACATGCCATACTGCACGCGAAACCAGGCATCAATTGAGAGCCGAATTTGGTGAGCAGTTAATCTCACAATTTGGTGTAGTTAATTGGCCACCCATATCGTGTGATTTGACCTTGTTAGACTATTTTTTGTGGGGCTATGTTAGGTCTCTTGTCGATAGGGACAAGCCAAATACGATTACTGCTTTGGAAGCCAACATTGAACGCGTCATTGGTGAGATTCCGGCCGAAATACGTGAAAAAGTGTGCCAAAATATGACCTTTAGAAAGGACCACTTGAAGCGTAGCCGCAGGCAACACTTAAGTGAAATCATATTTTAAAAGTAAATGGCAGGAATTGATTTATCGATCTAAATAAAAATTTCATTTAGTTTTGTAAAATTTCTGTGTTTTTTTTTTCAATTTCAAAAACTAAACTCTTATAAAAATCTTACTTTACTTTACTTTTAATGGCACAAAAGTAAAGCCCATGGAGGGCCTAGGCCGAGCTTTTCGCATCCACTCATGTTGTGCGTGTTATATTTGTACATGAATGGAAGGGACCTACAGTTTAATGCCGAATCCGAACGGCGAAGTGAAAAGCTTTTCATAGCAATTTTTACTCTTGTATGTTTGCCATTGCCTGCCAAGAGGTGGTGCCGTGTAGAAAAATTATTTTTTCTACTTTTTGATTTTGCCTATGCCGAGATTCGAACCCCGGACACTCTGCGTAGCAGTCCAACGCACTACCACTACACCACAGCGACCAAATCACCCTTTATAAAATTTACTCTCTAAGAAACTAGATTTGCTAAATTAAATATGCATCTAACGCATGAAGTTACGTGCATAAATATAACGACACTATAATATGATATCAAAATGGCCTATTTAGAGCTATGTAGGTAGAAAGCAAGGCCATCATTAAAACCAATCAACCAAAATGTGTTTTGTTTTATCTTCAAACCACCCACCTTATACTTATACCCCCAAAATATAAACGTTATTGACAAATTTGATACAATCAATCAAAAGATTTTTTCTTTTTTTCTAATGACAAAATTTTAGACTCAATAAGTTTATTACCAAAAATAGTAATAAATTGTTGTTATACATATAAAGGGTATTCTATTTGAATAAACGCTCGCATGGAAATGCTTTGTCGAAATTAAAAACAAAAACAAAAACAAAAAACCAAAGTGTTGAACGCTAGTACTTAAATAAAATATCCAATGCTTTTTTTTCAATTGTAGAAGTAATTTTTACTAGTCAATGCTACATAGAAAAATAGGCGCACTTAACGGAGTCAAATGAATGTTAATTAAAAATTGTAACGAACTCATCAACAACAGCAACAGCAACAGCAACAACAACAACAACAACAACAACAACAACAACAACAACAGCAACATACTGTCATAGCATGGCATTCATGTTGTATTGCTTATATCTAATATTTGTTGTGTATTTCATTTTACTTGTATGTTGTGTATCCCGAAATTGGTAAGATCTTCATCATTAGAAAGAGCACTCACTCACTCTATAGACGAGTACTCGTTTCAAATGTTTGGCGCATTTATAATAAAAAGTTTCGCTCCATATTTGGATGTACATACATACATACATACACACCTGGACAAAATAATAGGTGTGAAAATGTCTTTTTTTCAAAAAAAGCTTGGTTTTCATATATTTTTTTATTATCCTTTAAGAAATAAATTAGTTTTCCACATAAACATACTTCAGCGTCATAACAAAACATAAAAGGTTTTAAAAACTCTAAAAAATAATTTAAATTTTGGTTAATTCATAAAATACACAGATTTTCGATTGGGAATAAATATTGAAATTTAGCTAATTATGGTCCCGTATTTTACTGAATTAGTAAGAACGCATTAATACCCAGAATATCCACCATTATTCTTGATGGCTTTTTCGATTCTTCTGGGCATTGACGAACTGGGAACTTCCGACAAGTTTCTACAGGAATGTTGTACCAAATTTTGTGAATATTTTCCCATAACTGCGTTTTGTTTTGGCGTTTAAGTTCTCCCCAGAAGTTCTCAATAGGATTTAGATCGGGGATTGACTTGGCCACTCAAGGACGTCTACATTATGCTCTTGGAACCATGCTTTGACAACTGGCGATGAATGTTTAGGATCATTGTGCTGCTGAAATTTCTACAAAAGCGGTATATTATTCTGGGCATATGGTAACATTATCGTTTCCAACAAATCCTTATACACGAATCTATCCATAACGCCATTAATTTGATGTATCGGACTAATACCTTGCTAAGAAAAACAGCCCCATACCATTAAGCTACCACCTCCGGGCTTCACTGTTTTCTTTGTGAACCGGACGTCGAATTCTTTGTCTTTCGGGCGACGCATTTGTCTTTCCACGTCTTTACTTACTTACTTAGCTGGCGCTACAACCGATGATTGGTCTTGGCCGCCTGTCCTACGCCCTTGGGGGGCCTGGGGCGTAGGACACAAGGTAAAGTTCGTGACAGTCGCAGGTGCGTCCATGGTCGATCCTTGCGCTTCTACGTTTCAAGTCGACACACAGCCTCCTCGTTGCGTTCCCTGGATAGCGATCTGACAACCGTCAGTGAGTTAACTAATGTGTGCGGCGGGCTTCTCCATGGCCTTGAATGAATGGTTGTGCGTCGGGCTTGGAACCCACCACGTTAAAATACCCTCCAATGAAATCTCCAAACATCTTTACCAAACAAATTTATTTTTGTTCCATCGCTCCTTTTTTTCTCCCTTTGAACCGCACCACTTTTATTAACTAATACAAATTTTTTTCTCTTCTTCAAATTTGCGGTTCTAAGCAGAGGAACTTTGCGAGCACTCCTACCGGGTAGATTTGTGTTTACTAAGCAATCGTCTTGGAACGGTTCGTGATGATACAACATTTCCCAATTTCGCTTGCATTTGTTCTGGGCAACTTGAACGGGTTGCGTTTAGCTAATGTAACGATACGATTATTGGTCACTAATGAAGTTTTTTAGGTGCTCCACGCGTTGCAATAGCTTTTCCTGGCTTGAGAGCATTTGTAACGAAATTCTGAGATCGTCCCATCGATCTGGCAATGAATTTGTAGGTTTTTCCTTTGCCTCGGAGTCTTCTCTCCTCTGTACTGCAATGAACGTCACGTTCCATCTAATATTATTAAAAATTATAATTAAACATTTATTTTGTTCACTTTTATCAAAATCTTACCTTTTGGAACTAAATAACTTACTTACTTAACTGGCACTACAACCGATGATCGATCCTGGCCGCCTCTACAAAGTTTCGCCATTCACCTCTGCTATGCGCGCGAGTTATTTCTTTTGTAAGTTAAAAGAAAATTGAACTTCAAAGTGTAATAGGTTATTTATTATGACCGAACTGGTTGAATATCGTCTGTAGACTAATTTTACAAATATTTTTAATTAATAAAAAGAATTACAAAAAATGCTTAACCTATCGAAAATGCATAGCAATGAATTGTTCAATATTGATGACTCGGCATTTAGTGTGACCTAAATATCGGGTAACCGGCACTTTAGCATTGCTTTGCATTTCCGTATTTATTGACCAAGCAAATCAATATTTCTCAATCGTTTACAAATTGGAAATATTTACTTGCTTTTGGTATTTTGCAACCAGGTCTTTTAATTGAGATTCGTAAGCTAGAGCTTCTGGCATTACTCGCGCTAGCGCCAGTTGATAAGGTCAAGAGCAGTAAGGTTGCCCTGCACCTGGTCTTTATAACGGATATTAGGACGTCCCCTTCTGCGTGCTCCTCCACCGTGTCCACGCCTCTGCGCCATATATTAGGGCGGGAAGGATGAGGGACTTATAGAGCGTTATTTTCGTCGGTCGAGAGAGGGCTATACTTCTCAATTGCCTACTGAGCCCGTAGTAACACCTGTTGGCAAGAGTTAGTCTCCGCTTGATCTCAAGGCTGACATTATTGTTGGTGTTTATGCTGGATCTTAGATATACGAAATCCTTGACGACTTTAAAAGTATAGTTGTCAACAGTGACATTTTGTCCAAGACTCTTTATTTGTGGACACAAGGTATTTCGTTTTGTCCTCGTTCACCACTAGACCCACTCGACGAGACTCCCTTTCCAGGTTGGAGAATGCTGCACTGACTGCTCGAGCGTTTTTGCCAATGATGTCAATATCATCAGCGTATGCTAGCAGCATGACACTCTTGTAGAAGATAGTGCCAAAGATGTCAATGTTCGCAGCTCGAATTATTTTCTCCAGCATAAGGTTAAAGAAGTCGCACGATAGGGAATCACCGTGTCTGAAACCTCTGTTGGTATCAAATAGCGCGGAGAGGTTTGTCCCAATTTTCACTGCGCTGGTGGTGTTGGTCAGTGTCATTTTGCAAAGACGAGTGAGCTTTGCAGGGATACCAAAATCAGACATTGCGGCGTACAAGTGATTGCTAATCGTACTGTCGAAGGCGGCTTTATAATCGACAAATAGATGATGGGTGCCGATATGTTTAAATAATGCTTTAAATTTATTCATTTTTAATCTAAACCAAAACACACCTACTTTATTGTCCAGATCAATTTGAAGGTTAAACAAATAAACGAGCTGCAATATTTATCGAGAAGAACTTTTGTTGCGGGGATTCCCCCATTTGATTCGAAAACAGTGCCACCAAACTTTCAAATTTTCGTTTTGATTGTAGACCATGCCAATTAATTTTTTTTCGTTCATTTTAAAAATGTTTGGGTTCACACCTATTATTTTGTCCAGAAGTGTATGTATATAGTATATGTGGTACATATATGCAAAAAATCTGTGCTTGTTGGAAAAAAGACGAGAGGCGCATGGGTACGACTGTTTGATAAAAATGTTTTAATTGATATGTTTTGCGATAAACAAATACGTCCATATTTATTAGTGCATGTACCTTAGCCAATGTAAAAACATTTTTCAACGCACTTAACTTGCCACAAATAGTTACCATAATAGAAGTTCATCACAACAAATGTTTCGAAACATACATACATACATATGTATGTATGTAGATGTTAAAAGATCAAGTTTAATGCACTAGTGATGATGGTGTTGACCTCAAAATTGTATTCAACTGGAATACAATTTACGATCAACCAGGGAGTGCCTGCCGCATCTTAAAGCATTGCTTAAAATAAATAGAGAAGACAGTCTTCAGAGCCTTTAAACAACAGGTATAGCATATAGCATAGCATACTTAGTCAACGAGGAGAGGAAACCCATTAAGCATTTGCAGTAAAACGTTCTGTTGTGATCTGAGGCTATCACTCTGAACTGAGTTTGGCCACCTTAGATTATATTAGATTGAAACAGGGGCTGGGCACAAGGCGCCAAAACACTGCGGCCTGAAAAGGCCTATTGTGAAGATTGACGTTTCCTAATTGGACATAGTCCATCCAGTAAGAAATCCTGTGACAGTTCGGATTTCGTTTATGTTTAACATCAAAAGTTGTTTTGTTCTTAACTTTGATACAATTGGCATGAATGATTTTACTTTTCTGTTGCCTAAGGTGTCGTCCCAGGCAGCCTGGACCTTTCCGTTCAGCCATGTATTAAAATTAAACTTTACAAGACTCCATGGCAAGCCACAGAATGGGGTTGGTCTAAACATGGCTTCGGATACCCCTTTTAGATTTGTGTTAGCTCGTCAGCCATTTCATAGCCCTCAATACCACTGTACCCTGGCACCCAAATTAGATGGACTCTATTTTGTGATGCTAGCTTGATCAGTAGTTAAAGCCACTCCCATATAAGCTTTGAACTAATTTTGAAGGACTTTAAGGCCAGTAGTGGAGCCTTACTGTCCGAGAGAATATAAGTACATAGAAGTTTCGTTTACACGACAGACTGCTTTCTTCATATTCTGTGAGACATAATTCAATTGCGTGTACTTCCACCTGAAAAACTGAGTTTTATTGGCTCATACTAGCAATATAATAATATCCTTTCTCGGCCTAACTCCATAAACTCCCGTTCCAACTCCCTTGTTTGTTTTTGATCCATCCATCTGTCCACCTTGCATATCTAAAATGTCAAAACGTTTTCAAATAGCCTTAAAAATGTTTGCAATGCTTTTACCAGGGAATTTCTAGGAATAAAACCGAATCAATATAACGCTCCGGTCTCGGTTTCATTCGTCAAGATTTGAAAGTAAAGAAAAAGACAATGTATTTTTTACTTTGTATGTTAGAAAATCGTCAAAAAATTATGCACAACCAATGTTGCCAGAGGTTCGATATGCGGCGCTGAAATCGGCCAACCAGCTGGCGTTAAATTCAATTTGAATTGGATTTTGAAGTATAGGAAAATCATATCCCTTCGTAAGAACGAACGAGAAAATTGTTCTCAAAAACGATTTCAATCGATTCCAATGTTTGAAACGGTTTCGGTTTCGTTTCAGGTATTTTCAGGTGAAAATAATGGTTTTGGTTTCGAAAAATGTTACGATTTTAAACGGTTACGGTTTGGGGAATTTATTTATTCTTGCCCATATACAATTTTTGATTGAAGTTTATTTCTCTGGAATGGTTTTTTTTAGTTACGCCGGGGGGTGAAAGACGTTCGTCGCAGCGAAAATTGTTACGGAAATTATGGGCAGCGCCCTCAATCAATCGAGTATGAAAAAAATATGGTTGCATATGTGAGTACACATAAATGATTGGCAGCGCCCTCTATCAACAGTAGCGTATGAAAACTTATATGTGTACACATATGCATTCAATTTGTTTCTTACTCAATTGATAGAGGGCGCTTCCCACCAGTTTCTTGCCATATTTTGTTCATACTCAATTGATAGAGGGTGCTGCCCATCAGTTTCTCGCAAATTTTGTTCATACTCAATTGATAGAGGGTGCTGTCCATCATTTTCTCGCCAAATTTTGTTCATACTCAATTGATAGGGTGTGATGCCCATCATTTTCTCGCTAAATTTTGTTTATACTCAATTGATAGAGGGCGCTGCCGATCAGTTTCTAATCAAATTTTGTTCATACTCAATTGATAGAGTGTGATGCCCATCATTTTCTCGCTAAATTTGACATTTCAAACAGAAACATTTAGCAGTTTCTAGATAGAGCTGAAAGAATGAGCGAGTATAGACTGAAAAAAAAACAAGCTCAAGGCACAAACAAATAGCGATTGTATTGTACGATAGAATCTCCAGCAAAAACTGCGGCTGAGAGACAGCGAGAATGTAGACTTCGTCGAAAAATAGAGGCTCAACAAAATTCAGATTATTTGAGTTCCAATGTTTATATATCCTATTTTAGTTACCACAAGCCCAATGTAAAAGTACTTGATAACAAAATTGTTATTCAAGAAATTAATAATGATTATGATGAAACTATGTGTTTGTGTATTACCTATACATTCCTATATGTACATATACCATACTATATACATATAAAGAATATGAAATAAAACAAATATTGATTATCAAATATTTTCCAACTTTAACTAAACCTAACCTGAAAACCCAAAACGCAAACGTCCGGAAAAAGGGAAACTTGAGTAGGGCGTTCTAGTGAAGCATACATTTTTTTTTTATTTATCACATTCTTCTATCATTTCGGATCATGACCTCAGACCGGCTAATCTAGGAACATCAGAGTATTTCGAAAAATGATAACTAACTAAAATCTGTTGCTAAAATCAACAGTGATTTAAATAATATGAACTGAAGTTATAAATATTTATTTGCTCTTTTCAAGTACAATAAATAGCATGCAAAAATCAGTACTTCTACAAGCTAAGGTTATCGGCTACAGTTTTCATTGCAATAACTGATTAACAATTAATGGAAATATTCAAGGATATATGTATTATAGAATAATATTACGCAAGAATGGTAAAAACAAAATTCATTACTGTGCGAGTATCAATGTCATTCTATATTTTAAGAGCATTCAAGTCATATTTCATTTTTATTTGAGTGACCATTCAATGTTAATCATATCGGTAACTCAACTTCTCGCTTGTGTACTTATTTACGTGCCAGTAATCGAGTAGTTATATATTATATTTTAAGATAAGATTTTATACTTTTATTTCGATATTTCAATAACTTTAAAATTTTCCTCAATTAATTGAACGAATGAATAGTATATAGATGAATAGTTTTAACAGCTTATTAGTTAGTAACTACTTATTATGTAACTAGAAATAGATCTAAAATTAAAAACAAAAATTCAATCAACAACGCTCTTCAAACAAAAAGCAAAGAGTTTCACATATGATATCAAGCACGACCTAGGGTTGAACCATAGAAATTGAATTGCAAACACAAGAAGAGCGAAAAACATCCAAGAGTGCCTCTTTTCGGAATGGCAAAAAAGCAGTGCAATAACAAAAATCAATATTTGCTATTTTCGAATTAATAAAACAGTCATATGGCAACGAAAATTAACACCATCCCCCAAAAGTGATATATACATACATACATACATACATAGGTACTATGTAATTTGCATGCATACATAGTATATACATTTCATGAGAGATGCGAGTGTACATTCTAGACTCAATTGTTCGTGAAAAGGGTGTTTTATATTTTTCACTGGCTGAATACAACTCTGCGCATGTCAATAAAACCCGGCGTTTCCTATTTTTTTTTCCTTTTTTTAAATAAAGAAATGGAAACGCAATGTTGCCGAATTTCATTATCATGTGCCACGGCATTTCCAGTGAATTATAGAGAGAGAGAGAGAGAAAGAGAGACCAGGAGCATACGTTTACCCTCTTTATATAGATAGACACTGGAGAAACGAGTACAAAAAAATCTTAAGGAGCGGCATGCTGTAAATAAATATGTATGTATGTGTATTGTACGTGTGTGTATTCACAAGTAGGTATGTATGTATAAGTTATAATATACATATAAATATAACCACACTTAAGTGCTTAAAATACACATTAAGACGTTAAAAAACAAACATAATGTTAAATTTCACTTTTTATGTGCAGCATTTCAGCATGAAATGCTGAAAGTATCCTTGGGCGGCAGCATTTAAAGAGCGGTACTCTTAGGTATGTATTTTGCTATAATAAGAGCTTATGCAAATAAATACGGGCATTCTATTAATATGGATACAGCCATGGACATGCACAAAGTGCTAACGGAATTATAAGAAGTGAGAGGAGATTTCGTTAGCATGGCGATGCGGAGAGAAGGAAGATCAAAATAAACTGGAAATTACTACTTTTCACAACGTCTTGCAAACTTCATAAATGGGGTTAAAGCTTTTTATTATGTCTTGTTGCATCAGAAGTTAACTGCTAATAATAACATTTGATTTTCATTTAAAAGTGGTCTAATGCTAGGTAAATTGACCCATAAGGGGTCAATCTTCAAAGTTGGTTCTGAAAATTCAAATTTTAAGAGTATTTTATCAGAACGTGTGAAGTACGAGAATTTATTTATTTATTGTGGCAATACATGGAATTATACTTACTTATAAGTTATGTACTTATAAGTTCTGTACTACTCATCTTCAAATAAAACAAGAATCCCAAAACTATGAAAGACTACCAATCGACAAAGCCATAACATTAAAATGATAAGGAGAAGCATTTCTTCAAATTATCAAAGTCGCTGTGACATAGTGATAATGCGTTGTACTGTTGCGCAGAGAGTGTCCGAGTATCGAATCTCGGCGCAGGCAAAATCAAAAAGTAGAGAAAACTTTTTTTCTACACGGCACCACCTCTTGTCAGGGAATTGTAAACCTACAAGAGTAACAAATTGCCTATGCAAAGCTTTCCATTCGGATTCGGTATAAAACTGTAGGTCCCTTTCATTGATGTACAAATATAACACGCCCAACATGAGCGGATGCGAAAGGCTCATTCTAGGCCCTCCATGGGCTGTTGGGACATTAAAAGAAAAAAATAAGAAGCTTATAGGAAGACGATTATATGAAGCTTTGAAGCTTAACCACTTCGTGCCACTACTGCCAAAAAAAATACCATTAAAAATCGTTTAGTAACGAAAAAAAATTTGAAATTTTTCCACAAATATTTTTTATCAAAACATTCGAAAGCATTTTCCTGGACTAGCAAGAAATAATGTTAATAAGCCGCAATATGGACAGAATTAAAAAGTTGCAAATATTCAAAAACCAAATGAAGCAAATGTAAAATTACATCAACCGCAATAAGGTAGTAAATTTTCATGTTAACTAGATTATAAAGAACAAAACCCAGACAAAATTGCATACCTAACTTTGGAGAACTTACATAATTTATACTTAGGCAGTAACGAAGAAAGCAATGTGCTCACAGGGAACAACAGGGATAGTTGTAAAAAGCTATAGAGGAGTAATGGGCCTCAGATAATAGTAAGTACCATAGCATATCTAGAATATTGAAAATGTATATTCTCTTTTTACTATCATCTTTTAATATTTTTCCAACTTTTAATGATATTTCCAGAAGTTCTATTTGTATCACATATATCCGCATGATTTAGTTTAATTCGCACATATGGGCTGGAGCGTCACGAATGCAACTGGAGCTCCTGGACCGTATCCAGCATCGAGCGATATAGCTAATAGGAGACAGTAGAGTTTCCAGCTCTATTGACTCCTTGGAACATCGTCAAAACGTGAGTTGCGGCTTCTCTCTGTTTTACCGTTACTTTCACGGTAGATGTTCTGCTGAGATGCGCAAGCTGATGCCGGCAGTTTGTGTGTTCACCAGAATTACACAAACAGCAAGCGGAACTCAACTCACGCATTCCACGTAGACACGGTGTTCCACCGCACTTCCGATTACAGAGAAAGTTCATTTATCTGTCGTACAGCGCTCCCTGTAAACATTTTCCCGATTATTATGACCCTTGCAAATTTAAAACAAACGCTCATAAATGCTCCCTCCCTCCTTCTTCCTCCCACCTATCAATCTTCCTTCCAATCAACACAATGCTCTGCATTTATAGGGGTACTCCCGTGAGTGTTGACTGTATTAAAAAAAAAAAAAAAAATTCCAAGGCATTTCGAAGTGGATTTAAAATATAAAAAAAAAATGGATTTTAAATAAAAAATAAAAAAAAAGTTGAATTGAATTTTTTGTATAAACTCAATTAGCCACTACTAATTGACTTAACTTTATATTATTAGATTTTCAATACAATTGTGCTATTTGTATGACCATGGCTGTACATATGTATTTATGTATAGGATGTATATAACTTTGACAATATGCCTCACCCTTGTATAATTCAGAATTTATTTATTCAGTATACTTTAACATAGAATTTCTGTGTCTCTTCGTGGACATTTTTAACGCCATATGAGTGCATACTCGATTTTATATGACAAATGAATATATTTACTAACTACATATGTACCTATACATATGTATGTATGTACATATGCAAGTAAATTCTGCATGCATTGACAAAAAATCTAACAATAACCGGAAAATGCATGCATATGAAAAAAATCAGAATAAATTGTACAAATTTGAACTTGAACTTCCTCTCCAGCTTTATCGACGCGACGAATATGAAACGCGCAACTCGTGCCAAGCTCATGCTGCTAATTCTCTTCATATATTTTACACATACATACATACATACATACATACATACATACATAACTTACTACAATATACAAATACAACAAGTATAGTAAAACACCGGCTGGTTATTGACTTCTTTTACTGAAGTTTTTTTATTTATTTTTTTATTGTTAGCCGGTAATATGATGACTCGCACTTTGTAAATATTTATTAACATTTTCATGGTGTTTGTCGTTGTTGTTATTTTAATTTTTGTGTGACAAATTATTATTACCATTGCCAAAGGTATCGATCTCTCTCTGCTGTCTGCCTTTGCCTGATTAATATAAATAATGTATTTTTTTTTATTTTCTCATACTTAAATTATAATTTATGTGAGCAGCATAAATAATACAAATAATTTCCGTTAAATTTTATTTACATACAGTGTTGGACAATCAAATAAGAACACCTTGCAATATAAAACTTCCATTGATTTTTTTTATCGGACTGCTTATGGCAAACAAGTTTTATAGAGAAGAAAATGGTATGGTATATACTTTATAAATTTCTGTAGTGGCAACACTACATTTAAATATTTTTTGGGGATTCCCAAACAAAAAAGTTGAAGCGAAGCATTCGAAGGCGGACAATCAAAATAAGAACAGCAGACGAAAAAATTTATATTTTAAAAAGAAAACTTAAATTTGTTTATAATTTGTACTGGTAAGCATTTAAATGGTAGCATTGAGGGTAATTCAACAATTTAAATGTAAACTATTCCGTAATGTCACAGCAAGATTGGTCGAGCAAAGCACTGTAGCAGGGAGGAGCGTGATTTGGTGAAAAAACTGCGAAATGAGGGACAAAGCTTCCGCCAAATAGCTAAAACTATTAGCACTTCCTTGTCTACCAATCTTTTTTACCTCAAAAACACAAAAATTTCATTGCAAGAGAGGTAGGCCCCGCAAAACTACAAGTGCAAATGACAATCGCATGGCGGCACGCGATCCATTTAAGGCTGCTGCCGCAATTAGAGAGGAGACAGGGGTTCAAGTTTGTGCTGGATCAGTAAGGAGACATTTGGTGAAAAAAAACATGTATGAGAGAATAGCACGAAAAGTAGCAATGTTGACACAAAGACATCGAAAGTGTCGCATAGAGTTGGCTGAAGCGCACATTGAGTGTGCTGGTTCAATTAATGCAAAAAAATGGCCTAACGTATTATGGACAGACGAAAGCAAAGTGAATCTTGTTGGAAGGGATGGCAAACGTTGGGTTAGATGCCCGAAAAATGGAGAATTTAGCCCAAAATATAATAGAAAGACGTTGAAGCACGGAGGTGGAAGCATCATGGTATGGGGATGCTTCTCATGGTGTGGTGTGGCCCTCCGTATTGGATAAAAGAAACGATGGATAGATTTCTTTACGTAAACATCCTTCAGGAGGTGATGCTTCCTTATGCTTAATGGGAAATGCCCCTGAAATGGCAAATGCAACAGGATAACGACCCAAAGCACATCTCAATCCTTGCACGAGATTGGTTTTCCCCATAATGAAATTCCCGTTATGACCTGGCCTGCACAATCTCCTGACCTTAATTCAATCTAGAACTTGTGATATATTGTCAAAGAAAAGATTGGCAGTACCAGAGCTAAAACCAAAGACGAATTGTGGCAAAGCATTCAAAGAGCGTGGTATTTCATTTCCCAGGCTACTTGCGCGTCTCTGGTGGAATCAATGCCCAGAAGGTGTAAGGCGGTTTTAATTAACAAAGGTTATTCCAAAAAATATTATTATTGGTGAACAATTTGAGTGAATATATTTAAAATATTTTTTTTTAAGTGTTCTCATTTGTTGGTCCTTTTGAAATGTGATTTTATGTATAACTTTTAAATTTATATTTTTTCACTGAATTGATTTTGTTTTTGTTTTAAGAAAAAATTAAACTTATGGATTAAATGGATAAAAGTAAATACCTTTTAAATTTATCATAAGCCTAGAGAAATATTCATTTAAGGTTTTTGGTTTCAGAACAAAGTGTTCTTATTTAATTGTCGGACACTGTTTTTTTTTTTTTTTATTGTAATTAGTATTTATGTATATTTTAATTAGATTGCTAGACGTTACTAAAGCAATTCAAAGCATACCATAGAGCCTTGTAATGGCGTGGCGGCTCGGCTGGACGTTATCCTTTGCCGACCTTGATTGTCTTTTCAATATGTGCAAAGTGCTATTCATTCGATTTTCTTTTCCCGAGAATACTTTAGACATTTATTCAAGCATAAGAATAAATATTCACTTGTGTGCTTACCGTCTCGGGGTGTCAGCCAGCAATGTCTGCTACATAGTAAAATGTTGCATAAATCATTTTCTGAAGGTTAGTAACAATTAACATACTTATGTAGTTAGTAAACATTTTAATTCTAATGTAAATGATATGTAAATGTATGTATATAAGTACAATACATATGTACATGCTCATACATATAAGAGCGCCTCTTATATGGAGAACAACAACAAAATACTGGTACTAGGTTGAGTTGGCATGACACTGCCTCACCCAATGTACATAAATTATCGATATCAGCCCTCAGTTATAACTAGAACTGATATAATACATATGTACATATGTATTTTCTATGGGATAAGTATTCAATCGAATCGATGACTCTCTTCCAGCGTTTCTACGAATCCTAAGTCTATATAAAATAGGTGAAATGTTCTTTTGTGTTATGTGTCTTAGATTTTCGTTCATATGTATGACTCATTGAAATGATTTATATATCTTTTTGACACCCTTTCATGTAGATATATGGTAAAAATTGTCTGAAAATGAAAATATTCAAGTGCAATTCAAGGGGACATTCATGCACACACACAAACATAACTGCAATCACATCCCTGCAACCAACAGCAGACTACTTCGTGCATTTTTCTAATCAAACAGACTAAAGTATTTCCAAAGACTTCTTTATCTTTTAATGGCACAACAGCCCATGGAGGGCCTAGGCCGAGCTTTTCGCATACACTCATGTTGAACGTGTTATATTTGCACATGAGTGGAAGGGAGGGACCTACACCGATATACCGAATTCCTATGGCGAAGTGAGAAGCTTTTCTTACACAATTTTTACTGTTGTAAGTCTGCCATTGACTGTCAAGAGGCAGCAGAAAAATATTTATTTTCTTTTTGTTGGAATCTTCATTAGAATTCTTTTTTTTTTTGTTGGAATTTCATTAGAATCGTTTTTATATATACTTACAAGGGTAAAAGATGTTCGTAACAAAATGGAAATTGTCACGGAAATGAAGGGCTGCGTTAGAAATTTCTAAAGCTGAAAGAATGAGCAAGTAGAGACTGAAACACGGAAGTAGCGTATGAAAAATGATGTGCATCCATTAAGCGCTCTCTATCAATCGAGTTTGAATCATACTTGATTGATAGAGGCCGCTGATTCGCATATGATTCAAACTTGATTGATACAGGGCGCTGAGTATAATCATATTCCACGGGTAGAGGGCACTGTCTCTCAGTTTCTAGTAAAATTTGACATTTTAAGCAAAAATTTTGCATTTCAAACAAAAATCATTAGAAATTTCTAAAGCTGAAAGAATGAGCGAGTATAAACTGAAAAAAAACACAAACGCGGCGCCCAAACAAATGGCTATTGTGTTGCGATAAAAAACTGCAACTGAGAGATAGCGAGAATGTAGACCTCATCGAAAAATGAGGCTTAACAAAATTCAGATTCTGCTATCGTGAAAAAAACCCTAAAACCAGCACCGAGAAATCGCGAGAGTGTAGTCTTCCCAAGCAACTTCAGACACAATAGAATTCTAATTTCATTGAAAAACAACTCTCAAAGATTAATGCGGAGGGACAGCATGAATAGCAAATGAGTTCATTTGAGCCAATAATTGCATCAACACTCATGTCATTTAGACCCGATGAAGGTCCTCAGATTATACAGCACCAGGCAGTCATTGAGGTGGCCGAATTCCCAGCTTCTTAACGGAAGGCAAGGGCAGAAGATTTACTTGAAAATTTACACGAAAACCTTTCCTACTTGGAAAGAAACCAACTCGCATCAGCACAACAAAACATAACCGAGATTTGTCAAGTTTCTAGTCAACCTCTTAAGTTCTCAGGCGAGTTCTCAGGCCAGCAAGTGGCACATTTTAAGATCATACCACCTGAATATTTTGATGCTAGTAATGATTATTATAATGATAATGATGATGATGATGGTAAGATTATAATTACAATGATATAGCAAATAAATTCGCATGCTTTGAGTATGAATATTTTGTTAGAGATGATGATTTTGCAGAGGGCGTTGAATTGCATTGGAAGTGCAAATGATCAAAATTAAATTAATTCAGATGTAGCACACCGGGGGTCAGAGAGTCATCAAATTGAACTATAAAAGCCTTATCGTTTGTATAAATCAGCACTTTGTTAAATATTCCCTCGGCCACGGCTGTCATGTCTGCGATAGACTCTGGTGTTTAGAACCTGAAACCTGGAAACCCAAAATGCAACCATTCTGAAGAAGTAAATTTCTGTAGGCCGTCCTACTGACAACCAAAATTTTTTTTTTTTTTTTAATGTAAAACATCGTATTCTCTGTATTAAAAATATCACCGGCACAGAAAGCTTAAAATGCGACTACTCCATTGATATGAATGACAAAAATCTGAGCTATACACTGACTCGTCGAAGCAGCGGTAAAGCATCGAAGCATCTTTTTTTGTTGTTTGGCTTTGCTCGATACTTTACACTACTCATTGCTTTTAAAACGATCGTAAGAACAAAGCTCACATAGATCGCCTAAAAAGACCTTTACTTCATAATCCACAATCACTGGTTCGAGCCCAGTAAACAATTTAAAATTTAACAATTTATTTATTTGTTATTAAAAAAAAAGTAATAAATAAAAAAAAAATATACTATATTAATAAAACACCTTTTTATTTTTTCTTGTTCCACGAAATGGTCCAAAGTAATTAGTTTTTGGACTAGTCTATAAAGACAGTGCAGTACCAGTACCAGTTTAATGAATGACAAGCCTGTATAAACATAATTAGCCTGTGCTCATATGTTTGGACTAGACAAGTAACCAGTTGTGGTCGCCCACAGTCTAGTATAATACTAGTAAATATAAGAGCAGACCGGTTGGCTACAGGGATAATATGCAAGTATGTTGTGCATTCATACTATGTATGTATGTATGTGTGCATGCACAGCAAAGTATATATACATACATATATACTTACATACATATTCCCTCTATGGCAAACGGAAATAAATGAGTCATTTGTAGAAATTCATTTCTTATAAAAAAAACAAAAATTGTAATTATTGCCTTTAAACCAAAAAGATTAAAATAATCGAAAATATATATGTATTTATTTATAAATATGAAAGAATTTTTATTGGAAAGAAAAACACATTAATTATTGTAATTTACTCAACTGATAAGTTAAAAACTTACTGCTTTATAAATTTAGTTTTGAAGACTCTCAAACTCAAGCAGAAATGTTCAGCCCGAAATGTTGATAAAACAATGACACCATTACATAAGTTATACACTCAAGCACCCAATACAATTGCTAGAAGATATAGTATAATTTTGAAGCATTTAAAAACAGGCAATACAAATTATTACACCGGCTTCTACCGGCTTACATGTATTAAAACAAATACGAGTATGTGCACATTTTTACGAAAGTGTCGATGTGAATACCCTTTTTTATTTAAGTACTTATATAAAAATCCACTGCAGTAGTTCGGAGTAATACTGTAAGTTATGGTACCACGTGTGCCCGGAATGCTTGAAGAGCTGAAAATTAAATCTTACAATATGAGAAACATAGGATGTGAATCATTGTAGGACAGAACAATTGCTATCGCTTCAATATGCGACAATAACTTAAAATAACTTAAGAAATGATGAGGAAACAAAAATTATATGTACGAGTATGTATACTACTGTGGGCAAAAAGTAGTAAGACTTTTTAATTTAAATTTCGCGCGGAAACCCATTCATCAAAATATTATTTTTTTAAGGTTGGTATGACTGTCGGTGACATCTGTGCCAAATGTCACATCACAATAATCATTAGTGTTTAGTATACGCTTGTCTTTCTGAAGTACAAAAAGTGCATTCGGCGATTTGAAATTCACAATGAGTGAAATTATTCAACAAAGAAGTTCCATTAAATTTTGTGTGCGTAATCAAATTTCTGGTGCCGAAACGTTCAGAATGTTGCAAAAGGCCTTCGGTGATAATTGTATGTCGCGAGCAAGTGTTTTTGATTGGTACAAATTGTTCAAAGATGGTCGAGAACTCGTTGACGACGAACCACGTCCAGGACGGCCATCAACATCAACTGATGATCAACGCGTCAATAAAATCAAGGAATTGGTGCTCGAGAATCGACGATTAACAGTCAGAGACCTTACTGGCATCGTTGGAATATCGGAAGGATCAGTGAAAACCATTTTAAAACATCATTTGGGCCTAAGAAGAGTGAATGCACGATTGGTTCCAAAATCACTGCATTGGTTTTACAAGACCATTTTGCCAAAAATTCGACTGATATCGTTCCGCAACCACACTATTCGCCTGACTCAGCACCGTGTGACTTTTGGCTATTTTCTAAACTCAAAAAACCGCTTCGTGAACACCGTTTTGAGTCAATTGAAGACATTAAACATGAATCGCTAAGCGCATTGAAGGCTATTCCGGAAATTGACTTTAACAACTGTTTCGAGAATTGGAAAAAACGTTGGCACAAGTGTATTGGGGCCGGGGGGATTACTTTGAAAGGGACGAAATAGATTTGGAAGAATGAATAAAAAAATTTTAAATTATGAACAAAGTCTTACTAACTTTTGCCCACAGTAGTATACGAGTATATGGTATATTTTTTCCAAGAAGTTTAGCGAGTGATCGGTATTGGAAAAAGCATTGAACTTGGGTGTAATTTTATTGTGATTCAAAAGTTTCCTTCTATGATAGGAACTTATGTTAGATCCTTCTATGAAGTATACATATGCATATGGTGCTAGATGTATAATGGATCAATAACTTGAGTTGGCAACTTCTAAAAAGTGATCTTTAAATTTGAGAGAATTTATTAAAGAGTGGTGTATAGAACCGGATTAATTATTTGATTTGATTTCTATCTATTCAGACACATCTTCCCTAAATTCACTGAGTTTTACAATTGTTTTTTTTTCTTGCTATTGATCCTAGGTTCAAATCTCGACCCAGCCAAAATCAAAAATAGAAAATATAACTTTACTACATGTCACCAAATTTCCCACTCTATGCGTACGGCTGCCGAAGAGGTTCTACTGAGAAATATGTGCGACGAGAAAGAGTTGAGGCGCATACCTCCTCGTCTCTTCAGGCGCATGAAAATAGAAGCAGAAAGACGTGACTTATTGATATCGAGATGTTAAGAGACAGAAATGAGGTCTGAAATTTCTTCGAAAGAATAATACGCCTGCCTAACGGTTTGAAGACCGGGGCCTGTTCCTGCAAGGACGAGGACACAAATCTGATGATAGATGCCCAGGGTACTATGAGGGGTTATGAAGGGAGCACTTATCGCAGCTGCTTAATGGCGATGACGGCAATAATCAAGCCACTGGAGAATCTGCTCCGGAAATCTCAATCACTGACGGCGTTGAAGTATCGCAGATAAACAATAACGTTGCAGATGCAGATGGCCTGCCTGCTGAGCTGTTTAAGACTGGAGGCGATGAGCGCACAAAACGCATGCACGAGCTTCTACTTATGATGAATATGGTCAGATAAAAGCATGCCAAGTGATTGGAACCTCAGCGTCCTCCTCCCAATCCATTAAAAAGATGATTCCACGAACTTTGCCAACTACCGTGGGATAAGCCTTCTTCATATCGCATGTAAGGCTCTATCGAGCGCATTGTGTTAAAGACTAAAGCCAATCGTCAACAAACTGATTGCACGTTATCTGCGTGACTTCAGGCCTGGTAAACCTATCATTGATCAGATATTCACGCTACGTCAAATCCTGGAAAAGACCCGAGAACAACAGATCAACACACACCATCTATTCGTCAGTTAAAAGTATAGCCGTCTTAGACAGCACGATTTGGGATCACTTGTACGTCGCAATGTCTTATTTTGGTATCCCTGCAAAACTTATTCGTCTTTGCAAAATGACACTAATCGACACCACCAGTACAGTGAAAGTTAGGACAGACCTACCAAAATAGGTTTCAGATAAGGTGATTCGCTATCGTGTGGCTTCTTTAACCTTATGCTGGAGAAATTAATTCTAGCAAACATCGATATCTCTGGCACTATCTTCTATAAAAGCGTTATGCTGCTAGCATATGCAGATGATATTGACAGTGCAGCATTCTCCAATCTGGAAAGGGAGTCTCGTCGAGTGGGTCTAGTGGTGAGCGAGGACAAAACGAAATACCTTTGTGTCAAAAAAACAAAGAGTCAACGGCTTCTTGGACAAAATGTCACTGTTCACAATTATACTTTTGTATTCGTCAAGGACTTCGTTTACCTAGGATTAACAATAATGTTAGCCTTAAGATCAAGCAGAGATTAACTCTTGCCCACAGGTGTTGCTACGGTCTCAGTAGGCTTGTGGCCACCCTGTAATGTTTTCTGCAACAGCTGATGCAATCTGTCATTTTTGAAAAAGGTAACTTTTGAGAAAATTCAAGACATTCAGAGATTCAACGCGTTTTTGTGACAACGACCACAGGCTATTCAGAAGCAGAGCCCTCTCTCGATCGACGAAAATAACGCTAAAACCCTCATCCTTCCCGTCCTAATGTATGGCGGTGAGACGTAAACGTTAACCACCAATGATGAGAGACTGTTAGGAGCATTCGAAAGAAATATATTACTTAAGATCTATGGTCCAATATGCATGGATGGTGTGTATCGTATATGATGAAAGCGTGAGCTGTGAGAGCTGTACGCCGACACTGGCATAGTCCAGCGGCTTTGCTGGCTGGGTCATGTTGAGCGAATAAAAGAAGGAGCTCCATCTAGACGGGTGGTTTATGCGAGCCACGGTGGAGGAACACGCAGAAGAGGACGTCCTAGTCTCTGTTCAAAAGACAAGGTTCTGAGAGACCTGTCTGCACTTGGCCTTGCCCACTGGCGCACGCGCGCTTATCACCGGCGACTGGCGAAGTTGTATCGAGGTTTATCGGTTGTACTATAGCTACTCTATACCACTGGATTGGCTTTTTATTTTTAATAATTCAGGAAGCTGAACTCACTCTTATTATCTTTGGCATGGGGTTGATTCCAAATTTTGGGCAATCTTACTTACTTACTTTCTTTACTTTTAATGGCGCAGCAGCCCATGGAGGGCCTAGGCCGAACTTTTCGCATCCACTCATGTTGTGCATGTTATATTTGTACATGAATGGAAGGGACCTTCAGTTGAATGCCGAATCCAAACGGCGAAGTGAAAAGCTTTTCATAGCAATTTTTACTCTTGTAGGTTTGCCATTGCCTGCCAAGAGGTGGTGCCGTGTAGAAAAATTATTTTTTCTACTTTTTGATTTTGCCTGTGCAAAATCGAACCCCGGACACTCTGCGCAGCAGTCCAACGCACTACCACTACGCCACAGCGACAGGACAATCTAGCATTAAAAACTTTTATAGGTTAGTAAAGTAGGGAGTTTTTTTCTGGTTCGAAATTGTCATCCTTGAATTGAGTTTAAAAAGTATAAAAATAGAAAATTTTAAAAACAAAGCTGTATCGGATGTTGGAAATTTTAACTAATTTGTAAGGCATTTACATAGATCGAAGTTTTTTTTGAATCATCCATTGAAATTTAGACCGGTTCAATGTGCAAAGAGGTGATTTCAAATTCGTTCAGAGCACATCAAAAGCGCTACTGTATTTTTCACATTTCCCATTAAACATTTTATGAATATTTGCACCATGATTTATTATCATAATTTATACAATATTTTAACGTTTCCATATTTTCCTTTTTTCCAAAAGTCTGTTGCGATGAACGAAAAATGCATTTTGGGTGGTCAGGCCATAAAAATACACAGCATTCAGGGCAATTAAAATTACAAGACAATTAAAGATTTCCAATCGAAAATGTTAAATACTTACATATATAAAGTATGTATCTATTATATATTATAATAAAACAACAACAACAACAACAACAACAACAACAATCACAGCAACAACAAATATAATGAGGCAAAATAGCCTGAGGTAAAATTTTCTTCTCTTCTTGTTGTTAATGTTGTTGTTGTTGAAAAGTAAATTGTGCAAGAAAAAATAGTACGCACGCTTTTAAACAACACAAACAGACCGTAAACTACTTTTAACTGCGGCTGTTCACTTAGCAGTTAGTAAGAAAGTACCGACGTATTGTTAAATTGTTAACAACAAACAATAGCAACTAATTTACTTTGAAAATTACTTGTAAAATACAATAGCAAAAAAAAAAAAAAGAAACAATTAATTTCATTTCTTTGCAGCAATCATAAAAACTGCAATTGCATTAAAAAAAATTATATTTGAATTTCTTACTTACTACTTACATAAATATTCAGCAAATTCTTAGAGGTCCATTAAGTTTTTAATTGATTTTTAACAAAATTTTAATTGCTTCAAAGTGAGACTAAACAACCGAAAAATATTGCATGATAAATTAGTAAAAGTTGTACGAAATAAAAGCAAAAACGACGAATATGTACATATATTGTAAAAATAATTGAAATAGTAAAACTTAAATTCAGATTCCCTTTTATGGTGCACCAACGCAACAAAATCACATGCAACTTTATAAATACTATTTTCTTTTAATTAAGAAACAATTTTTTTTAATGAGATTCAAATTTTGAACATCCGTTTTCGCTAGCAACTTAAGGGGTGTTCTAAATTCGCAACAACAATATTTCGATTCCAAGAAATTCACCCCCTCCTTTCGACATAGAAGTAAATAATATCCTTGTGCATAATGTAGGGTGCGCCATCTTTTATATCGGTATGTAAACATTGTATAATTTGAAACATTTATCAATCGATTTATCAACAACGCGCCGAAATATTGACACTGTGTACGTTGAAAATAGTCGATCAGTTGTTCAGTTAACTCAACGTGCATATCGTCGAAAATATCGTGGCCAACAAGCACAAGCACCTTCGTCGTTTGGTGTGGAATTATGTTGAGCACTACCGGACAGTGGGAGATTGTCGACAAGCCGTTCATCAACGACCAAGATGTTCCAATGAACTGGTTGAAGCGGTAAAAAAAGAGAGTATTGCCGAGTGGTAGTGCGTTGGACTGCTACGCAGACTGTCCGGGGTTCGAATCCCGTCACATGCAAAATCAAAAAGTAGAAAAGATAATTTTTCTACCCGGCACCACCTCTTGGCAGGCAATGGCAAACCTACAAGAGTAAAAATTGCTATGAAAAGCTTTTCACTTCGCGGTTCGGATTCGGCATTAAACTGTAGGTCCCTTCCATTCATGTACAAATATAACATGCACAACATGAGTGGATGTGAAAAGCTCGGCCTAGGCCCTCCATGGGTTGTTGTGTCATTAAAAGTAAAGTAAGTAAGTATTGCCGAGACCCCACGTATGTCGTAGCATCACCGCGCTCAGCAATTTGGCGTCCGTGGAACCATCTGGCGGCACCTTTTGAAGCATGATTTGCATTTGCTTCCGTATAAAGTGCAATTGACTCAAAGAATATTGCCGACAGACCGTCCACGTCGCTTGGAATACGACCAAACAGTCGCTCGAATAGTTAACAATGAACTTGATTTTTGGAACCAAATTTTGACGACCGTCTAGGCCCATTTCACACTCTCTGGCGCCGTTAACAAGCTAAATTGCAGCATTTGGGGAACGGAGAATCCACAAGAGATCCATGAAACACCATTGCATGAGCAAAAAGTGACTGCTTTCGCCATCGATGGGAATTGATATCGGTGGACGTCGGCTCATAAAGTCTGCCCGCAAATGTGTGAAAAAGGTCTAGACGGTTACTGGTTTCAACAAGACGGTGCGTCATGCTACACTGCAAATCAAAGAATGCAGTTTCTCAGGACGTGGTGTGACCGAAAATTTACACCCATATCTCCAGGTTTGACCCATCCGTACTTCTTTTTGTGGAGTTATTTGAAAAGCAAAGTGTACACCAGCAAGCCTCAGACCATTGACGAGCTCAATTCAAACATTCGTTCCGAAATCATCGCTAGACCGCCCGAGATGCTCGAAAAAGTGATGGAAAACGACGGCCACTTGATTGATGTTGTATTCACAAACTAGTCCAAATAAATTGTAAAGGACCAAATTAAATAAAAGTATCTCATATATGGAAATCGTTTGTTTTATTTTTAAGTAATTCAATATTCACATACTGACATAAGAGATGGCGCACCCTGTATGTGCGTAACATTCCTTGCACACAGGGCGAATGACCTTTTATTTTTTCGTTTTTTCGGGAAAAATATTATTTTGCGAAATTCTATATTATGTGTGGGATAGGATTTCGAACGAATTTACTCACTGAGGGTTGAAATCGTTCACCCCCAAACAAACGGGCTCATATATACTGTGAGTCACGTGCGAAAGTACAAATGAGGTAGGTACATATACCCAATCTCTAAATATCGCATGGGAGTAATATTATTAATGTTTTATGTGGAGTGATAACTGCTCGGAATTCTTTGTTTTTTTTATTAGTCAAGTTAGAAAACTATGCCCTCGGCTAACATTTAGGTATAAGTATAGTACATATTTACTTTATTGAGGGTGTCTCTATGAGGGTGCTTCTTTTTCCTTCATTCTTATGTATACCCTCACTTATTCATATTGTAGATAGTTTTATCAAATGTCTATCTGAACAATTGAAATACTGGTCAGTTTAAAGATATTTTATAAACCTATATGTAGTCGTACTCGTTCTCGTGTGCATGCGTTCACGAATATGTAAGTAGGTAGGTATATCTATCCGACATTGACCACATGAGTCAGCTCAAACTGAAATGAGTAATACATAGTGTAATTTACAAATAAAAGAAACATTTTTAAATTTTCAAAGAATATTTGAAGACAATATGAACTCGAAATTACTAGAGTTCGATAGAGGGTTTGATTGTTTCTATTTTAATTACATATACTTATGGTATATATATTGCAAATGGAATAACTTGATTACACCGACTTCATATGTCTTCTAAATAACTACTTATGTATTAAGCACACAGTAAAATACTTAGTTCATACTGAACAATCTGAAATCCCAGTCAGACAAGGTTACCCTAAACATCGACACCAACAAAATCAACAGAAATATGATTCAGATCAGATTAAAAAATAGCAGCTCTCATTTATTTTACCGAATACATAAGTAATATCGGCAACAACAAGCACGTCCACAGTAGATGCGAAGTCGATAAAATTAACACAATTATAAAACGCAGAAATCGGAACGAATGGACCCGGGCCAGATTTTTCATCAGGCACTTGTCTAGAGTATTCAAAAAAACTAAGAGACAATGAAACACAAGACAATTATGGAGCAAAATAAAAGTACCAGAAGAGGTTTCACCCAAAGTGACTCCCTATCGTGCGACTTCTTTGACCTTATGCTGGGGAAAATAATTCGAACTGCGAACATCGACATCTCTGGCACTATCTTCTACAAGAGGGTCATGCTGCTAGCATATGCTGATAATATTGACATCATTGGCACCAAAGCGTGAGCAGTCAGTGCAGCATTCTCCAGTCTGGAAAGGGAGTTTCGTCGAGTGGGTCTAGTGGTGAACGAGGACAAAACGAAATACCTTGTGTCAACAAACAAAGAGTCACACGGCGTCTTGGACAAAATGTCACTGTTGACAACTACACTTTTGAAGTCGTCAAGGATTTCGTATATCTAGGATCCAGCATAAACACCAACAATAATGTCAGCCTTGAGATCAAGCGGAGACTAACACTTGCCAACAGGTGTTACTACGGGCTCAGTAGGCAATTGAGAAGTAGAGCCCTCTCTCGACCGACGAAAATAACGCTCTATAAGTCCCTCATCCTTCCCGTCCTAATGTATGGCGCAGAGACGTGGACATTGACCATCAATGATGAGAGGCTGCTAGGAGCGTTCGAGAGGAAGATACTCCGTAAGATCTACGATCCAGTATGAGTGGACGACGTGTATCGAATATGATGGAATGATGAGCTGTATGAGCTGTACGCTGACACTGACATAGTCAAGCGTATAAAAATCCAAAATCTAAAAATCCAATCGCTGGCTGGGTCCTGTTGAGCGAATGAAAAAAAGACGCTCCGGCTAGAAGGGTGTTTTATGCGAGCCACGGTGGAGGAACATGCAGAAGAAAACGTTCTAATCTCCGTTGGAAAGACTAGGTACAGGGCGACCTTACTGCACTTGGCCTTATCAACTGATGCCAGCGCGCACAAAGCAGAGGCGACTGGCGAAGATTTATAAAAAAGCTTGTCGATTTGGTCATTTCCGTCTGTCCGTTCGTCTGCCTGTGAATACGATAACTTGAGTAAAACTTAAGCAATCTAAACCAAACTTGGTACAGACATTTTGTTGTTGCCAGGAAGATGCTAAATTCTGAAATGGCCGTAATCGGTTCAAGTTACGTGTTCAGAAAGTGATATTGAAGGAAATACTCAAGCGAATCCTGTTCGGAAAATTGTTAACATTGGGCAAAAGCCACGCCTATTTCAAATACAAAGGAAATATCAAAGGAAACTCAACGATGCCGGACCAAATGGTCGCTAGTCCATGTCAGTCCTAATCTAATCTTATTTTATTTGTAACCACTACTGTGGGCAAAAGTTAGTAAGACTTTGTTCATAATTTCAAATTTTTTTATTCATTCTTCCAAATCTATTTCGTCCCCTTCAAAGTAATCCCCCCGGCCCCAATACACTTGTGCCAACTTTTTTTCCAATTCTCGAAACAGTTGTTAAAGTCAATTTCCGGAATAGCCTTCAATGCGCTTATCGATTCATGTTTAATGTCTTCAATTGACTCAAAACGGTAACGGTGTCCACGAAGCGGTTTTTTGAGTTTAGAAAATAGCCAAAAGTCACACGGTGCTAAGTCAGGCGAATAGAGTGGTTGCGGAACGATATCAGTCGAATTTTTGGCAAAATGGTCTCGTAAAACCAATGCAGTGATTTTGGAACCAATCGTGCATTCACTCTTCTTAGGTCCAAATGATGTTTTAAAATGGTTTTCACTGATCCTTCCGATATGCCAACGATGCCAGTAAGGTCTCTGTTAAGGACTGTTAATCGTCGATTCTCGAGCACCAATTCCTTGATTTTATTGACGTGTTGATCATCAGTTGATGTTGATGGCCGTCCTGGACGTGGTTCGTCGTCAACGCGTTATCGACCATCTTTGAACAATTTGTACCAATCAAAAACACTTGCTCGCGACATACAATTATCACCGAAGGCCTTTTGCAACATTCTAAACATTTCGGCACCAGAAATTTGATTCCACACATAAAATTTAATGGAACTTCTTTGTTGAATAATTTCACTCATTGTGAAAATCGCCGAATGCACTTTTTGTACATCAGAAAGACAAGCGTATACTAAACACTAATGATTATTTTGATGTGACATTTGGCACAGATGTCACCGACAGTCATACCAACCTTAAAAAAATAATATTTTGATGAATGGGTTTCCGCGCGAAATTTAAATTAAAAAGTCTTACTAACTTTTGCCCACAGTAGTATTAAATAAAATGTCATATCTCATATCTCATAATAACTTAATCATCGCAATTCAAAAAATATAAATAATAATTGAAATGTTTATGAATCATCATGACTGCTGGGGACATAAAAAAATAGCAATCAAAATAAATTACTTATAAATCGTACACTTCATTAGCACTCAGAAGAAAACAAAATGAATCATAAGCAATAAAACTATTTTGCATATGGAAAATTACAAAGTTAAAAAGAATCACGTTAAATCGTTAAATTTCATAAAAACAAATAAGAAAATAAAAGTATTAGACAAATATTTTTTTAAATTAAGATAATAAATTGATAAAAGAAAAATTATATAAAAAGATCTCTGATATTTTTGACGTCATCTCGTTAAATTTAACTATGATAACACAGTCACTCACAATGTTTATCATTCAAAGGCGTGTTTTACAATGCTATATATTTGTATTATTATTATTATTAAGTAATTTTTATTACTGTAATTTAAAATCGAGTATGCAGACATGTTCATTTATTAATTATACAAACATTAGATTTGCTCAAATTAGTATATAAAAAATTTAAGTTATGCACGTTTCTTAAATTCCCACTCATATGTATACCATTAAAGTGACGTTCCATTCGTTATAAACATTCATTATTGCTAAAATTTTAATAAATAGAAAAATTGTGTTCGTCTATGGGATAGAAGTTTACTTCTTCAGATCGTTTTGGATTTTCAGGTTAGGTTTAGTAATCTTGTAAAACCCAGAGTCTATCACAGAAATTGCAGGCGTAGTCGAAGGAATTTTTAACGATGTGCTGATTTAAGCAAACGATAGGCCTTGTATAGTTCAGTTTGATGATTGTCTGATCACAGGTTAGCTACATCTCAAAGCATGCGAATTTATTTGTTATATCATTGTAATTATAATCTTACCATCAACATCGTCATTATCATTATCATTATAATAATCATCATCATCCTCAAAATATTCAGGTTGTACGATCTCAACAGGGGAAAAATTTCCCACTTGCCGGCCTGAGTACTCGCGAATGTTATGAGGTTGACAAGAAACTTGGCAAGTCTCGGCTATGTTTTGTTGTGCTAATGCCAGTTGTTTTCTTTCGAAGGAGGAAAGATTTTAAGGCAAATTTTCAAGTAAATCTTCTGCCCCTCTCTTTCGTTGCGGAGGTGGGAATTCGAGCACCTCAATGACTGCTTGGTGCTGTATAATCTGAGGACCTTCGAGAACACTCACCTTCGAGATGAGTGTTGATGCAATTATTGGCTCCAATCAACTCATTTGCCATTCATGCCTTATCTTCGCATTAGTCTTTACGAGTTGTTTTTCAATGAAATTCGAATTCAGTTGTGCCTCAAGTTGCTTGGGAAGATTACATTCTCGCGATCTCTTTGTGCTGGTTTTCAGAATTTTGTTGGGCCTCCATTTTTCGATGAACTCTACATTCTCGCTGTCTCTCAGCCGCAGTTTTTTTCTAAAGATTTTATAGTTAAACAATAGCCATTTTTTTGTCTATACTCTTTGCTCGCTCATTCTTTCAGATCTGGGCGTTACTAACGAGTTTTCTTTGAAATGTAAAATTTTTGTTTGAAATATCAAATTTTACTAGAAACTACTGGGCAGCGCCCTCTGTCAATCGAGTATGAATCATAAGTGAAACATCACATCTCTATAGAGGGGCCTTCTCCTTCTGTCGATTGATAAAGGGCGCATAGTCGGTGCTGCTCATAATTTATGTGCATATTAATATGTATCCTCATTTTTTTCATACTTTATTGATGGAGGGCTGTACAATTCATTTCCGAAACAATTTCCGTTTTGCCACTATCATCTTTTACCCCCTCGTAAATATAAAAACGATTCTAAAGAAGGAAACTTCAAAAAAGGTTTTATTTATATTATTCTAAATAACACTATACGACAAATTTCAACTTCATCTCGAGTATGAATCATACATGAATCAGCGCCCTCTATCAATCGATTAAGGGGCCCTCTCGCTCTGTCGGGTTTTTTCATATGAAATGGAAAGGGTCAGGATCATTTTATTTTTTGCCGAACTTGACCAACTTTAAAAATTCCAGCTAAGTTACTGATCCTGAGTATATGGTATACTTACCCTTTCAATCCCATATGAAAAACCACATGCTCGAAATGTAGTGTCTGTGTAATTACTTACATATACATACTTAGATCAGTATAGAGGTTTCTAGAAGCATAGAATGTTGCTGTTTCTGTTGTTTGATTGAAAGCTCTTATTTCTTAAGCCTGTTGGTGACACTCATATCTGATCTACTCTGAGAATTTAAAATATAATAAAAAGCATAGCCAGTTTTTGTCATGTATGTAAAGTATTGTAGATATCTAATTATAGTTAGCCTATGAATTCATACAAGTACATAATGAGCTTTTAATATCTCGAGATTAATGCGTGTGACATATTTATTTTCATATTTATTCATTAACAGAGTTTTAAACTTGAATTTTTTACACTATCATTGCCATGGTTAAATAAATTTCTATATTTAAATCAGCAAAATTTCATTTGTTTTATTTATTTTTATTTACTTTCATTTATTACCTACGTAACACTTTTAAGATATTGTGAAAAAAAATAACAAAAAGCAAAAATATGTATGCCAGCATTTTATATTAACTTTGGGGTAATCCATTTCAAATCGAATCGATCTCACCTTGAAAATAATTTATCAAGTGGCAAGAAGTTATTGATGGAGATGAGGAAAACAATGGAGAAGTGCGCAGAGCCGCTGCAGCACTCCATCCCAAGTATTAGTATAATGCCAGAAAATTGAAAAAAAAAAATGTCTGAAGCACCTTTGAAAATTTTTTGGCACTACGAGGGTAGATCAATAAGTACCCGTGTTAGGAATGAAGAGGCAAGTTTTTCACAAAATTTTTTTTTTCTATTTTTCAACGTAATCTCCTTTTAGTACAATACACTTTTCCCAACGTGCCAATTCTTTAACCCCTGCCAATTCTTTAACCCCTCCAAAAAATACGATTTGTCAAACTCTTCAAAATACGCTTCTGTCTCGATGATAACCTCCTCGTTGGAGCTGAATTTTTTTCCCCCGAGCCACGTTTTCATGTTGGAGAACAGAAAGAAGTCGCAGGGAGCCAAGTCGGGGGAGTACGGTGGGTGCGGCAGCAATTCGTAGTTCAATTCATGCAATTTGGCCGCGACAATTCCGTATCCGCTTGTTGTTGTCCACCGTAAGCAATCGCGACACCCATCGGGCCGACACCTTTCTCATGCTTAACCTATCATGTAAAATATTAATTACCGTTCCGAACGACACTCCTACGGCCTCTGCTACTTCGCGTACTTTCGTTCGGCGATCAGCGAGAATCATGTCGTGAACCTTTTCACGATTTCGTTGGTAACCACGTCTGCTGAGCGGCCAAGGCGCTCCATATTCAAAACAGATGTACGGCCACGTTTAAATTCGTTGAACCAATATCTTACGGTTGTCATAGATGGTGAAGGGTCCCCATAGACAGCATCCAACTTCGCTTTTATTTTTTCGCGTGTTTTTCAATCCAAAAATAAAGAGCGAACTACGGATCGATATTGTTCTTTTTCCATTTTATCGCGAAACACGAAACACGTGTGATACTAATGGCTGCCATATAAAAACTAACCTATGAATCAGTTTGAAATTAAGTGTGGTGTGTGACAGATGGCAGTACACGACGGTAATTTCAACTTCCCTCAGCAACGCCACCTGTCTTCACACACTGGTACTTATTGATCTACCCTCGTAATTACTTAACTTAGATTTTTGAAACATAAATTTAGCTTTTCGGAATCAGAAATTAACCCCACAAATGGTAATACTTAGTTTTTCTTTGGGTAAATATCAATGATGTGGGATAACAACATTTTCTGTGCGATTAGAGTCAAACCTCATCCGATTTCACATGGAATGTCCCATGTTCATAAAAAAAGAGGTTTAAACTCTACCCAGACATTGAATGTAAAAGTAAATTTTTTTTATTTTTGTTATTCATGTTGATGCATTTATTATATTTAAATTTGTTGTTATTTTACCTCAAAATGCTTTTTCAATGTAAAAATGTACATACTTACTACATACTCGAACATATTGGGTCATATAAAAAGTATCCGCGGTTTTTGGATACAAGATGATGTTGGTTGGTTGGTATCCACAAATCTGGCAACACTAGTCCGAGTATGTTAAACGAAAAGATGTTTGACGCCTGGCATTTCATGTTACATTTTGTGTGAAGCCAGTTGTGTAATACGTCGCTAGTGTAAAAAGTCACAAAGGTAAAACCGCTGCAAACCGCTGTGAATGAACGCCGGACCAAGAGGAGTGTGGTTTGCCCGATTCCGTTCCGAAATATTCGATATCAAAGATGCACCTCGCTCTGATCGGCCAGTCACGGAAAAAGCCGATGGAATTTTGCAACACGCGAGCTGTCAGGAGTTAGCGGAGGCACTAACCATCAACCACATGACAGATTTGTGGATACCAAACGCGGATACTTTTTATATGGCCCAATATATTCTCTCGTCTTCTATTGTCGTAGACAAACTTATACTATTTTTATTGTGTTACAATAACAATATTAATTTTATTCATTATTGCGTGCGAATGTTGAATTAAAAAATGTTAACTAAATAAATTGTAATTTACCCACACTAGCTCATAATTTTATTCAAAGGTTAACATGGGCTTCAATCACATTTTTAATGGAAAACTTAAATAGTTTACACCCAGTTAAAGATGAAAGCGTGAATGGGAAAAGTTAACGTTTCGTTATTTCATTTACATTAGAAGTGAAAAACATAATAATTTGTAAAACCTCTCAAGCGTCGATGAAGCATCAAAAGGCATATCTATTGTAAAATATATTTATTTTTATCATCCAACTGCACTAACTTACTTTAGGCTGGTATCAAAATGTTTGGCAAACTTCAGGCTTTGCGCGAGATGAGTTCTTCAGTAGGATAACTAAGAGTTTATTAGCATTGAGCTTGAAACACGTCAGGACCTTGCGCTCGCTTAAGTAATCCAAGATCTGATTGGTTGACAGGAAAAGTAATTGAATTCTTGGAAACATAGCTTGTCCTTACATTCCTTAGGTCCTTTGAGAAAGCAATAATTATGAATAGATCATATTGGTCGCACTAATTACTTATACATAAATCAATCAATTTACAATCTCTTACCCCAATAACAACTATTTCAATTAGGTACAGAGTCAACATTTTTGAATGAATGATCAATCAATCTTTTTGTTAAACAACTATACATACAAACATACATATCTACCTACCTACATACTTATATTATATCAAAAATATCATTTTCATATCGACTGGGTACCGCAAATGTTTTTCAGAAATTTTGTTCGCAATGTGTTTGTGATTTTAATGCAATTCTTTCTTATTCTGAAAGAAAAACCCACAATATTTTTCTTTTTATTATTAACATTGCGGTTTAGTATTTGATCTTACTTCATTACTTAAGTATGCAGTTTTTACCTTATACGATTGAAATCGTTATGAATGTTTTTACTTTAGAAATATTCGTCAACTCTTCAAAAGCATTTGATATTTTTACAGACAACTCGTTCTACAAATAAATACGAAGTCCTACTTCCATTCATGTACAAATATAACACGCACAACATGAGTGGATGCGAAAAGCTCGGCCTAGGCCCTCCATGGGCTGTTGTGCCAATAAAAGTAAAGTAAAGTAAGTACTTTCAATATTTGTGATATGTCACAGCGATATTAAACATTATATTTTACCATATACCCATTATAACCAAAAAAAAAGCAGATGCTATTATTCAGCAAATACTTAAAACTCTTACAAAAAAAATAATACTACAAACATGCGTGACAATTAAAGTTAAATTACTTATTTGTAGGTCAAGTTAACATAATTATATAAATGAAATTTTTGTACTTCTCAAAATATTTTAGGGCATTTCACAACTCAGTTCGACTGTGTCAAGCCACACTGCCGCTGAGGCAAGTCTAGAACTTGCACTTAACCCTTCCTCCTCGTATTAACTTCTAAATAACCCCTAACTTCACATTCTTGTAGAACCAAAACCGTGGAAACATAAAAGCACCGAAAAGTTTTCGCACACTACTTTATCCCTGTAATGTACTTACTTACTTAGCTGGCACTACAACCGATGGTCTGTCTTGGCCGCCGTTATAAAGTTCGCCAGTCGCCTCAGATATGCGCGCGCTGGCGCCAGTTGATAAGGCTAAGTGCAGTAAGGTCGCCCTGTACCCGGTCTTTCCAACAGAGATTAGGTCGTTCTCTTCGGCGTGTTCCTCCACCGCGGTTCGAATAAAACACCCTTCTAGCCGGAGCACTTTCTTCCATTCGCTTAACATGACCCAGCCAGCTCATGCATCTCATCGTTCCATCCTATTTGTTAAACGTCGTCCACGCATACTAGACTGTAGATCTTACGGAGTATCTTCCTCTCGAACGCTCCTATCAGCCTATCATCATTGATGTTAAATTTTTCGTCGGTCGAGAGAGGGCTCTGCTTCTCAATATCCTACTGAGACCGTAGTGACACCTGTTGGCAAGAGTTAATCTCTTCTTGATCTCAAGGCTGACATTATTGTTGGTGTTAATGCTGGATCCTAGGTAAACGAAATCGTTGACGAGTTCAAAAGTACAATTGTCAGTGGTGACATTTTGTCTAAGACGCCGTGTGACTCTTTGTTTTTTGACACAAGGTATTTCGTTTGGTCCTCGTTCACCATTAGACCTAGACCCACTCGACGAGACTGCCTTTCCAGGTTGGAGAATGTTGCATTGACTGCTCGCGCGTTGGTCCCAATGATGTGAATATCATCAGCGTATGCTAGCAGCATGTCTGTAAATTAAATCCCTATCGGGTTCAAATCTGCAGACTCCCTCTACAGAAAAGAAGGAGACATCTAAAAATCTCTTAACTGAATTCCCAGCACTAATCAGGGCAGAGCTAAATCTTAAAAAAAAAGAAACTAAGTGCGTCTTCTTCAGTTTGTGTTTTGGGTTATCAATCGATAGAGGGATAGAGAGCTCCTACAAATGATAACTTCTTCAGAACGTTTGTGTTTTGGGTTATCAATCGATAGAGGGATAGAGGGCTCCTCCATCGATTGATAGAGGGATAGAGGGTTTCTCTGTCGATTGATAGCGGGCGCATAGTTGATTCACATGTGCTGCCATCATTACACTATGTACAAACATATGCATCGTAATTTTTTCTCTTTTATACACTATTGATAGAGGGCGCTGACCTTCGTTTCAGTGACGACAATTTCCGTTTTGCCACGAAGTAAACTTCAAAAATATTCTTGTGGGCTCTTCTTGTCTTCTTCCCCCATAGTTTATAGGAAAATATTCTTAATTCTCTTACGAGTAACTGCATCCGAATAAAAAACTTAATGATTTAAGGTCAATATATTTTTTATGAAACTCACATTCCAATGTATTGCCCGCTTTGAATTTACAATTTCAACAATTTTCTATAATTTTTAATATTGATTTGGCAACCTTGGCTCAAGAAGTTTTTCGCAACACTTGAGTATGTATGGCACGTGTGTATGTACGTATGTGTGTATGTATTTGGTCATCAAAATTCGTCATCATGCAACGAACCACACCCTTTAACGAACGATGGTTATGTCGAAATGGCTACAACGACGACGATACGTCATCGACGCGCTTTTTCCTTCAGTTCAATGATGTCAAAAAAAAAAAAAGACAAAAGTAATACACAAAAAATACAATATATACATACAATATATTTCTACATATATATAAGAAGCGTTTGAGCTGATAGACTGACTGACTGAATGACTGGCTGATAGACTATTATGTACAAAATCACCGATTCTGTATATTAGTAGGTTAGATTAAGTTAAAGGGAAGTGAACCGAAAATCTGAGCACCCACGAAAATTGGTCTCTATTCGAAGTACGTTGAAAATGTTCATCTCTTGTTTGTATTCATTTTGATGCACCCGGTGCTCTAGATGAACATTATTACGTCTGTTAGTGGAATCTCTTCCAGTTTCAGAATGAAAGAAGAGTTGGTTGAAGGACTTTTCATTTTTACAGCGCCTAGTTAGGTGCTGTAACTTTGCAACAATTCACGAGGCTATAGTATCAATCCACTATGGGTAATTTGACCCATTTTTCCGGCAAATAAAAGGATTTTGAAAGTAAAAATTTTGTGATTTGTTGCCAAAGGAATGATTCAAACTTACAATATCAGCGGGCAACATCGGATATAATCCAGCTAATGCATGTACATATTCGTATGTATGTATGCATGTATGTGTGTATTGCCTTTCATGTATTCACTATATACCAGAGGCCATAGGTGTATTTTTTTTTACGTCAACAGGCATGAGTTAAGAAAGCACACAAATTGTAAGCGTATGCCAAATGTAGGGAGTGTTCCTTCTAGACTTTAGTCGAGACATTTTTTGTTTTTTTCTTTTTTGGGTTGTCAGACAGATAGCCATACTGGCAGATTTTCCACTTTACAGTAGAATCGCAATAATTCGTACTCTCAATAATCTCAACAATAATCTCAATAAACTGTTGGTCCATTGAAAAAATCGCTTTAATTCGCAAAAATTCCATCCCGTCGATGATTCGTATTTCGTTTTTCAATACAAGGTCTGTTTAACCTCATATAAATCGTAATCGTAATCGTAATCGTAATCGTTGTTGACAACCTCTTATAATTCCTATTTTCTTTATATATTCGTATTTCTCGCAAAATATAAGTTTCATTATATCGAAAACTACTGTAATTCGTAAACAATTGCCGGTTGCCGTTGTGATTGCGAATTATCGGTAGTCTACTGTATTTACAATTTTTTGTATGTACAATGTACATATTCATAATAATAAAGCGCTGTAATGCAGCAATGTCTCTGCATAAATATGTATACTAAACATTAATCATATTGGGGTGTGAGATTCTTATTTAAGTAGCAAATTTCTTTCAATTTCCTTTCCTTTTTTTATTATTTACTCGTATGTGCGTGCGGTAAAGTAAATTGTTTGATTCGCAGGCGTTGAGAAGCATTTATTGTTTGACTTGTTCATATACAGTGTCCGACAATCAAATAAGAACACTTTGTTCTGAAACTAAAAACATTAAAAATATATTTCGCTAGGCTTATGATAAAATTACTTAAAAGGTATTTACTTATATTCATTTTTTCCATAAGTTTAATTTTTTCTTAAAACAAAAACAAAATCAATTCAGTGTAAGAAAATAAATTTAAAAGTTATGCATAAAATCACATTTCAAAAGGACAGACACTTCAATAAAAAAAAAAAAATTTATAATATATTCACTCAAATTTTCACTAATGCTAATATTTTGTGGAATAGCCTTTGTTAATTAAAACCGCCTTACACCTTCTAGGCATTGATTCCACCAGAGACGCGCAAGTAGCCTGGGGTATGGAATACCACGCTCTTTGAATGCTTTGCCCCAATTCGTCTTTGTTATTAGCTCTGGTACTGCCAATCTTTTCTTTGACAATATATCACAAGTTCTCGATTGAATTAAGGTCAGGAGATTGTGCAGGCCAGGTCATAACGGGAATTCCATTATGGGAAAACCAATCTCGTGCAAGGATTGAGATGTGCTTTGGGTCGTTATCCTGTTGCATTTGCCATTTCAGGGGCATTTCCCATTAAGCATAAGGAAGCATCACCTCCTGAAGGATGTTTACGTAAAGAAATCTGTCCATCGTTTCTTTTATCCAATACAGAGGGCCACACCACACCAAGAGAAGCATCCCCATACCATGATGCTTCCACCTCCGTGCTTCAACGTTTTTATAGTATATTTTGGGCTAAATTCTCCATTTTTCGGGCGTCCAACCCAACGTTTGCCATCACTTCCAACAAGATTCACTTTGCTTTCGTCCGTCCATAATACGTTAGGCTATTTTTTTGCATTAATTGAACCAGCCCACTCAATGTGCGCTTTAGCGAACTCTATGCGACACTTTCGATGTCTTTATGTCAACATTGCTACTTTTCGTGCTGTTCTCCCATACATTTTTTTTCCACCAGACGTCTCCTTACTGATCGAGCACAAATTTGAACCCCTGTCTCCTCTCTAATTGCGGAAGCTGCCTTAAATGCATCGCGTGCCGTCAAAATTTTTATGCGATTGTATCCTGCACTTGTAGTTTTGCGGGGCCTACCTCTCCTTGCAATGAAATTTTTGTGTTTTTGAGGTAATAAAGATTGGTAGACAAATGTCGAGGATCTGGTAATAGTTTTAGTTATAGTTTTTGGCGGATGCTTTGTCCCTCATTTCGCAGTTTTTTCACCAAATCACGCTCCTCCCTGCTACAGTGCTTTGCTCGATACCCATCTTGCTGTGACATTACGGAATAGTTTACATTTAATTTGTTGAATTACCCTCAATGCTACCATTTAAATGCTTACCAGTACAAATTATAAGCAAATTTAAGGAAGATTGATAGGTGGGAGGAAGAAGGAGGGAGAATGAGAGAGGGAATGCGGTCACAGGACTCCGGTAACCGATAAAGAAATAGATAGCCATTTTGGTAAGGGTCATGGCTTTACCACAATGAACTTCAGTTTATCAGTGTCGACTATGACCGCATGTAGCACCAACGAAAGGGATAGAAAGGATAAGGAAAATGTACCGTTGCCTGCCAGAAGGTGATGCTGTGTAGCAAAAATGTTTTTTTTCTACTTTTTTTGGTTCTGCCTGTGCCGAGAGTCGAACCCCGGGCACTCGGTGTAACAGTCCAAAGCACTACCTCTACGACACAGCATATCTGCAAGCTTGAGAAAGTGCGAAAGAAAGTGAGTATGTATAAACAAATTTGATATTTAGATATTTCGTCCTCTTTAACTCATCAGTCATTTGAACCAATGATCAGGATTTATATTAATATATCACTGTGATTGATTAACCGATTTAGATATTAAGCCTGAGCCTAGAGACTTAGTAAACCTTTGACTATTCACGAACTTTCTATGCATCACAGTCTTCTATGATTGTCATGTAATGGAAATGGAAGTTGAAATGAATTGGTAATATTGACGTATTTAGAGTAGACTACTAATGCCCCGATCTCTCTAACCAAGTTCTCAAAGCAGCCAACATGCATATGCAGAAATCTTTCCGATTGCATCGGTAATATTGGAAATAAATTTTACTTTCTACGAGAAAATGTTAAATTTGTCTACCTTTGATAAACACAACAATCGGCGTTATCAAACAATCAAACACAACAAAGCAAAACGTTATATGAAAATTAAATGAAATGAAATAAAATAAAATAACGGCAATATTCTAAAGACTTTTCAAAAACAAAATGCATTTTTTATGTTAATAAATAAATATCTATAAAAATACAGTGTTAAAACTAATAACTTTCCCTACACTCTATGGTGATATGTATGGTAAATATATGTTACATGTATTAAGAGTTTATTAAGAGTTTATTGTTTCGTTGCTGGCTGTTAACAAAATCAGTAGATATTTAAAGAAAAACCACTTGCAAATATTTGCGAAAGTAACGTGAAAGCTCTAAATAAAAATATCTAACTTAAACAGCGACTCATATACCATAAAACTACAAAATGCTACTTACTACCTCTTCTTAGTTGTCTTCTTCTTTTACTTTACTGTAGCAACTAGTAGATTTTATGTACATATTTGTTTATGCAGGTCAACGATTCATTGTGTTACAATAAATTCAACATGGCTACCATACATTCAAATGAGTTAAGATGGTATGTGTATGGATGTAGTTTAGCAAGCTAAAAAAAATAAAATATTCAAAAAACAATGAAAAAAAAAACACAGAAAAAATAAACCAAACCAGTATGAAGAAAAGATAACATTACAATACTTATAATGAAGAGAAAGGAGTTTAGTAGTATGCTGCAGAAGCTAAAACATATACGAGAAATCTGTAGTAGGGGAAGTAGTGACGTAGAAAACGAAGAAGATGCTGAACAAAACAATACCATAGATAAATAACTATGCATGGAATTATGAGATTCAACCTATTTTGAGAGCATTTACATATACATACATACACACATACATACGAGTGCAATTGAATGAATGAGATTATGTTGTGCATATGCGTGAGTGTGTCGGCATGTCGGCGAATACACTCACTCATACATGCATTCTTACAATGTGCCGCAACACTTCCGCTTTAAACTCATAACCCATCACCAAATTATAAATGCAGTAGCGGCTCATTGCATGCAAAGTGTTGTTGCAATGAATGGAATACGAGTATGTATTAGAGTGTGAGAGATGTTTTTATCACATTGACAGTTATTTTACATAAATTGACAGTTAATTATATACGAGTGTGTGCATGTGTTTTATTTTTTCGTCTTCTTTAATGCAAAATATTTCTCAAGCTCAATTGAGCGTCAAAGAATGCAAAACACACAAGTATAGCAACAACAACACCCACTTGGAATTTCATTATTGAATAGAAGAAAAATTAAAGAATTCTCGTTTTCTCTGTATGAATAAAAATTTTACTGAATAAAAACTGGTTCCTCTGTTATGTATTTACTATTGCTGGTTGCTTACAATAGCGGTATTCACGTATTCTGTAGTATTCTGTATTTTTGATAAATTGTGATATTTGCAATAAATTTTATATGTTTACAAAAACAAAAAACACATGCGATTCACAAATATCTGTTACATGTATCAAAAATAAAAAAAAATAAAAACTAATGCCCATTGTTACTTTTGTAAAGTAAAGCTGTGGTTATATTCAAATTTTGCTCGGCTAACACGATGCAATTGTTGTTGCCCGAACACGAAAAAAGAGCTTTTACTCACTCTCACTTCCTTTACTTACTTTTGATGGCTCAACAGCCCATGGAGGGCCTAGGCCGAGCTTTTCCCATCCACTCATGTTGTGCGTGTTATATTTGTACATGAATGGAAGGGACCTACAGTTTAAAGCCGAATCCGAACGGCGAAGCGAAAAGCTTTTCATAGCAATTTTTACTCTTGTAGGTTTGCCATTGCCTGCCAAGAGGTGGTGCCGTGTAGAAAAATTATTTTTTCTATTTTTTGATTTTGCTGTGCCGAGATTCGAACCCCGGACACTCTCTCACAGCGAACACGATATGCTGGGTGAAATGTACACCGAACACGCCGAGTATTCAGGGTGTCGATGAGTTATTCTACACAAAAAGAATAAAAATGTATGTAAAATAGAAGGAAAACATGCAAACCTGTACATCACTATTTTCATTTGCAGAAAAGCGAAGTAGCTAATTTTTTTAGTTTTTAAAAGTGAATATTAAATATATTATTCATAAAACTATATGATTTTCATAATTTTACAATTATATTATTAATTTCACTCTCCATATTGATAAAATCGTTTACAGTTTTTTGGCATTTAATGTTGCCGTTGCGCGCAAAAAAAAAATGTAACCTATCCATTTATCGGTGTCCTGTGTGATTGCATTCCCTCTCTGATTGTCGCTCCTTCTTTCTCCCACCTAACAATCTTCCTTCCATTCAACACAATGCTTTGCATTCATAGCGGTACACCCAGTGTATTGAACGTATCAATAAAAAAAAATTAAAATAAAAAACCACTACACCGAGCACGAGAGTAAAATATGATGTGTTCGTTGAACAGCGAACACCAATATAACCAGCACCTAAGTATTTCTTTTTTTTTTTTTGCCCATTCAGAGTTGTAATATGTAGTAACAAGAAAAATTATTAAACATGTATGTTTTAAAATTTTATTCTAATGCCTATCACAGCTCACAGGAAATGTGAGTAATTGAAAAAGAGAAGATCGTTCAGTTCTTTGTCCATCACTGGTCTAGTTGAACGTTGCCACTAGTCTCTCGAGCCTGTCTATATACAGTAAGACGCTGTCGTTTTACTGTAATACTCTGTCCTAAATAATTTCTGATAGATTTAGAAGATTTTTAACATTAAAATTTGTTAAGAAGGGGAATTTGGCTTAGCGTTGTTCTTTAAAGAGAGAAGAAGAAAAGTGGTCGCTGTGGCGTAGTGGTAGTGCGTTGGACTGCTGCGAATAGTGTCCGTGATTCGAATCTCGGCACAGGCAAAATCAAAAAGTAGAAAAAATTATTTTTCTACACAGCACCACCTCTTCGCCGTTCGGATTCGGCATTAAACTGTAGGTCCTTTAAATTCATGTACGAAAAGCTCAGCCTAGGCACTCCATGGGCTGTTGTCCCATTAAAAGTAAGAAAAGTAAGTAAGTAAAAGTTCTTCTTTAAAATCAATTAGCAAGAAAATAGTTAGAATGGTTTTAGTTAAAAAAAATGTTTAAATAAATTATATGGATTTAAGTTTTATTGCAGCACTTTAAATTCATTGCAAATAAACATATGCTAAACATGAAGGAGGATTCTAGCTGAATTGTAAGTTTCTTATGTTCTATATCTGCATATCTTACTTACTTACTTAGCTGGCGCTACAACCGATGATCGGTCTTGGCCGCCTCCACAAAGCTTCGCCAGTCACTTCTGCTATGCGCGCGCTGGCGCCAGTTGATAAGGCCAAGTGCAGTCAGGTTGCCCTGCACCTGGTCTTTCCAACGGAGATTAGGACGTCCCCTTCTGCGTGATCCTCCACCGTTTTTCGACTAAAACACCCTTCTAGCCGGAGCGCTTTCTTCCATTCGCTCAACATGACCCAGCCAGCGAAGCCGCTGGAGTTTTATACGCTTGACTATGTCAGTGTCGGCGTACAGCTCATACAGCTCATCGTTCCATCTTATTCGATACACGTCGTCCACGCATACTGGACCGTAGATCTTACGGAGTATCTTCCTCTCGAACGCTCCTAACAGTCTCTCATCATTGATGGTCAATGTCCACGTCTCTGCGCCATACATTAGGACGGGAAGGATGAGAGACTTATAGAGCGTTATTTTCGTCGGTCGAGAGAGGGCTCTACTTCTCAATTGCCTACTGAGCCCGTAGTAACACCTGTTGGCAAGAGTTAGTCTTCGCTTGATCTCAAGGCTGACATTATTGTTGGTGTTTATGCTGGATCCTAGATAAACGAAATCCTTGACGACTTCAAAAGTGTAGTTGTCAACAGTGACATTTTGTCCAAGACGCCGTGACTCTTTGTTTGTTGACACAAGGTATTTCGTTTTGTCCTCGTTCACCACTAGACCCACACGACGAGACTCCCTTTCCAGGTTGGAGAATGCTGCACTGACTGCTCGAGCGTTTTTGCCAATGATGTCAATATCATCAGCGTATGCTAGCAGCATGACACTCTTGTAGAAGATAGTGCCAGAGATGTCGATGTTCGCAGCTCGAATTATTTTCTCCAGCATTAGGTTAAAGAAGTCGCACGATAGGGAGTCACCTTGTCTGAAACCTCTTTTGGTATCAAATGGTGCGGAGAGGTCTGTCCCAATTTTCACTGCGCTGGTGGTGTTGGTCAGTGTCATTTTGCAAAGACGAATGAGCTTTGCAGGGATACCAAAATCAGACATTGCGGCGTACAAGTGATCCCTAATCGTGCTGTCGAAGGCGGCTTTATAATCGACAAATAGATGATGGGTGTCGATCTGTTTTTCTCGGGTCTTTTCCAGGATTTATCGTAGTGTGAATATCTGGTCGATGGTGGATTTACCAGGCCTGAAGCCACACTGATAAGGTCCAATCAGTTTGTTGACGATGGGCTTCAGTCTTTCGCACAGTACGCTCGATAGAACCTTATATGCAATATTAAGAAGGCTGATCCCACGGTAGTTGGCGCAGATCGTGGAATCACCCTTCTTATGGATTGGGCAGAGTACGCTGAGATTCCAATCACTTGGCATGCTTTCATCTGACCATATTCGGCATAGAAGCTCATGCATGCGTTTTTTGAGCTCTTCGCCTCCGGTCTTAACTCAGCAGGCAGGCCATCTGCACCTGCAGCCTTATTGTTTTTCAGCCGAGCAATGGCTGTTAAGACCTCCTCATAGTCAGGCGGCGGTACTTCAACGCCGTCAGTGATTGGGGTTTCCGGAGTGGGTTCCGCAGTGGCGGGATTATTGCCGTCTTCGCCATTAAGCAGCTGCGAAAAGTGCTCCCTCCATAATCTCATTATGCCCTGGATATCTGTCACCAGATTTCCATCTTCATCCTTGCAGGAAGAGGCCCCGGTCTTCAAACCAAGAGTCAGGCGTCTTATTCTTTCAAAGAATTTTCGGACCTCGTTCCTGTCCCGCAACATTTCGATATCATTGAACTCGCGTCTTTCTTCATCTCTTTTCTTGCGCCTGAAAAGACGTTTCTCCTCCCTCCTCAACTTTCTGTATCGCTCCTTAGCAGCTCGCGTTGCAACTGACTGCAGGGTGGCTCTGTATACTGCGTTTTTTGCTTCAGTAGCATCGCGACACTCTTGGTCGTACCACATATTTCTCCGTCGACGGTGGTAGCCTAGCACCTCTTCGGCAGCCGTACGCATAGAGCGGGAAATGTGCGTCCACTGTGCGCATATATCATCAAGTTGAGGGGTGTTTTGCGAAAGGAGAAGTGCAAGTTGGTTGGCAAAGGCTTTGGCTGTCTGTTGTGATTGCAGCTTTTCGACATCCAGCTTTCTCTTTGTACCTATCCGTACGCGATTTGCTACACATATACGTGTGCAGACCTTGGCTGCAACCAAGTAGTGGTCTGAGTCGATGTTTGCACCACGTATTGTGCGTACGTCTAGTACATTGGAAGCGTGCCTTCCGTCGATCACAACGTGATCAATTTGGTTTCGTGTGTTTTGATCAGGGGACAGCCAAGTGGCCTTATAGATATCCTTATGTTGGAATCTGGTGCTACTAACTGTCATGTTTCGTGCCGCGGCGAAGTCGATCAGTCTCATACCGTTATCGGTGGCTTCGTCGTGGAGACTGAATTTTCCGATCGTCGGACCAAAGAGACTCTCCTTGCCCACCTTGGCATTAAAGTCGCCTAACACGATTTTAACATCGTGGCGGGGGCAATGCTCATAAGCTTTGTCGAGGAGCTCGTAGAAGTCATCTTTGGTCGTTTCATCCTTCTCATCCGTCGGGGCATGGACACAAATTAGGCTGATGTTGAAGAATTTTGCCTTGATGCGGATAGTGGCTAGGCGCTCGTTCACCGCCGTGAACCTCGAGACTAGATGACGCAGTCTCTTCCCAACCACAAATCCAACACCAAATTCGTGTCTCGACGCATGACAGCTGTAGTAGATATCACAGGATGCTCTTTTGGAGCAACCCTGTCCCGTCCATCGCATTTCCTGTACAGCGGTGATGTCAGCTCTATATTTTTGGAGGACATCCACCAGCTGGATAGAGGCACCTTCCCTGTAGAGGGTTCGGACATTCCAGGTGCATATCCGTAAATCGTTGTCCTTTGGGCGTTTGCGGGAGTCGTCAATATTAGAGGGGTTCATTATCCGAGGCTTGTTTGGAGGTTTCATTGGAGGGTATTTTAACGTGGTGGGTTCCAAGCCCGACGCACAACCATTCATTCAAGGCCATGGAGAAGCCCGCCGCACACATTAGTTAACTCACTGACGGTTGTCAGATCGCTATCCAGGGGACGCCACGAGGAGGCTGTGTGTCGACTTGAAACGTAGAAGCGCAAGGATCGACCATGGACGCACCTGCGACTGTCACGAACTTTACCTTGTGTCCTACGCCCCAGGCCCGCCCATCTGCATATCACAAATGCAAAAATTCATTCACATCCGGTAGTAGAAAATTGTAAATTTTTTAGAAAAATAAAGTACTACAATTACTACAGATCGTGAATACCGCCAACATGATGATGATGTTAGTTGCACACGGGTAAACACATTTCTCATACTACGTACCGTCGTTTGTATTCCTACTCCTTCCCCCTTTAAAACTTATGAATGAATATATAGCAAATTGACTATTATACAGATTACGTCGTTTGAAATTAATCTTGGAATTTGTAGTAGTAGTATTTTTTTTAATGGCCTTACCTATATTATTATTTCTCTTTTTATTTTTTTTTTTACTTACTTTACGCAAATACGAAAAGGTAATTTTTAAGTGTATCTTTATTCAAGTGTATGTTACATTCAAGATACTCTCATTCTTAGGCTCTCTAATGTAAAGTTTTCATGTATATTTGCATCGATTACATAAGTGAAGTTTACCTCTTCTTATTATTTATATTGCTTACTTTCTTAGTTGGCACAACAACCGATGATCGGTCGTGGATGCCTCGATAAAAAGCTTCGCCAATCTCGCCTCTGATATGCGAGCGCTGGCGCAATTGGTAAGGCCAAGAATGAATTTTATTCAGGATACACTACAGACTTTACTTTAAACAGGCTCGGAAGGCTAGTGGCAACGTGCCACTAGACCAATGATGGACAAAGAGTGTAACGATCTTCTCTTTTTCAATTACTTACATATGGGATGCTCAAAATCAATTATGTCTTGAAAGGGACTTATGTCTTCTAATGAACTGGGCTATTAAGTCTGGGTTGCCGGGTTCTATTGCTGGCTAAGTTGTGGTCTCTTCGATATCTCTTGCCTTTCTTACTTACCTAATAGACACAAAGTGGTCGTTCCTGTGATTGGAATGGCATTAGAAAATAATTTTAAATTATCCTCGTATGTAGGTATGTATTTAATAATTTTTCCATACCTTTCCATCTGATATTACCACATTTTACAACTCTCCAATTGAGATTGAGTGGTTATAAAATTATTGTGACGATAAAAAAAAACAATAAACTAAATCATTTTAATTTTGTCTCCTTGACGGCAACTGAACTGTTGCCAGTGTGATCGCCTTGTGCAACATTCACTGAACTGAATGAAATTCTTATCCAAGATTTTATATATTGTATAAGAAATATTCTACACAATTGCAACAATTTTGTACTTATATTGTACCAATGTAAAGGAAATTAAAAACTGAAACCTAATCTTAATTGGTACACAATTGTATGATAGCTTTTGATAGAAGAATAAAAACAATATTGATTGTTTATTGATTACGCCGAAGAAAACTAACAAATTAACATACCTACACTTGTTACTTGTACATAGTATGTCTGGATATTTAACCCACTCGTGAATAAAATCAAAGAAAGCTGTGAACTTGCTGAAATTTAACTTTCAATTGCCGTACAAATGACAGATTGTATTGATGACAATGTAAAAAACAAAAAAACACAAAAAAACACAAAATTCTAAACAATATGCTCAGCTTTTGTACGTAAAATAAATGTGACAATTATCAGTTAAATTCAAATATAGTAACTAGCGCGCTCAAATAAAAGCAACAGCAAAAACGAAGAACGATTCAACGAAAAATCTTGCCATTTTAGGGCAAAAAGATAAACAAAACTTGAATGAAATTAATGCCCGTTCAACGTTTTCCGAATGCGAGCACAAAGCTCGAAAAGGGGAAATATCAAATCACACACACACGCACTCACGCTCAATTGAGCACAGCTCAATGCCAAATTTATAAGCTGTAAATGTGCAAAAGAGAGAGACAAAACAAACTGAACGCACTGATCAATAAAGTTTAAATCCATGTATGAATGTTTTCTGAAACTGTTCTCAATGTTGAACATCGTTAAATAGTTCTTTCTTCTATTCAAACAAATAGATAATACATATTGCCATAAAAATACTACATACATACATACATACGTGTGTACATATATACGTTATTATATAAAATTAAAAAACAGTTTTTTTATTCTTCTATTTTTGGCGATTGCCGTACACAAGAATTTGTGTTTTTTTTTTTTTTTTTAATTAATAAAATGTGTGTTAAAATGTTGATGATCGCGTCAGTTGCTACAAATGTTTCCAGAGGGCACAAAGAACTTCATAGAATGGAATGTTTTGTATAGGAAATTTTAATTTCTAATAATTTTATTTTCTTCGTATTAGTACCAAAAGTAAGTAAGTAACCAAATGCGCACTTTCGATGATATCATTGCAGAGAACGAGAGTGAAATTCGAATTCTTAACGTATTTTGTTTTCGAAACACTTGTGCCAAAGCGAATTGAACACAAAATTCGATAAGCAGCATTGTAAGTAATCCATTGATGGCCTTTTTTATTTATATAATAATTAATTATTGTAGAAATTTTAGTAAATAAATAAATAAATAAATCTATTGAACAAGTGTTGTCAAACTGGTCAACATTAGGCACAACTGCTACCGAATTCAAAGGGCAATATCAAAGGAAATACATAGTGAAGCAAATTGAACCAAATTCGGTATACAAAATTGTTATCATTGGGCAATAACCACGTCCACCAGCCATACAAGTGAAATCTTCAAAGAACAATATAAAAAGAGTTACTGATACAAAAAACAACAAAATTTGCTATAATTAGTTAGGCTGATAAAAAAAATAAAAACCATAGAACCATTGCCAATGAAAAGCTTTTCGCTTCGCCGTTCGGATTCGGCGTAAAATTGTAGGTCCCTTCCATTCATGTACAAATATAACACGCACAACATGAGTGGATGCGGAAAGCTTGGCCTTTGGCGCTACATGCGGTTATAGTCGACGCTGATAAACTGAAGTTCACAATGTGTGTTAAATGTATCAAAAAAAACAACAAAAAGTTAATTAAAAACGTAACTCACAGTTGAATGCCAGCAAATATTTTTTATTTTTAATTCACTGGTTGTTTAGGGTTTATAAAGGTCGGCGGCACTCGAAAATATCTTTGCAACTTACAACGGTAATGGACTTTTGAAATACAAAGAAACCACTTATTTGCATGTATCACAACCGTAGCCAGAATCAAAATTGGTAAAGCGGGCTTTAGAAAAAACAATTTTATTTTCTGTTAATTACTCCTTACTTACTTTACTTACTTTTAATGGCACAACAGCCCATGGAGGGCCTAGGCCGAGCTTTTTCACTCCAGAGCTTTAATTACTCCAGTCGAAAGAAATGCCTCAGAAAATGGTTATGGGAACTGAGATCCCCCGAGTGTAGGTCTGGCTTCAACCGTGTATGTATCAGTGCTCCCAGTGGTGATTTGCACTTTAGCACGTCTGTGTTCGTGGTCTCTGTAGCGTAGTGGTAGTGAGTTGGACTGTTACGCAAAGTGTCCGGGGTGCGAATCTCGGCACAGGCAAAATCCAAAACGTAGGAAAACCCATATTTCTACACGCCACCACTTCTTGGCAGGCAATGGGAAACCTGCAAGAGTATAAATTGCCTATGAAAAGCTTTTCACTTCGCCGTAGGGATTCGGCATCACAGTGTAGGTCCCTTCCACTGATACGAAAAGCTCGACCTTTGGCGCTACATGCGTTCATAGTCGACATTGATGAAAACACAAGTTCATTGTGGTAAAGGCATAACACTTGCCACAATGGTGATTGCATTCCCTCTCTCATTCTACCTCCTTCATCCTCACACCTATCAATCTTACTTCCAATCAACACGATACTCTCTGCATTCATAGGGGTACACCCTGTGTAAATAAAAAAAAAATTATCACAAAAAAAAGCATTAAACAATGGAAAAATGTTTTAATTTGTCACTATCAAATCGGTGCAAAAAACACTGTTCAATGTCCCCTCGGCCACTACATCTTGGTATAACTCTTGGTTTCTAATAGACTTTTGTCTATTGTCACATCGGCTAATAGTATCAGGCACTCCATAGAACATACAGCCTTTTTCTGAGATGTATGTCGCATGCATGCGAAACGCCTTGGCGACTCGCTAATTTCTATGTGATATTTCTGATAAAGTTGATTAACAATAAGGTTCTGGTAACCAACGTTTATCTAACTATTGTCCTTTTGTGGGACATACTTATGAACATTTTCATGCTTCAAAATTTCTTTATTAATGTTAATCATGGACTAATGGCGACAGAACTACCTCGAAATTTCTTACCATTCCTTTGCTGTAATTCATGGACTTTAGACTGGCACCAAAAAGTATTTCATGTAACGAAGTATAAGTATGTACGTCACTCTTACGACACGCCATCAAAAAGAATGCCTTTTGTAACAAAAAGTTTGTTCTGGCAACACTGTTATGGATATCTCAGAAAATTTAAACTTTATACGAGAAGTTTCTAGCCTGACACTAGCACTAGTGGAGCAGTGAATTTATATTCAATGTATGATTTCATCTTTCGTATGAACACGTGTAAAGTTTCGAATCAATCTGGCAATCCATTCTTTGTTTAACATCTGCTTGAAGTTGACGTGTCACAGTGTTTTTTTTTAATGGAAAAATTAAAAAATCGTGCCATTATTGAGTATTTAATTTAAAAATGGTTTATCTGGACAAGAAATCCATACCGATATGGTAAATATGTTAGGTGAATGTGCTCCTTCGTATGCAAAGGTAAAAAAATTGGATTGCAGTAAAAAATTGGAAGATGAACCACGCACTGGACGTCCAAAAAGTACCTCGACACCAGAAATCATTGAAAAAGTACTTTTTATTGTTTGTGAAAACCCAGGTTCGACAATGTATGAAATAGTTGATACCATAGGCATCTCAGAGAAACGAGTAAACCACATTTTACATGAAGAACTACAGCTGTTTGGAAAAGTAGTGCCTCATACGTTAACAATTCAACAAAAACTCGATTAGAAACGAATTTCTCAGTGAAATTTGGAACGTTTTAAGCAGAATAATCCACGTTTCATAACTGTGGATGAGACGGTCTACCATCATGATCCTGAATTGAAACAGCAACGATTACAGTGGAGTAAAGTTGGATGTTTCGGCGTCAAAGGACGAACGATCGGCAAAAAAGGTTATGGCTATTGTTTTTTGGGATGTAAAAGTGATTTTGTTGATTGCCTATCTTGAGAAAGGTAAAACAATAAACTCAGAATACTATTGTAACCATTTGGATAAACTGGATGCAGTAATTCGCAAAAAAAAATACCCGGTTTAAAGAAGAAAAGAATCATTTTTCAACAAGACAACGCACGTCCTCACTCAAATGTTTTCACAATGGCTAAATTCAAGGAATTAAAGTACGAATTGCTTGACCATCCACCGTATTCATCAGATCTGGCTCCCAGCGACTACTACCTGTTCCGAAACCTGAAACAGTTCCTTCGTGGAAAGCGTTTTTCTTCGAATGAAGAAGTTATAGGAGCCGTAGGGGCACATTTTGCAGGCCTTCTGGCATCGTACTTTAATGATGGGATAGATTTATTGGAGGAGCGCTGGACTAAGTGTAGATAACTGTTAGGAGATTATACTCGTACTGAATAAAAAACAAAAACTCAAACCAAAATAAATGTGTTTTCGTATTTAGACTAGAAACTTTTCAAGTGACCGTTATATCATAATTAATATGCTTGAAAATCAAAGCTAACTACTGTTTTGTTCTATTTAAACAAATAATTGTTGGATTCGTGTGAACTCGTAAGGGCTTATTAAACCTTGTAAACTGTATGTACGCTGTATATAAACTGTCAGATATCTGACAAGTTTACACACTCATAAACTTGTAAGGCATTTACGAGTTTACCATACATGAGAGTCCTACTGCTTACTTAATACGATAATTTCATAGTGAAAAATAACAATATAAAATTTAATTGAATTAAGTTCCGTGTTACTCAAGTAATAAGCAAGTATTTTTTACATACATATATTGTAATTAGAATTGTCGGCAAATCCCAAAAATATTCATTAAAAAACAAGGAGAAATATTTTTATATAAACATGTGTTTTTTAGCGAGTATATGTAATACATTCAACAGTACGAGTATGAACAATGAATTGGGCGAAAATAATTATAAAGAAAGGGTGTGCCAATTAGAGTGCACGATTTAATTAGGAAAGAAAAAAAATCATTTTTTTGAGCGAGTGGTGATATTTGCAGTGGCGCAGCCAGAGGGGCGGTGAGGGGAGGGAGGCGGTATGGTCCGCCCCGGGTGTCACCATTTTTGGGGTGACACCCGCAATGTCCAAAAAGCAGAAAAAATATTATAATTACCTAAGTAGGTGTGAATGTCTAAAATTATACTTTCATTTGTTTTTTGCACGTGTTGTGTTGCAGAAAGTGGATGCTACACAAAAATATTTGCAAACTCCAGGACTAACTGTCGATAAAGTAATAGCAAAATCGAATGCCCTAATTCTCTTTTTACAAGAAAAGCGGGAATGTTTAGTGGAAGGTGCATTTAAGAAGGCTAGTATTATTTGCTCAAAGCTCGGAATAAGCATCAGCCGGCGCATAAGGTACAAGAAAAGAATGCCGGGTGAAACGGAACCAGATATTGGTTTAACTGCTAAAGAAGAAAACAAGAGGACGATGCTTGAATGCATCGATCGCTTCTCGACATAATTAAAGTCTCGAACCATGGCATATAATGATATAGCCGATATCTTTCAAATTGTGAAAACAAATGACTTGCTGTTTTGCAAGGATGAAGAACTGAATATCAATGCAAAAAAGTTGGCGTCGCACTACGATGAAGTTGTAGAAGAATAACCTAAAGTAGAAGTACAAAGACTTCGTAGACAAATCAAGGCAACAAACATTGAATTTAAAGTCGCAAGTAAATGGACTACGCTTGATATGCTAACTTTTATTGTGGAATGGGACTTTATAGCGTATGTTTCAAAAGTATCTTTAGCTCTTCAATTGTTCTTAACAGTTTGTGTCTCTGTGGCTTCATGTGAAAGAAGTTTCTCTAAGAAAGTTAAGTTAAAGTTAAATCTAATTAAATTAAATTACGCTCAACTATGGTTCAATCTAGGATATGCGACCTAGACATTTTTTCAATAGAAAACGAATTTTCTAGCAAATTAGATTTCGGCAATGTATAGTATATTTCAGAATATGCTGCGAACAAATGCAAAATTTTTAAAATATTTTTTAAAGCTTCATATATCTCAATGTAAATTTGGTACTTTAAATATGTGCTCACATAGATTAAATAGTCATTAAAAAAAAAAGTTGTATGTAAACAATATCTTCCAAGAGCTTTAAAAAGAACATGCTGTAAATAAAAATGTCCCTTATTGGTCTCATACTCGTAGAGGTTTTAACTATTGTGTGACTTAAATTAAGTACGTATTCATTAAAGTTCACTCATCTTTATGAATTCCTGTATTTTCTACTTACTTTTAAATAAAAGATAATCGTACATACCTACACATACTTAGTATAATTATTTCAAACGAAGAGGGGGCAGGGGTATTATAGGGTGACACCATTTAGGGCCGCCCCGGGTGTCACCCGATCTGGCTACGCCACTGGATATTTGTATTGCATTCTAAAGTAGAAATGTTGCGATTAAGTATGGAATAAAATATGCGGCAGGCCCTGGTTCTTTGAGTGAAATTAGATGAAATTTTTAGAAAATTGTAGCTTCACCTCACCCATGATGCGTTGGATCTCAGCCTTGAGCTCAGGAATCGCTTATGATTTACTCCAAATACATACCTGGGGATTTCATAAAACTTCAAAGAAAGAAATTGCATGGCTTTAAATTGCCCAATCTTGGTGTCAGTTCCAGTTGACACCACAATTTCGGGAGATGATTCTGCTTGGAAATTGTTGCATCAACAAATTGATTGTTTCATGCATGGTGTAGCAGGTGCTGCCATCCTGGAGAAACCACATGTCGTCTAGATCCATACCGAGGTCACAAAAACTCCGTTATCATATTCCTGCAACGAATGCCCTTCACAGCCACTGCATTTCCTGCCTCATTTTCACAATGATAACGCCTTATTCCCTCCTGTAGCGCTCCATTTTTATTAATCAGAATAATCGTAGACGACAACTGTTAAAATTCAGAGCTACCACTTGTACAAAAAAATAAATAAATAGCACAAAATTAAAATCGGGCACTCATATTGGGACACCCTATACATATTTACATAGCTACCTTAATATTTGGACTGGTGGAAGCAAATAAGGTAGACAACAGTGAATGGCATCAGTTATTAGCAACACCATAATCGCAACAACAAGCACATATCATAAAAGCAACAACAACAACAACAACAATAGCGCCAGCGCCAGCGCCAGCAGCACCAACAGCAGATCAACAACAATATTCAGTATCAAGCATCATAGGATCGACTAGTCATCGTCATAGACAAAAACCATTGCCAGCAACCAGTTTATACCTACTAAGTATGTATGTAGTAGTATGAAGTTTTGTGTGTACTTATTTACTTACAATTTGCTGTCGGAGATTTCAACGGCCTACACAAAAACTTTCTTAATACTGCACATAAAGACCAAATAGTACATATAGTATGGTATATATGGTATAGTATTAAACATATGGCCTAGACAGCATGCAAGACGGCATTATTTGGTAGCATGATTTGCCTGCAAGTCTTCTGCCACAATCAACGAAATAAACGCGATTTCAATTACGCCAACTAACAATTGTAAATATATTTCATACATACATACCATACATACTCGTATGTATGTATGTATGTATGTGTGTAAAATGTTTATGGTCTTGGATTTAATGTTTTCGAAATTCCCAAGACTTGTTATTTGTCATAGTTTCTCGTATCGCGAAGTGTATGGATTGGTTGTGTTTCATCTTTCATTTTTTTCCCAAACAGCTTGAGCAGATGATACCTACATGTTTACAGCGTCATCGAATAAGTTACAATCGCCTGAAAAGCTACACCTATTTTATATATTACAATATTTATTATATTTATGCTATAAAATAAAATTTACCTGTTTTGCGAATAATTAAAATGACCACTGGTTTTCTTTTCTTGATCCTTCTTTTCATACATTTTGAAGACACAAAATTCATGAGAATCCCAATGAGAAATGTTTTATCCCTTCTACTAAGTACTTGTAGCTATTGATGACGCTTATAAATGCAGCTATCTGGGCAACGTCATTGGCAAAGCTGATGGCAATGATTCAGATAAGTTATATATGGTACATAAATAAACAAAGTCAGCCAGGCCATATGTCTCTATGTCTCTATGTCTCTCCTGGATGCGCATCAGTAGAATACAACAACATTTTCTGCGCCGTATGTATTAGTATAACTAACAGCGATTTACTGGCATCCACTAAATAATGCCGAGTACAGCTTGCTCAATGAGCTTTTAACCCATTTAAAGAGGTCCAAATGTTGTCTATCAGTCTTCAAGGAGTATTTATGACCGTTGTATGCTCACGTTCAGTGCGTAGTAGCCTTAAGTGAAAAAAAGAAAAGATTAGGATAGGGAAGTAAGGCTAATGTTCTAACCAACTAAATAAACTCATTACCGAAGAAATCGGCTTTTTACAAACTTGATCGATTTTTCCATTAAACGAATTTTTGTGGATACTTCGTAACGTAACTTTAAACCTACCTATGGTTCATATACGAGTATGGTATGTATACTTTACTTTACTATACTTTTAATGGCACAACAGCCCATGGAGGGCGTAGGCCGAGCTTTTCGTACATGAATGGAAGGGACCTACAGTTTAATGCCGAATCCGAACGGCGAAGTGAAGAGCTTTTCATAGCAATTTTTACTCTTGTAGGTTTGCCGTTGCCTGCCAAGAGGTGGTGCCGTGTAGAACAATAATTTTTAAAAATTTTTTTTTTTTTTTTTGATTGTGCCTGTGCCGAGATTCGAACCCCGGACACTCTGCGTAGCAGTTCAACGCACTACCACTACGCCACAGCGACCACTATGGTATTTATGCAATGCCAATTTAGCCAATATATTAATGCATTTCTTCCAACAATCCAACAATATGATCGATATTTCTCGAGTTTCTTACTTCCTTCACAATTTTCATAAAGATCGTTCTCCAAATTAAAATGTAAATAAATATCTGGGATCTGGATAGGTTATAAGGGAGAGAGAGAAACAATATCCTAATAAAAAAATTAAACTGTAACCTAAGGTTTGGGTTAGATCGACCATTTATTAATGGTTCGATTGGCTACATTGTGATTGAGTGACTCAAGACACGGAATCGTATTTTTGAAATCTTAAAATTTGTATGATTTTAATTGAGCTGACGTAATCTTGTATTTGGTCTTTTGAACGTTAAAACACACGGAAAAATTATTAAATAAATTGATTTCCATGAATACTAAGGAAACGACAATAACTCGAATTTTGCCTCTGCATCATGACAACACAACCTCTGCGAGGTAAGGCACCGCAATATTCGGTCTTGACTGCACTTCACTTCTTTCGTAGCTCATATGTTTCTTTAAGTTTGCTTAACGTTAAAAATGTGTGAATTGCATTTGATTTTTTGCAATTGATTTCAAAGTGAAACTTGAATTTATTTTTATTTTATTTACTAAGTATATTTTGAGCGAGACGCATGATTTTTCTTGTTATTTTTTTCAAACTCCACTCTTGTTGTATTTTTCTATTTGCATGTTTGGTAAAAATAAGCATTAATTAAAACAACAATTACTTTTTTTTCATACCATACACACACATAAGTAAGTGATTTTTTTTTTCTGCCACTATTGGTAAAATTTAACACATGAAATGTTGGTGAAATTATTTTTCCCCATTACCAAAACTAGTTGCAAATACACGTTGTAAACTTGCTTCAGTAAAAACCTGAATAGTTTATTGGAAATTTGTGCACATTCAATGACCTTGACAATTATTCCTTATTAGGTTATAAATCACAAAACTTAATGTTTATTGTTTAGCGAAAAATCGAAGAAAAAAAAGGAAAAATCTAATACTCGCAAATGCTCAAATTCAAATACATTTTGCGTGTCGAACTTGACCTTTAAAAGCCTAAAGATGGCATTCACCATTATTGTCGTCAAGTGGTGTCAAATGCAATTGTTATGTTTTGACATCATGTACTTGTTTGGGCATTGAGTATATATACACACCTGGACAAAATAATAGGTGGGAACATATTTTTTTTCAAAAAAGCTTGCCTTTCATATATTTTTTATTATCCTTCAAAAAATAAATTAATTTTCAACATAAACATACTTCAGCGTCATAACAAAACATAAAGGGTTATAAAAACTCTAAAAAATAACTTAAATTTTGGTTAATTCATAAAATACACAGATTTTCGATTGGACAGAATAATAGGTGTGCACAAAAAACTTGGGAATAAATAATGAAATTTTGCTAGTTATGATCCCGTATTTTTCTGAATTAGTAAGAACGCATTAATACCCAGAATATCCACCATTATTCTTGATGGCTTTTCCGATTCTTCTGGGCATTAACGATATCAACTTCCGACAAGTTTCTACAGGAATGTTGTACCAAATTTTTTGAATATTTTCCCATAACTTCGTTTTGTTTTGGCGTTTAAGTTCTCCCCAGAGGTTCTCAATAGGATTTAAATCTGGGGATTGACTTGGCCGCTCAAGGACGTCTAGATTATGCTCTTGGAACCATGCTTTGACAACTCGCGATGAATGTTTCGGATCATTGTGCTGCTGAAATTTCCACAAAAGCAGCATATTATCCTCAGAATATTGTAACATTACTGTTTCCAACAAATCCTTATACACGAATCTATCCATAACACCATTAATTTGAAGTATCGGTCCAATAACTTGCCAAGAAAAACAGCCCCATACCATTCAGCTACCACCTCCGGGCTTCATTGTTTTCTTTGTGAACCGGACGTCGAACTTGTTGCCTTTCGGGCGACGAACGTTTCTTTACGCATCATTGCCAAACAAATTTATTTTTGTTTCATCGCTCCAGAGAATATTGTGCCATTTTTTTTCTCCCTGTGAACCGCACCACGTTTTATTAACTAATGCAATATGTTTCCTCTTCTTCAAATTTGCCGTTCTAAGCAGAGGAACTTTGCGAGTAATCCTACCGGGTTGATTTGTGTTTACTAAGCAATCGTCTTGGAACGGTTCGTGATGATACAACATTTCCCAATTTCGCTTGCATTTGTTCTGGGCAAATTGAACGGGTCGTGTTTAGCTAATGTAACGATACGATTATTGGTCACTAATGAAGTTTTTTTAAGTGCTTCACGCGTTGCAATAGCTTTTATTGGCTTGAGAGCATTTTTAACGAAATTCTGAGACCGTCCCATCGATCTGGCAATGAATTTGTAGGTTTTTCCTTTGTCTCGGAGTCTTCTCTCCTCTGTACTGCAATGAACTTCACGTTCCATCTTATATTATTAAAAATTATAATTAAACCTTTATTTAGTTCACTTTCATCGATATCTTACCTTCTGGAAATAAATAACGCTTTAAATTTATTCATTTTTAATTTAAACCAAAACACACGATCAATTTGAACTTTTGTTGCGGGGATTCCCCCATTTCATTCCAAAACAGTGCCACCAATCTTCCAAATTTGCCTTTTGATTCTAGACCAATTAATTTTTTTCATTCATTTTAAAAATATTTGTGTTCACACCTATTATTTTGTCCAGGTGTGTATGTATGTGTGTATATACACATACATACATATACATATAATCCGCAGTTATTAATATTTATATTGTACATATTTACTTTTAGTTTATAATTCGATGGTTTGTGTGATTTCCGGAGATATAATTTTTCAAAACGATGTAGCAGAAGCTTTACGTGCTTCAAATTAACTAATTTTCGATATTTTCATCGTGCTGGATCTGGAACTCGAGCACAGCTATAATATGTATCTATGACAATATAACGTGGTCGCTGTGGCGTAGTGGTAGTGCGTTGGACTGCTACGCAGAGTGTCGGGGTTCGAATCTCGGCACAGACAAAATCAAAAAATATAAAAAATAATTTTTCTACACGGCCTCACCTCTTGGCAGGCAATGGCAAACCTACAAGAGTAAAAATTGCTATGAAAAGCTTTTCACTTCGCCGTTCGGATTCGGCATTAAACTGTAGGTCCCTTCCATTCATGTACAAATATAACACGCACAACATGAGTGGATGCGAAAAGCTCAGCCTAGGCCCTCCATGGGCTTTTGTGCCAAAAGTAAGTAAGTAATGTCAATATAACGGCATCAATGAACTACATACACCCAGCATACAAAATACTCGAATAAAACTCCAGTATAGAAGTCTAAGGACTCCTTAATACCTTCCTTAAATATTCTTTTATATTCACTTGAAATTGTAGCAAGAATATTTCGCCATCTTGTTTTGTCAGCAAGAGTACCGATTCTGAGTACTCACTATATTCTCCCTCTCTCTAAGAACATACTACTTAAGTACCAACCAGAGTTGCAAGTGATGATTTGCACTTTGCAAATATAAGGAAAAGTATCACTATATCAACACCAACTCAGACAGAAGGACTGCAGCTTGTAACACCCCGATCAATACTATCTCAAGTCATTTATTATTATTATTATTACAAATTGAAGCTTCGCTGCAAAAAACGTCCATTATCGCTTAGAAAAATTATTATTTTCAGACATAAAAATTTATAAAAACAAAATCCTATATGGTAGTTATGGGAATGATAGTTAGTTATATAATCCCACTGTTGACATAAGACGTCCAAAATGTATGAAATTCCATGGAACAAAATTGCACAGCTTTTAATCTAAATATTATTATAATGTTGTCTATTTTTGTTTATTGAATGCAAAGTTAAACCTTGATCGCTACTCAATACTCTCGATTCTTACAGAGACATTGAGTAATTTGCCTTGCTCAGATTCAGGAATTCTGAAATGACACATGTAAAGTGTCTGCTGCCCCAGACCATTGAAAAGTAAGCTTTCGTACTAAAAAGTACGTTCTGGCAACACTGTTAAGTGCGTATAGAATTAAGTTATTTTTATATTTATAACTATGGTAATTCTATTTGCAATCATTTTATTTATCCGCAACTACCTTTTGCTTTATGAGAGCTTGTATGTGTGTGTGTGTGTTACAACTACAATAAATAAAGATTTAGAGAGGAACTGCCTTATCCGTATACTCGTATATGGTATATCCGAGTATACTTGAGCGCATTTTCTCATTAGGGGTAATTTCGATATTTAAGATTATAATCCCGGGATCCCGGGCTCGGGATAAGTATTGGATTAGTGTAATTAAAAGACGAAAACACAAAGTAAAATGGCATATTTTTATTTTTTATATCAGTTCATAAAATGGGCACATAATCAATCCTTAAAACATAAAACAAAAAAACAATCCAATCTTCATATTATGTAAGTGCTAAAAAAGTGTTTTAATCCATAAAGAATCAAGCAGAAATACCAACTAAAATAAATTTTTTTTAAATTTAATTCTTCTAGAAAAAAAAATGTTAAAAAATGTTATCTATAGTAGTCTCTCATACCCAGGAACGAATTTCACTACAGTAACATTTCGATGAAGAGAAGTAACGCTATGATTCCACACTAGTGGGTGACACAATACTTAAAAGATCATAAGCTTTTGAGAGATAACGCCAATTTCTTGCCAAATAATGTATAAAAAATTATTATTATTATTATTTTTTTTTTTTGTTTTTGAAAATCGAAAGAAATTTTTGTAATAAACTAATCGCGAAAAATCTCGAAATTAAGTAATTCAGATACCGCGGTTTTGGGATTGCACATTTTTCAGGAACCCAGAATCTCGAACTCGGGATTGGAACCCCCAATTCTCATACATGACGCCATGCGATTATTTCACTCATCGAGCTACCATATTTATAAAGGGATCGTGGAATGATTTGAGTAAATATACATATATGTATGTATGCACATTCGTATTTACATACGTAGTACTTATAGTATATGTACATACATGCATACTTAAGTAAACGATTACAAGCTGAAGCAATATACGCGTACTAAGTATGCATAAATTGTGTTGCTGCTGAAATACTCAGTATTTATTTCCACAAATAACATACAAATAAGTATTTGGTCAACTTCCTTTTTGCATTAGGGATTGTCTCACCTGTCTACCTGAGTATGTATGTATGTATGTATGTAAGTATACGTGAGCACATATTTATATGTATTTTAGGCGTCGTCCAGCTTACAGCGGATTATGTGCACAGAATACATAAGTAAGTGAATTGAAATCAAAATTTAAAACAAAACAAAGCAAAAGATAAAGATAGATTCTTTTTAAATTTTATTGTTTTTTTTCATTTTTTTTTTTAAATAAAGTAAAAATTACTCAGAAAGAACAAGATTCTAACTGATAAATCATTAGAAATGGAATCATGAAGTCTTGAATGAAATAATGAAAAAACTTGTATTAGTGTATTAAAATGAAATCATGTAATAATTTAACAGAAATCATAAATATTTAAATTTTTCTTATGTATAGTAGGTATAAACGTTATGTGTTTCATATGAAAATAAGAACAAATTATAACAATAACCAAAGCAATAATAAAAGTTTTTAAAGGCAAATCTCAACCCACATTCCACTGACAAAATGTTCGTTGCTTAGCTCTTTTTTGGTTCGCTCTCTCTCTCTCTCTTCTCTATCTCTGCCAGACGGAAGTTGTTGTTAACCTTGCTTTATGTTGAAGACTATTTTACATGCCGACAAGGTAGTATCAAAATTTGGCAACACTGGAATTTTTTTTGTTTTTTTGTTTCGCCAAGTAAATAGAAGAAGAAAAGGAAGAAGAAGAAGACAAATGCGATTTTTTAGAAACTGTTAAGTCAATTGTTTGTTGCTGTTTGCTGCTGGAGAAGACATTCACATTGGCGAAGAAGAATTCTACAACTTTTTCTTGCCAACTATTTAATATCAAATGAAAACAGCAACAATAGAAGAAAAGTTATAATGTTGGCAATTGAAAGACCGTTAGAAATGCTTACTTGCAAAATGTAGAATATAGCAAGTAGATATCAAGTAGTTTATGCTGCAACAAAAATGACATACATATGTACATACATACATTTATATACATACAGCACATACTTTTGCCGATAAGATAAATGGTAATTTTAAGTGTAGCAGGAATTTATATTGACGTTGAAGCATGACAATCTTCACATTCTCCTAGTGACGCGGCACCTTTTCAATTACTCTGTGATAATATCTTATCAACTTCAATAAAGTACCTGGGTTAGTACTCGTTAGTAAGTACACGTCGCCCAAAATGAACAAAATCTTTACATTCTGAGGAAAATTATTGAAGTTTGTGGAAAAGCGGAAAGCAGCAAATATGTTCTTATGTACAATACATGTTTAACTTTGAATTATTTATTTATTTAATTATTACTTATTTGCCAGTGAATAATTTACAGAAAATGCCAGTATATATGTATGTATGTATCTATCTTAATTATAATAATTAGTTTAGTGAGATAAATGTTTAACTTTGATCCAAGAATACTTCAACTTAACAACCTTAGCCAAAAGACTAAAATTCAAATGTAATAATAGGAACGTAATGTGATCTATGTCTATTTATGTATGTTTGCATGGTTATGTATTCCATAAACATGTACCTATATACAACTACGTATAATTCATTAGTTAATATGTATTTTTTTAACGGCAAACCAAATGTGCAAAAAGATTTAATTTACAAACATAACAGCTCATACCATTTTCTAAAAACATACTTCCATAATCAGACATGAGTCACATTAAAGATAAAATAACACAACACATCAAAGAAATGGAAAAAATGAAAAAAGCACACATTTTTTAAATCGCTCGCTCGTTTGTTCGTCCGTCCATAAAATTTATGTGTAACCAAAAATTCTCCTAAACTCGCGTCAAGCTTGGCGTTTTTCATCACCCATTCCGTTCCCCTCCCAAAGAGACCATACTTTCTGTTTAAACTGCTCTATCTCTCGCTCATTGTGAGCAAGACTTAAATACCGCGAGAGCGAAATATACATACCGACAGTGTTGTTTCTTTTCCTTGGTTAAATTTATTTCCCCTGCTAGGATAACGAATGGCAGATTTGGGGTAAAAATATAGCTTAAAGACTGGAATTTTTCTTAACAAAATGTATGTAGTTATAACAAATTGTTCTCACTCTAAATTCGGTCATGCTATTAAATAAGAAAGTAGATGAACCATTTTAGCGAGGATATATGAAACAGTGAAAAGATATCCGCCACTTGTCTAAGCATGAAGAATTTGTTTATGCCAAACGGGACAATTTTTACGATTTAATATAAATATATATATAAATAATTTTAATAATTTTTTCATAAATGCCTCGCAAACAGTATAAACTTATAAACTCGTAAGCAAACTTGTAAATTTCATACAAATTTTGACAAGTTTATACAGTTAGAAACTTATGAGGAATTTATGAATTTATGAGTTTCTATGAATCTCTCTTTAATTGTTAGAGATATTCCTTTTTATTTTTATCTTCATTTCTAACAAGTTATAAATGTTTTGATAACATAAAATTGCAAGAATGATAGAAAACAGATTGCGCATTTGGTTAGTCAAAAATGGAATCTACTGCTCATGTACGTCATACCCGACACTATGCTGCGATCTGATTGGCTATATTCGCTTTCACTTGACGGAGAGAAATAAGAACAAGTGATTCTGCTAAGTAAAATGTAAACAAAGGTCTAGGATGACCTGCGTAATGCCTTATTTACCATTCTACCATTCTTAATAAGATGAGAGCAATATTCCAAAACTGTTGACAGTAAAAGATTTGTGGAATCATCCATGTATGTACAATGGAACATGGAACAAAGCGATTGCATAAATGAACTTAGATTTATTGGATTGACTCAAAAAATGGTATTGTACTAGACTTTCGTCAGCAAGTGTCTTAGCGTTTGAACACAAAAATACACAACAAAATATTAAATAATTTGGGGTTTTTGAACCAAAACATTTTTGAATCGAATCAGCAGTTCGAAGGTGTGGAAAAATCGGTTCTTTAAGCAAACCAGTGGTTACATAAGTGAAAGTTTAATTTGGACGTACTTAGCTTCTAACTAAAATTTTTTAAAAATAATTATAATTAATACTACGATGTCTTTACAAATTTTTTTTTTATTATTTACTGATGCTGTTTTTGTAAATGAAGGATTTAAGCTTTTTGCATTTTAAATTTTTCGGTACTGTTTTATATTCTGCTATGCTTAATTCTAATTAAAATACGGAAAATGCTATTTGATAAAATTTTTGGTATCCATTAGTGACATTTGTAATGTCGTAAGTTTATATGTTACTAATATTAAAAAGGGGAACAATTAAATTTTACGTTGGTAAATGCAAATTATTTTTTTAAATAAAATTGTTTTTTATGTATTATTTTATAAGTCACAGGTTCCAATATATAGGTTGAAGTTACAGTGCATGAAACACTTTTAATATTTCTGAGGAATGCAGAAATATATGAGTAGATGGCAATGAAATTCACTTTTCTGATTATAGCCTGTTATATTTACTACGAATAAGTTATTTTTCAACAGTTACACCTGTTTAATACACTAAATATAATCTCACAAGATGAACTTGCCAAATTCGTGAAAATTAATTTTTCCAATTTAAAAAACTAGACGAAAGTTACAATTGTATTTATCCTTCTTGTCGTGTAGTAAATTCAGCTGAACGATATTCAGTTAGTCAATCGGTTCTTTGTTCTACTATGTAAGAATGCATGAATATTATCGATTATAAACGTTAATAAGTAAAAGAAATGCTTATCGATATCGTTAAATATCGTTACTTTAACTTATTTGTTACTGAAAGCAAAGGTTCATTTTCATTTATAAAGTTTCCAATATCAGTAATTCAATATCAGCACACAACACATACAAATGCACATATTTATCAAATGTGGTTGCTTCAAAAAAATGTATCATGATAGCATTTTGCATAGCACCAACAAAGTCGATTTCTATGTACAAATAAAATATGAAGTTTACGTAATGATATCATTGATTTTTAATCCAAAAATGATAAGAATATTATGGGTAAATATTTTTATTACACTAAGAAGAAAATAAAAACAAAAACAAAAACAGTTGTACAAATAATTATCTAAAAAAGCAACACTGAATCTTTCCGCTCAAAAAATAAAATAAGTTTAAATGGAGTCAATGTATCTCGCTCTACTACTATATTGCTAAACTCTTTGCACCTATAGAGTTTGAGCGTATGGAAAACTGGTTCACACACTGGTGAAAGAGAGTACCAAACGATATAACAAATACCACATGTGTGTGTGTGAGTGTGTGTGTGCTTTAACTACGTTTTCGTGCGAGTTAACTCAGAAAATTCTCTGGAAATTCAGGCAATTTTGCTGGCTAGTGGCTGGTTGTACATCCATTCCCATATATGGTAAAATGTCAGAAAAATTGCGCTAGCAAGTAAAACTGCTATACGTTATGTGTTTTTGTTGTTGCTTTTTCTGATAAGGGGGATTGCGTTGCTGCGGCCTTTATAAAAGGCTTGTGAACGACCAGTTTTACTATCATTACAGTTTGCGTTCTTGTGGAGTGTGGTATTTGTATTTCAAACACCAACGTCGGCAAAAACAGTCATAAGACTTAATTTATATTTATTTAATTAATTTTAGTAAACACACAAATTTACCAAAAGTAAGTATCTATAAAGAAAAATAAATAAAAGAAACTAAGTGGTATGAGAAAAGTGATTAAAAGTTGTGAAAAGAAGTTTTCAATATATACAAAATCAATTGGAATTTGTCCAAAAGGCAAAAAACTATGAAAGTTTTAGATATAAATGAAAAAACATCAACAAAACTTGGATTAAAAAGAAACTTTCAGAAAAATGTGGATTACTTAGTGTACAGTGTTTTTTTTTCTGTTTCGAATCAAGGGACGAAATTTTGTTTTTAAGATTTTGACCACTGGATATCGCAGGAAAATCGTTAAAAGAAATCAGCAATTGTTTCAGGAATTGTGACGCAAACAAGTGATATCTGTAAAAACTGCTTAGACAATCCAAATTATGTAATAAGAACATTTGCACATTTGCACATTTAATATGTGGTTTTTGGGCACAGTTTAATCTGATTATTTTGCTGATAAGATAAGACCTGAACAATGGGTTTCATAATTGATTATTTGCATCACGTAGAATTTAGAGAGTTTCTGTATTAGACGTGTGCGTTTGGAACACAATTTCCTTAAAAGTCATGCTTAAATATGTGTTATTGTGTTTCTTGCAATTATGAAATGGGCATTGCTCTGGAGATAAATGAAACAGAAAATATTAAAGGAGGGAAGATCCAAGATTGTAAACTTCCTTTACTACACATACAATGTGCATCTATGTATATGAAAAAGATTTTGAAAGTCTGAGTTTAATTCACTTTCATTTGTTAATAGGAAAGCAGAGTAAGAAAGTAAACATTTTCACCCAAATTAATTGTAATGAGCGTTGTTTAAAAGATTTCAATCAGACAGACAAACAAACAACAACAACAAAATTTCACTTGGCAGACTTTACTTTCTCATGAAAATGGCTTTATAGGAATACTGGCAAATGTAAAAAAACCTAATTTTTTAAAATTACTCTTGCAAATCATGTGCGCTTGTAGTTGTTTCGTAAAAAAAAATCACGTCATGCTATGAGAATGCAAACGACATTGTTGTGTTTAGTAGTACGCTAATAAGTATATAAATAAGTGGGTTAGAAAGAATTACATGTATGCAATAAGTGTGTGTGGTGTGGTAGGGTGGTTATAGCCATAATTAAATGAAACCACGCATAGTTAGTCAAAAGGTGGTGACACATCTGTGTGTGGTCGTTCATACATATATCTGTTGCTTTTTGTTAGTAGAATTTTCGTAATAATCAATTATGAGCCAGAACTGGTTTTACGATTTTTTCCCATACATAAAATGCAGTAGTCTGTAGTAATTATTAACACCGCACCCAACCAACACACACCACCTCACCCTATGTCCCATCGTGTAGATAAAAGAGATTTTAATGTCATTTGAACTTGACTCTTTTTTTATGCTTCCGCTGTTCCCCTTATGGTAAAACCGTTAATTTTTTTTTTTCATTATAAATTAAATACTTAAACACATACCCATGCATATTTATATAAAAAAATGCCGGTTTTATTAAACTCGTGCTTTTTATATGTCATTCTCTTCCTCTCTTTTACACACTACTACACTACACACCAAAATAATAGCCCACAAAAAAGGAGAGGAAACCGCAGCTTAGCGCTAGCACACAATAAATACGAAGGAGAAATATTTATAATTATCTGAATTGTTGTATTTTTATGCTATAGCACACCAAACATGACCATATATGGTCACAAAAATTGGAATCGTCGTATTCGAATGCGCTTGCCCGCTGCTGTTGAGCACAGCGAAAGAGATATTGGTTTCAATGAAAACTCGTTTCAGAGCCACAATTCCCCACTGCAGTAGCGGTGAGAGTGAGATAGTTTATTGAAAATTATTCGTATCATTACTACAGCCCTGCATGTGCGAAAGAGTACGCTATAATACGTATTATTGAAAATTAACTCTCTTTCCCCATACTACTACCGATATTAAGCTCAATTGCTCTCTTTTTCTGGTTCCCCTACGCAACTTCCATGCATATTTATATATATGCCATAAGCTCGTTGCTACTCGTTTGTTCGGTTTGATTTTTTCGTTTTGAAATTTGAAGAAATTTTAACTGCCATTTTTGTGACCGCACAAGCGTCTCGTACATTCGGTATCGTACTGTCAAAGTAATTGGTCGTTGATTTTGTGGTGTTACCGTCGTCAACTTTTCCAAGCTTCATTTTGCAAATTGCATTTATTACATACCAATTATATCTTTTGCGCTGTGTTGTGCATTTATTTGCCAAGTCAGCATAAATTATTGAATTAACGAAAATTTAATTCGGTTGCTGAAGAGAAAATATATAAACGCGTGAAATTTCTCAATCTTTCGTGTGTGTAATATAAAACCAAAGGTGAGCTCTAGTGGTTTTTTTTTTTTTGTTTAGAGATTTTCAATTAGAAATCGATTTTAAAAAATCGGAGAGAACCAATACCAATATGTAGTGAAATAAATTTCAGCCGGCATTTTTATGAATTTTTAATGTCTTGTGCAAGTGGTTGCTGCCATTTTATTGTATGTATGTATTGGTCCTTGTGCAGTTCGTGTACCAACTTTCGGGTCGGTGTTTTATTTGCATGTCGCGCTGATGGTTGACGCCGTCGTGTAGAATGCCAAGGGCGTTGCCCTTTGCGGCTTTAATTGACTTGCCTTCGATGTCTTCTGATTGAACAGAAAATTTAGTGGTGGTCAAAAACTAGTAGGAAGTCTGGAAAGGATCTCCATGTTCATATATTACAATAATACCATTTTTTTTATTTGTTAATTTTTCTGATCTTGCATTGAACTTAAAAGCAAAAGAATTTTCAATAATTCTTTTTTTCAATTAGTTTGCTGTGTTCTATTTATCAAAATAGTAAAATTTTGCGTTTTAGAACAAATTTCTTGTTTTTTTTTTCAATTTTATTTTTTTTTTTTTATTATATATTTTCAAAATTTTCGACAAAACAAAACAAATTCAAATAAAAATTGGCAATTCTGAGGCAAAACATTTCTTCTGCAGAAAAAAAAGTATATGAAGTCAAATAAAAAGAAATAAAATTCTATAATTCTTTTCTCTTTCGCTACCACAACTACTTTCTTTTTCCTGCACCATTTTACTCATCTAATATTCTCGTTTTGTTCTTTTCCGCCGATATAGCAAACAAAATGTGCGACGAAGAAGTTGCTGCCTTGGTTGTTGACAATGGTTCCGGCATGTGCAAGGCCGGTTTTGCCGGTGATGATGCTCCCCGTGCTGTCTTCCCTTCGATTGTCGGTCGTCCACGTCATCAGGGAGTGATGGTCGGTATGGGTCAGAAGGACTCGTACGTCGGTGATGAGGCACAGAGCAAACGTGGTATCCTCACCTTGAAATACCCCATTGAGCACGGTATTGTCACCAACTGGGACGATATGGAAAAGATCTGGCATCACACTTTCTACAATGAGTTGCGTGTCGCACCCGAAGAGCACCCCGTCTTGTTGACCGAGGCTCCATTGAACCCAAAGGCCAATCGTGAGAAGATGACACAAATCATGTTCGAAACCTTCAACACACCCGCCATGTACGTGGCTATCCAGGCTGTGCTATCGCTGTACGCCTCTGGTCGTACCACTGGTATTGTGCTCGACTCTGGTGATGGTGTCTCTCACACAGTGCCCATCTATGAAGGTTATGCCCTGCCACACGCCATTCTGCGTTTGGATTTGGCTGGTCGCGATTTGACCGATTACTTGATGAAGATCTTGACTGAACGTGGTTACTCCTTCACCACCACTGCCGAACGTGAAATTGTACGTGACATCAAGGAGAAATTGTGCTATGTTGCCCTCGACTTCGAACAAGAGATGGCCACCGCCGCCTCGAGCTCATCGTTGGAGAAATCCTATGAATTGCCCGATGGTCAAGTGATCACCATTGGCAATGAACGTTTCCGTTGCCCAGAAGCTCTCTTCCAGCCATCATTCTTGGGAATGGAAGCCTGCGGCATCCACGAGACTACCTACAATTCCATCATGAAGTGCGATGTTGATATCCGTAAGGATCTGTATGCCAACACAGTCTTGTCCGGCGGTACCACAATGTATCCAGGCATTGCTGACCGCATGCAAAAGGAAATCACCGCTTTGGCTCCATCCACAATGAAGATTAAAATCATTGCTCCACCAGAGCGTAAATACTCTGTATGGATCGGTGGTTCCATCTTGGCTTCCCTGTCCACCTTCCAACAGATGTGGATCTCCAAACAGGAATACGATGAATCCGGCCCATCAATTGTGCACAGGAAGTGCTTCTAAGCAGTTGCTGCAGCAGTGGCTAAATGTGGTAACTACCGCTCTCGTCGTCGTAGCAGTCGTATTAGTCGTAGTCGTAGAGGAAGAGGGAGGGGAGAAAGAGGATGAAAGGAGAAAAAGAAGAGCGAGAAGGAAAGAAGGAGTTGATAGCAAGTAAGATGTATTACAACAACAACTAAACATTCTCACGGAATTTTATTGCAACAACAACAACCAGAACCAGAGCAACACCAACAGCCGTTGTTTTAATATTAAAATTGCGTAAACAGTAATGAAATTCAAACAAACAAGAAAATTCCATGATGAATTAGTTATACCCACAACAAACACACACACAAGAACAACAACAATAACATCAATGAAAAGACATGAAACAAAAAAAAAAAAAAACAAAAAACATTTCAAAATATTGCATTATTTTTTTTCTTAATTTTAAAAACAACTCGCAAATGTATTATTATTATTTCTTAATATTATTATTATATAATTATAAAAAAGATGAAAAAACTGAAAAATAAGAAACCTTTTTTATTTGTTTTTCCGACAGGAAAGCAAACAAAAAAGAATTTGAAACCAAAACCATTCAAGATTTTTCTTATTCTAAAAAAAAAAACGTGAAAACATCATCTTTGAGCGGATTGCCGAACAACTTGGCATTTTTACTCCAATCATAACAACAACCACAAAGAAAGTATAATAATTTTGCATTGTTAATAATTTTATGTTTTCCCCTCCACCACCAACCAACAACACCATCTCACCCCCCACCATCTTCATCATATTCATCAAGAAAAAGAAACACTCATTTGCAATTTGTTTGCTCTTGCGTTTGTGCGCCTGAGCATTCAAACACATTCCTTTTTTTTACACATTAAAAGAAAAAACAATTTTTGTATGTTTATTTAATTTTTTTAATTACATGCGTATTAAATTTAGTTACGCTAAAAATGTTAATTAAAACAAAATTATTAAAGACTTAAAAAACTATTTTCATAAGCGCAGCGCTCATTCTCAAGCGTATGGAAAGCACACACACAGCAATCGCTACCGTAGCCGTATAAAGAGCAGCCGCTAAGCCGCTCCCGAATGTAAACTGTAGTAAATCGTCAAATGTACTACGTCAGTGGGGCGCGGGGCGAGCGTGTGTGTTAAATGAGATTTATTAAAACAAAAAGAAGAAAAACAATAAAAATGAATAAAAGCAACAACAATTGTAATAAATTTGTCAAAAAATAAAATCGAAAAAAAAAATTTGTGCTTTTTTTAAAATTTTTTTTGAAATTTAGAATGTTTATGTGTATGTACTCAAATTATTGACCTTTGTTTGATGCCACTGCCACCAAACGAATGTTGCAGGTCTCTAGAAGATATAAACTGGAAAGGGGGGAAATTTGTAAGCTCATTTGTTTTTTTTTTCATTTTTTTGTTGTACTGCTTATTTTGTAAAATATTTTTGTGTTAAATTAAGCTAATTATTGTTAGTCCCAGTCATTCTTTAACTTAATATTCATATTTTTCTAACTGATTTTATGTCCGTCTTAATTGCGAGTTAATGCATTTGATAAGACAATTTCGAGCTAAATAAAACGCAGTTACCGCTGAAATTTGTATGTATTCATATTTGTGTATTATCGGCTTTTGCTTGGTATCCAGGAAACTCAAGGCCTACCAATAGCTTCAACTGAAACTTTGAAGCATCAAATGCTCTGATTTTTCACTTCAGCCGGTCTTTAGTAGGCACGGTGCACTTATTTGAAACACAAGTATATGGAAACAGGTTTAACATTAATAATATGCTAATAATATTGCTAATGGTCGTTGTTGACCCTGGCAAAGTATTTTGGTAAGGGCACCACTATCGTTTATGATTGTCTAGCATATTGGTCATTAACCTGTGCTCCATGGACCCTCGGGTATCATCCAATTTTTCCAAGGGCTCCACGGATATATTTTGAAAAGATTGCGGCAATTTAAAATTCACGATAACAGGGGGACCAAAAAAGAAATTTGTTTATTGTCAGTTTAGAATCATATGATTATGAAGTATTGAGCCTATAAATTATTTTGTTAGAATTGACTGTGGTTCCCCTGATAAACCGTTATTTAAAAAAAAAACTATTTTTTTTTTAGTAATCTGACCTCATTATCGTGTCTTTTTCGATTCAGAACGTGAGAATAGTGCCTTAATCATCATTTTCGAGGGTTCAAAAATTCCAGTTGATTATACTGTTTATTTTTATTGGGAGTAATTGTTACAAAAACTATGAGTTCTTCACGCTAGTCTCTTGTGTTAATGACCCCGACCATTTCTGCTACATAAATATAAGTATGTAAATTTTTGTAAAACAAAGTTATCGAGCTTATTTTGGAAAACAACTTGGATGACAAGAAAAATGTTGGGCCCCACATAAAGTTTGTAAAGCTTGCGTGGAGCCACTTTGGGCTTCCGTTTGGAATAACGATGTTATGGACGGAGCCAGAATTATAAAATAATCATTTTAAAAAAATCCAAAGCCGAATCTAAAACTAAAAGTCAATTTTTTCAAATGAAAAAACAAAAAATTACCATCATGTCCCTCAATCAATTCTTGTTTTTGAGCTATTGTAAAAAACCCGTTATTTTCGACATCCAGACATTTAAATTCGTATTTTTTTCAACCAAAGATTATTTGTAATGTATCTATGGATCCTAATTGAACTAAGAAGCCTTAAATTATAGGCGAGACTGCGTCAAAGTCAGCCACTTTTTGATGGACAGGTAAAAACCTAAGAAAAATCAAATGGATACATTCACGAGCACATCATTTGTACTATCGATTTAGTAAAGAATATTTGCCCAATCTTTAAGTTTTAGTTTTCGTTCTAGAAAACTTTGAATTCATAATACAATATTTGAAATTCGAAATTTTTTCGTGGCAAAGTTGCCTACTTGATTTTTTCTCAAATATTGGAAAAATCATGCATTTTTATACTGCAAGAGTGATCATCAAACATATTTTCGTGGCCAACCACAACAACAATAGCTCAAATGCAGTTGTTTCTGTCTTTTAATACCCACATACGTAGACTTCGAGTAAAGGTAGGAACACGTTCATTGCCGGAACGTTGGTAATTTCACGTTCGATACTGTTCCTGAGCTCGTCGAACGTTCATTAACCACGACTTAGCCTAAGCCCATAAAAAGAAATCCAATAGCGTTAAATGGCATGAGCAAGGTCGAGATTACACGATTACCGAACTTCCCCTGCAATAGATCAATTATTTGACCAGCTGCGTGGCACAATCTTCTTGGAATCTTTACTTACTTTTAATGGCACAACAGCCCATGGAGGGCCTAGGCCGAGCTTTTCGCTTTTCGCATCCACTCATGTTGTGCGTCTTATATTTTTACATGAATGGAAGGGACCTACAGTTTAATGCCGAATCCGAACGGTGAAGTGAAAAGCTTTTCATAGCAATTTTACTCTTGTAGGTTTGCCATTGCCTGCCAAGCGGTGGTGCCGTGTAGAAAAATTATTTTTTCTACTTTTTGATTTTGCCTGTGCCGAGATTTGAACCTCGGACACTCTGAGTAGCAGTCCAACGCACTACCACTACGCCACAGCGACCACTTGGAATCACATACCACTGATCTCAATCCCATCCAATTTTGGCCAAAAATGGTCTTTCAACACTGCACGATAGCGAGCGTTTTCACAAACCTACACCACTTGGTCACTTTTTGCGGATGCAATGGAGTCTCTTGAAGCACATGTGTTGCTGTCCAATAACTCACATTTTACTTATTGACAAAGCTATTACTCCAAAAATGAGCTTCATCATTGAAACTTAAAGTTGCGACCACCAGAAGGTCAGACGGTAAATATAGAATATCTGGACGTTATGCGGCATTGTGAGAGGGCTAAGTCGTCGAAAAGGCCAAGTTTGTGGAAGGAAAACTCATGGATTTTGCACCACATCTCTCAACGCTATCTTTACTTTACTTTACTTTTAATGGCACAACAACCCATGGAGGGCCTAGGCCGAGCTTTTCGCATCCACTCATGTGTGCGTGTTGTATTTGTACATGAATGGAAGGGACCTACAGTTTAATGCCGAATCCGAACGGCAAAGTGAAAAGCTTTTCATAGCAATTTTTACTCTTGTAGGTTTGCCATTGCCTGCTAAGAGGTGGTGCTGTGTAGAAAAATTATTTTTTTAACTTTTTGATTTTGCCAGTGCCAAGATTCGAACCCCGGACACTCTGTGTAGCAGTCCAACGCATTACCACTACACCACACAGCGACCAACGCTATCATTGTGAACGAATTTCGTTCGTGGCCCAAAACTCAACACATATCATCGAACAACCACCGTATTCACCTTCTACGGCTCCGACTGTCGTTTTCCGCTTTCCAAAACCCAAGTTACCACTTCGAGGCACCCGTTTTCAGTCGATAGAAACGAATTGCCGTCGATTCTGGAAAATGCCTTTGCAGAATATTTTGATGATTGGATTATTCGTTGGCATAAGTGTATTATTTATTTCGGAAGGGGCCTTCTTTGAAGGTGATAAAATAAATTTAAATGAATAATACTTAAATATTTTGCGTTCTATTGACCCCCCGGTACTTTTCGACGGAATGTATAGCTTCAATGTTGCACTGAAATTTATACAGAATAAATTATTCTTTTTCTCTTTTTTTAATGAAAACTTTAAATTAAAGAAAAATTATAATAAACTGGAAGGTGAAGAAAATAGAATTTTCAATTATTCTGACGTAAGTAGACTTTCTTCATATCATATCATGATATCAGTTTCGCTAAAACAAGACGCGAGTGCAGTTCATTTTGGGTAACAGAAAAATTTTAACAATACTTTAGCAGTTTCAGGAGAATTCGAATTGTTCGAGGACTAAAGTGTTAGGATAATAATATATAAAAATTTATTATTTTTGTTTTTCATAATATGAACTTACGGTTTTGTTTTTTTTTTGTTTTTTTAAACTATTGTTTAAAGTGGATCCGTAAGTTGGCCACATATCCTTCAGCGCCCTCTTGACTGCAGTAAGACTTTCTTAATAGCAGTGTAAGGTCGGAAACTGATTTAAATTGCGATAAAATAGAATTAATTTGTACGGTTCATTTGCTTGATCAGCTATAAAACATCACTCTTTGGAAATAGCAAAATATTCGTTCTCTGGAATCAAGTTTAGTGGTACTTAATTGAAAACAAGTGGCTATTATGAGATTAGCTTCGTTGTGTCCATCATTTACATAATTTTGACTTGTTTGTAATTGTAGTTACAAACTCGTAATTATTACGGGCGATTATGGAATCCGAATTTACTTGTTCTTCTTTAAAACAGTACAAAGCAGCCCATGGAGGACCTGACCGCGCTTTTCGCATCCATTCATGTTGTGTGTTTCAGATGTTTGTTCATGATTGGAAGTTTTATATCGAATCCGAAGTGAGGTGGTGCCGTGTGGAAAATTAGTTTTTCTACCTGTCGATTTTATGCCTGTGCCGAGATTTGAACCCGGACTTTTTGCATATTCGACCACGAGTAAGAGTATACATACTCGTAAATATTTCAACGACGATAAGCTCAAAACTATAAAGTAAAATTGGTGCTTTCGAGAACCTTTGAAATCAGTGATCGGCAAACACTTAGTATTACAGAAAATATGTGTGACTTTGCCCTTGTTATTGAAGAACACTCAAAGCTTCAACTCTGGGATCCGAAACTATGTAGCCAACACAAATAAATAATTTTAATTGATATTTTTATACAATATGAACGAACTCATTTGAACTTTATGTATGCGCAATTTCAATTTCAATATCAGTTTAATTGAATTAAATTGAATTACATTAGTTTTTATTTTATTCAGTTTTGTCTTCTTCACGCAAAAATGTTGATAGCGAAGTTTTTTGAAAATCAAGAGATATTCGTCACAGGCGGTTCAGGTAAATGAAAGCGCCCACCAAATTCACACAAAAATCATTAATACATCATACATGAAAAATACTAGGTTTCATTGGAAAAGCTTTAATCGAAAAGCTGTTGCGCTCATGTACTGGAATCTCAAAGATTTTCGTCCTATTGCGCAGCAAGAAGGGAAGAACGTCTGAAGAACGTATGCGTGATATCTTGGAATCATCGCTTTTCAATCGTTTGCGCGAGGAGCAACCGCAGGCATTCCACAAAGTGTATGCGATTGATGGAGATTGTTCGAAATTGGGCTTAGGAATTAGTGCTGAGAATCTGGAAAAGTTACAAAATATATCAATAATTTATCACTCGGCAGCAAGCGTCAGGTAATGACAAATTTTAAGTTATACGTAGATAAGTGTTGTGATAAATTTTTGCTCTAGATTTGACGATGCTCTACGTGATGCTATCCTCCTGAATACACGCGGCACTTTCGAATTAATCAAAATTGCAGAACAATTAAAACAACTTAAAGTTTTCATTCATGTATCGACAACATATTGCAATCCAGATAAGCATGTGGTCGAGGAGAAAGTAAGTAGTAATATGTAAAGAAATGTGTGCTTAACAGCTTAAGCAAAGACCTATTTTGATCATTGGTGGCTCTCAATTCAAACTTTTGATTTTGGAAACTTTTCTGAAGTTTACTTCTTTAAAATTGTTGTTATATGTATTTATGAGAGGGTAAAATAAGTTCGTCGCAGCGAAAATTGTAACGAAAATAAACGGAAGCGACCTCTATCAATCTATCTCTTTATCGGAGTCCTGTGATTGCCCCCTTCTTTCTCCCACCTATCAATCTTCCTTCCAAACAACACAATGCTCTGTATTCATAAGGGTACACCCTGTGTGTTGAAAATTTTTTAAAAATACTAATAAATGATGGGGGCACCACATATACTACATCCACATGTATTCACGAGTATGAATCAACCTCGATTGATAGATGGCGCTGCTTCGTATATGATTCAAACTTGATTGATAGAGGGCGCTGAGTAAAATCTTGGCATAGTAACATTCTAGTAAAATTTGACATTTTAAACAAAAATTTTACATTTCAAATAAAAATCGTTAGAAATTTCTAGGGCTAAAAGAATGAGCGAGTAAAGACTGCAAAAAACCAACGCCAAACACAAACAAATGGTGATTGTAATATGATAAAGCGAGAATGGAGACTTCGCCGAAAAAATGAAACCCAACAAAATATAGATTCTGCTATCGTGAAAGAAAACCTAAAAAAACCAGCACAGAGAGTTCACCGGATCGATTCTGCGATCGAGAGATCGAGTGTAGACTTCGCAAACAACTTGATGCACAACAGAATTCGAATTTCATTGAAAAACAACTGTCGCAGACTAATGCGGAGAGACAGCATGAATGCAAATGAGTTCATTAGGGCCAATAATTGCAGCAACACTTATGTCATTGAGTCCCGACGAAGGGCCTCAGATTATACAGCACCAGGCAGTCATTGAGGTGGCCGAATTCCCAGCTTCTCAACGAAAGAGAAGGGCAGAAGATTTACTTGAAACGTTGCCTGAAAATCTTTCCCCCATGGAAAGAAATCAACTCGCATCAGCATAACAAAACATAGACGAGATTTGCCAAATTTCTACTCAACCTCATAACATTCGTGAGTTCTCAGAAAAATTTTCCAACTGTTGAGATCATACAACCTGAATATTTTGATGATGATGCTGTGGTGTAGTGGTAGTGCGTTGGACTGCTACGCAGAGTGTCCGGGGTTCGAATCTCGGCACATGCAAAATCAAAAAGTAGAAAAGATAATTTTTCTACCCGGCACCACCTCTTGGCAGGCAATGGCAAACCTACAAGAGTAAAAATTGCTATGAAAAGCTTTTCACTTCGCGGTTCGGATTCGGCATTAAACTTAAGGTCCCTTCCATTCATGTACAAAGATAACACGCACAACATGAGTGGATGCGAAAAGCTCGGCCAAGGCCCTCCATGGGTTGTTGTGCCATTGAAAGTAAGTAAAGTAAGATGATAATAATGATGATGATGGTAAGATTATAATTATAATGATGTAGCAAATAAATTCGTATGCCTTGAGTATGAATATTTTGATGGCTAATCCAGATGTAGCACACCTGGGATCAGAGAATCATCCAACTGAACGACACAGGGCTTATCGTCAGCATAAATCAGCACATCGTTATAAATTCCTTCGGCCACGCCTGTAATGTCTGCGATAGACAATATTATTACACCTAACCTGTAAACTCAAACCGAATACGTTCTGAAGAAGTAAACTTCTGTAGGGCGTCTCACTGACGCACAATTTTTTTTTACAGATTTTTCTACTTAGTAAATTCTTGTCAATTCAATATATTTCCTTATACCTAAACATACAATGGACTTTAGCTATGTACAACTTGAATTAAGCTGTTATTCCTATTTACCACAGATATTCTATGAATAATCAAAATCGGAGCGCTTTTTTATTCGACTTCAACTGAGTTAATGTACATATGTTTATTGAATTTTTTTCCAGATTTATCCACCTTATGCCGATTGGCGCACAACAATAAAATTAGCTGAGACATACAACACTGAACAGCTTAACATTTTCAATTTAAAGTAAGCTCATTAGCATATTATAAATAAGTTTATATTCTAAATGGAATTCGGCAATTGATACTGTCTTAATTTTTTTTTTGTGGTTAATTTAATAATTCGGAAAGTTCGATAATTGGCATGGCATCACAAGTCACTCATTGATATTAGACATCGTATATCAATACGACTACGTTATACAACTATCATTCAAAGGTTAAGTCAAATACCAGGTTCACATTGGCCTAAGTACTTCGACTCATTTTGACGTCTACTGACAAACGTTTAAGTGGAGAGACTCATTTTGGCATTTGTGGTCGCTGTGGCGTAGTGGTAGTGCGTTGGACTGGTACGCAGTGTGTCCGGGGTTCGAATCACGGAACAGGAAAATCAAAAAGTAGAAAAAAAAATTTTCTACACGGCACCACCTCTTGGCAGGCAATAACAAACCTACATGAGTAAAAATTGCCTATGAAAGCTTTCCACTTCGCCGTTCGGATTCGGCATTAAACTGTAGGTCCCTTTCATTCATGTACAAATATAACACGCATAACATGAGTGGATGCGAAAAGCTCGGCCTAGGTCCTCCATGGGCTATTGTGCCATTAAAAGTAGAGTAAAGGAAATGACATTTCAATCAGCTGCTAAATTTTAATTTAGCCGTACACATTTATTTTTAAATGATAACGTAACTTGTAAAAATTTGTAATTGGAATTTATTCACTATCACTCATTGCTTCTTAATCTTCTCCTGCATTAAATGTTTGTGCTGGTAAACGTCAAAAATTAGGCGATGGTTTTCAGACCACATTTTAGTACGAACATGAGAGAGTGGACTCTTATCGAAATGAGTCGACACACTGAGGCTAATGTGAATATGGTCTTAGAAACTTATTATAGTATAGCCATGGCAGAATAATACACGTAGTCGCATCCGAGGGGCAATCCCAGCTTAACTGTCAAATCAATGTGAAGAGAGAGTGTTAAGTGTAGTAATCGGTCAGCTGTCAATTATTTATTTTCAATATTGTTGGAAGCAATTATCAAAGTTGGTTCAAGAAGTTGATAAAAGATGACTCTTATGACTCGTAATGGAGGACGCAACAAGTACAATTGCGGCCACGTAAATCCTTTGTGCTCGCTGTGTTCTAAAAGACAAGGATTTTTGATTTGACAGGAGAGGCCTGAATGGAAAAGAGAGCGCCATGTCAGATGCGGCTACCTGGTTATTCTCCCATGAGTATAACCATATGTATGTTTATTGTGCTAGGGTTAACAATACACTAGTATTTGGAACGACTAATTTCCTTTTTTTTTACAGATATGGAAACTTTCAGCCGAACACCTATACTTTTACGAAAAGTTTGGCTGAACAGATAATAAATGATTACAAGGATAAGCTTCCGATGATTATATTTAGGCCATCTATAGGTGAGTATGACTTTCAAACATAAATCGAAATAAGTAAAAATAAATATTAAATCTTTTATACACGCAGTCGTTTCCTCGATGTCTGAGCCTGTCCCGGGTTGGGTGGATAATTTTAATGGCCCCATCGGCATGCTGGTAGCGTGTGGAATAGGAATTTTGCGTACAAATTATGCTGATCCAGATATCGTATCAGATTTTGTACCCGTGGACATTGTCGTGCGTGCTATGTTGGTTGCGTGTTATTTGCGAGGCACTGAAAAACATGAGTGAGTGCTCCAATTGAATTTATAATATGTATAAATACTCTTTCGTATATTACGCCATACACATTGACTACAGCAGCTACACGAACACATGACTAAGTATTGCCGTGTAGTCAGCTACTTGATCACAATGAAAACGACAGGAGCAGCACAGACGCAAGCAGTTCCTTCACTCTCTCTCTCTTGTTCCTCTTGTTGCTTGCCGAATTAGAAATAGATTTCATTTGGCTAAATAATTGTCTCCATAAGAGCGTGTGGTTTTATAAATTGACAGATGTGGTCGTGTAGCTGCCGTCGTCAATGTGTATGGGGGCATAAATTTATTGCCAAAATGCTAATGCACAATTTAAATATTACCCATCACATACCATATAATACATGTAGTCCAAACGGCGAGAATGAACTTGTGGTATACAATTGTGCTACATCGGAGATTGCACCGATAACAACCGGAGAGATTATTGAATATGGCAAACGAATTATTAAGGAAGAACCTTTTGAGAAAACGTTATGGGTGCCTGGCGGAAGTATAACGCGCTGTCCTGTCTGGAATTTTATAAGAGTGCGTATCACAGGAAATTATGAATGAATGTAGATCTTAAAATGTTTTCTTCCTACACAGTTTGTGACGCTGCAAATTTTTATGGCAATTTTAGTGGACTTAGGCTTGCGATTTACAAACGGAAAACCATTGTTAGTTTTGTTTGTTACATTTTAATGGAATTTATATATTTTTTAAATCATTTACAACAGTCTGTTAAAGTTACAACGACGTATATATGCTGCTAATACGGCTTTGCATTTCTTCCTGGTAACAACATGGGTATTCAAAAATGATAATTTCATTAATTTGGACAGTCGAGTGCCGAAACAGGAAATGTAAGTTTGCGAATTTCCACAGCTTTCCACATTTAAGATCAGATTAACATATGACTTCCTATTTCGAATAGTGATATTTTTGGATTTCTGCAATTTTCCAATGTGGACTATGAGGATTTCATACGCAAGGGTATACGTGGTGCTAGACAATTTCTGCTAAAAGAACCTAGCGAATGCTCACAGGGTGCTCTGACACGCATGAAGATATACAAGGTCTCTCATTTTCTTATACAGTTAATTGGTGGCCTTTTCATAGCACGAACGTTGGTGCGTTTTGTTTATGCTCAATTCTTTTAATTATATATGTATAAGATCAATGCAAAATAAAATTCCTACTATATGTAATACAAGCTTAATTATATAATATTATCGAGTTTATTTCAAAAGAAAGTTAACATTGTGAAACGTTTGCCATAGCAATCTTTATTTTAGACTGATTAAACAGTAAAATATTTTTTCTAACAGTTATTAAAGTAATTTTTAGGTCATTTGTTGACTTCGAGTCAAGATTAATGAAGATTAATGCAAGCAAGGCGAATTTATAAAGGTGATAGCAGCAGTACAACAAAATTCACCACGGCAACAACAATAGAGCTCTGTTTTAGCGGTCATAGCGGCGATAACAGTTAGAATTTCAAAATCATCTTTTCACCATAGGAAGAAGAGGAGCGTGTACTACCTTTGAATTCGCCTTGAATGCAACTGTGGCTGATAAAAGTTATTCACCAAATGCCGTTCATTCACGAAAATTGGATGTTTATTTTTTAGTTTTCCCGATGTACTGCAGTCCTTTAATTTTATATTCTAAATGCAAATATTTAAAAAAAAAAAACTGTTTTCTCAGCCGATCAATCAGAATGTCATTCTTTGACTGGCCATAAGGTATAAACAAATTCACAGCGTAACGACGAATATACGCGGCGTATATTCGCATTCACAATTAACACGCTCACGTACGTATGCACAGAATTGCAGTTGCTGACGAATTTACGCCGGCTCAGAAATATTTCTATTTTTGATATCGACAATGACAAAAAGGGCTGCATTGATGAAATTATTGTAAATTAAATTACTATAAATTTGGCGCGAATTGCTCATAAATTATTTTAATAAATTAATTATTAATAACATATCGTTTAAAAGTAAAAATTAAGTGTAAAAATGTAGTAAAGATTAATTCCTTTTCTTTTCATGGCACAACAGCCAGCGCACTACCAACTACGTCACGGCGACCACAATATTTATTAATTACAAGGTGTAAGTACAATCCTCATTCTCAATCGTTTATTTGCTTCAATGTGTTACTTCATATACATTGAATACATGATTCCAACAATGATCAGCACGAGTTGGCTACTTTTTTAATTAAAATTTTACGCGCACATATTTACAAACAAAACGCATGGTCACTGCACAATTCTGTGCAGTTCTAATAGATGTGAAGTAAAGTGAGGTGAAGTAAGTATCTGTAGGTAATAGGAATTTACATTGCGGAACTTTGACAATCAGAATTTTAAAATTTTACAGAAAAAAAGTGAAAAGCAGCAAACAAAAAAATGTTCTATTGTTTCAAACATGTACACAAAGGATGGCCCAACTAACATTTGGAATGTGAACTACTGGATATTTTGAGTGGCAACTATAATGTCATTCGTATTATGATGGAAAATTTGTTATGTATTTGCGGATAACGAAATGGGTCGATATACGCTTGAACAACGTTGGGAAATACTTAAAATTTTCGTTTCTTATTTACACCAAAATCAAATTCCAAATTATAAATGACCCATCCTGCAGAAAGAAACTCATAGAAAAAACTCACAAATGCCTCGCAAACCGTATAAACTCGTAAGAAAACTTTGAAATTTCATTAAAATTTGGCCAGTTTATATTATATACTTATAAACTTATGAGGCATTTAAGAGGTTAAATAAGTTACGAGAAAAAATTTGATTTTCCTATTCACATGTAAATAGGCAAACTTTCCTTGCCGACGCAATGCTGTCACACGTATACCCTAAACTTCTTCGTGTAGCTTACGAACTATTGACGAACATTGGAATTCGGGAGAAGTTTGAGAGCAATTTTATCAACGAAAATCGTGTAAGTTGACTTTCAGCATTCATGTACGCAAGATCTTGCTGCTCAAATTTTTAACACAGACACTGAAAAAAAAATGTCAAATGATAAATGGCAGTATGCCATCTTTTTCATAAATAATTTGCATGAAAATATGAACACATTATTTGTCCTTTTGTTATGTTTTATTTGAAAAGACACTACTGCGAATAAAAAGCAATATTGGCAAAGTGTAGTTTGCTGTTTGCCATCGAGATTTACCAAAAAAGTATCATTTCTAATTGTAAATCGTACGTGTTTTGCTTGTCATGCAATGTTAATTGTACATAAGAGTAAAAAATACGGCTTTTATTTCACATTATCAGATAATAAGAAATTTATGATTTATTATTCTTTTGTTACAAAGTTTATTTCATTAACAGTGTAAATATACGAAGCAACGCTGTCGCTTTCTCAAATACACACTGAAATATGCATGTTTATGTATTGGTTTCCGGGCATTGGTTTATATGAATTCCGATATTAATTAATATTATTGCGACTGCTTTTTTATATTTGAGTGTCTCCGCGAGTACAAGAAAAAAATTGAATTTAAATAAATGTCAAATGTTTGTTGGGTTACCTCTTTTTGTATACAAAATGGCGCGATTAATCGATAAGTCAACTCGCATTTCCATTTGACAGTTAGTGATGCTAAAATTTAACATAATTTGATATACGAGTATTTTATATGAATTTTAGGAATACTATTAACTTTTTAATTGAAGTATGAAATAATTTGAACTTAATTTGAAATTAATACCAATTTTTCCTTAAGTAATTAGTAAAAAGTAAATTTTAATGCCAGTGTGAATGATATTCTAAAAGAAGCAAAGAGGCAGAAAACACTGACTACTCAATTCCACATCACTATTGACAACCAAGCGTACATAAAAAAATTTTCACAAACTCTGGCGGTTTTTAACAATATTTTTGTGTGTTTTTCCGTAGTTAATTGTAGAAAGAATTTATAAATTTGGTGTAAATTAAAACATTAACTGAGTGTTAAAGTGAATGCATAAACGAGAGTGATTTTGTATGATAAATAATTGCTGTTGCTATACTTCGTTTTGTGTTTGTTGTTGCACAAATGTGTAATGGTGTTTGTGTTTGTGGTGGCTACAGCAGCGATACAACCAACAACAATACGAAAAGGAAATCAAAATAATAAAGTAAATTGTAAAAGAAAATAAAGACATATACAAATTACAAATATAATATTAATTGGATTAAGTTACAAAAACCGAAAAACGAAAGGAAAGAAGAGCAAGCACAATGGCAACGACGCAGCAATATTCGCTGCGCTGGAACAATTACTTTCGGCACTTGACATACGCGCTCGACAATCATCGCACCAATGATGATTTTGTTGATGTGAGTCTCTGCTGTGATGGACGAAAAATAAAGGCGCACAAAGTGGTACTCTCATCGTGCAGCACTTACTTTAAAGAGATTTTCAAAGAAAATCCACATCCACATCCAGTGATCATATTTAAGTTTATTAAGTTCGAAGATCTCAACTCGATTATTGAGTTTATGTATCAGGTAAGTGCAAGTAAACTTAAGTAGGGGTAGGAATGGCGGGTGTTTGCTTTAAAGCTACTTCATGCTTAAAAATTAACACTTCGTATTCAGGGTGAAGTCAATGTACAGCAAGAAGCTTTACAGTCTTTCCTTCAAACTGCTGAACTATTAGCCGTGCAAGGCTTAACCGCAGAAGAGAAGGAAAAACCTAAAGCGCCCCCAACTCCAATAATCGATGATCATAAACTGATTAAAACCATACCGAGCACAATACGTGCCGTAAATGACACGACAGGCACCGTAACACAAACAGGATCGCAAACAATGGAATTGCCAACCACAGCAATATTGCAAACGCAACCACAACAGCAGCACCAACAGCATCATCATCATCAGCAGCAGCAGCAACAGCATCATCATGTACAAACGCAAATTCAGCATATACAAGTGCAACATCAACCCCAGGTATTGTCATAGAAATGTAAAATTACCTTTCATTTTAAACACACAAATCTCATGTACTTCGGCACAGGTGCAACAGCACACTACACAGCAAATCCAGCAGACAACACACCACCACCATCAGCAACAACATCTAACCACAAATACGGTCACGTTGCCTACTACAAACACCATCAAAAAACGTAAAATTACCTTCTCCGATGATGATGATAACATATATACCACCGAAACTGTCGATTACGGAGTGAAAGACGATCAAACTATTGTCAAGAGTAATTAACTACAAATGCGCAAATTAATTTTACACATTGTAAAAGTTTTATTTTATCTGTATGATAATTGATAGCTGCTGAAATGACCTTCCTACGTGGCCCTGTCAAAATGGATATACCGGAGTATATTGTTAGTGAAGTGGATGAAAATGAACAATTAACAGATGGTAACACACAGCAAACGTCACAGGATGCAACAGCGAGTGGTGCTCAAAATGTAACGCAATACACATCGGAATATGAAATATTGACAGAATCGGAAATTGAAGAGAAATATCATCATGCGGATGCTGACAATACAGAGATCACTATTGAAATGGGTAATTATTTGTTGGGAATCTACATTTTATCGTTTGGAGACCGAGTCTGACTATTTTTGGTATTTTAATTAGAAACAAAATCAATTTGCAATTGGCATTGCAATCTTTATTTTATGTACTTTACACAAAAGTGTCTTACTTTACTTACTTACTTTTAATGGCACAACAGCCGAGCTTTTCACATCCACTCATGTTGTGCGTGTTATATTTGTACATGAATGGAAGGGACCTACAGTTTAATGCCGAATCCGAACGGTGAAGTGTAAAGCTTTTCATAGCAATTTTTACTCTTGTAGGTTTGCCATTGCCTGCTAAGAGGTGGTGCCGTGTAGAAAAATTATTTTTTCTACTTTTTGATTTTGCCTGTGCCGAGATTCTAACCCCGGACACTCTGCGTAGCAGTCTACGCCATAGCGACTACACTAAAGTGTATAAAAATTAATTATTCTCAAGACATATTTTTTTAAATTCATGGTTTTGATATAAATGTATTATGTAAGCTAGAGGAAATCGGCGTAGCAGTGCGTTGGACTGCTACGCCGATTGTCAGGGGTTCGAATCTCGGCACAGGCAAAATCAAAAAGTAGAAAAAATAATTTTTCTATACGGCACCACCTCTTGGCAGGCAATGGCAAACCTACAAGAGTAAAAATTGCTATGAAAAGCTTTTCACTTCGCCGTTCGGATTCGGCATTAAACTGTAGGTCCCTTCCATTCATGTACAAATATAACAAGCACAACATGAGTGGATGCGAAAAGTTCGGCTTAGGCCCTCCATGGGCTGTTGTGCCATTAAAAGTAAAGAAAGTAAGAGGAAATCGAACTAGTTTTGAACGTCCTCCTTAAATGGCTCCAGAAAAAGCTTTGAATTATGTCCATCGGAATATTGCGGGAAATGAAGTTGAAGTTCATATGAAGAAATCTTTCCGAAAATATTTCATACGTCTATTTAAGAATATGGAAAATAGCTAAGAAGTTCTACCCCTGCTTTTAATCCTGCAAGATCTAACGACCTACTTATCAAGCCTTGGAAGAACTGCAAGAATATCTCTGCGCAAGCAGAACATTCACCCGGAATTAATCCAAAAATCAATAGTATTATTTATTCTTAATACTTGGAAATGACTCAAGCGTTACAATTTCTGCCTCAACTTTAAGGTCATACTCCCTGATATGAATTACTGGGACCCAGTACCAATGACCCATGCGTAGAGGTGTCTATATCATGAATGCTGCCGTTCTTAGCATAAACTGCACATCTGACATTTTCTAAAAATTTGAGTTTGGGTTATATTTAGCAACATACTAAGTGGATAAACATATATTTATAGAAAATTCGGTAAACGTAACTTCCGTTCTCAACAATTAAAACACGATCGGTGACTGTCTAATGAGGGCCCGACTTCGTTACTTGGAAACTTCTATCATACAATTTCCTCTCAAAAAAATAAGTCAAAGGAACTGTAAAATTGTAAAAGCAAGATGGGTTGGAGTGGGAGATGTTATGGCCATCTCTTTTACCTTTTTATATGATGTCAAATACTATTATAAATTATTCTGAAATGATTACCTACTTTCTATTTCCAAAAGGTTTTTTCATATTATATTCTCTTTTATACATATTTAGGACGTCTACTCAATCCAACGACTAGCACGCCATCAACGACAAATACAACCCTCGATGAAACGGGAGCCACTACTGGTAGTAGTGGAGCCGTCGGTACTGTTGGTATATCAGTTAAAACGGATAACAAAAGTAGCGCTACTGCAGGTTAGTAATAAAAGCTTTAAACCAAATAAGAATTTCAATAATGTAAATTAAACTATTAGTACATTATATACTATGTACAAAGTAAAGTTAACAGGCTTGTTCGGAATTTGATTTCTGATTGAAGGAGTCGATTTCAATTTCGATCGAAAGTTTATTTTTCTAAACATGACTGATAAAGTAAAACCCAGAATAACTATTTATGATGTATGTGACACAGTGAAAATTTAGCAAATTGCCTGATATTTAGCCGTTTTTGCACACGACCTTCGTACTTCATATCTTTACATTAACACATTGACTGCAATGTCTCATGTTTTCGTATGACATCAAAAGCTTCCTGGGCTCCACCTACATATGTACCTACGTACCACAAACCTATGAAATCAAAGATAAGCGTTGCTTCGTCATTTTTTCTAGTCAGAATAACTTTGTAATCAATGTATTATGTTATTTGTTTTTTTTTTCGCTTTAAATATAAGTAATGTATTTCGAGCAATACTGTAATAATGTATCACGCTTTCGATTGCCGTTTTCTTTTTTTTTTTTTGTTTTCATCAGCTTTTGTAAAATTTTTATATTATATCCATAAGATTAGGTTAGTCGTTATATAATTGTTAGAAAGGCTTGTGTGCCATCATCCAACGAATATGTCTCCAAATGATAGAAAATTTAAAGTTTAGAAAATAAAACAAATAAAAAAGCAAAGAACGAAATGTAATGGAAAGCATTTATTTCTATTCGTTTGTAATTTAAATTTATCGTTTTCTTTTTTGTGTTTCTCTCTTTTTTTTTGCTTTTGTTTTAATGCGTTAAACACAAGATACGTTAAATAAAAATGTAAAAAAAACTTCATTCTATATTGTCCTTTTTATTATATATTTTTAGATTTGGCAAATAATAAGTGGACAGAATGCCAATTTTGCAAAATGGTTATAACTACAGTAAATCTTTGGAGACATATTCGAACACAGCATACGCCACAACCGCCTCGTAAATGTGAACTGTGCAACAAAAATTTCAAAAATAAATACAGTCTACGCGAGCATATACGCATCTCACACGAACAGAAGATTGCCGTCAAAACGGAAAACTGATTGACAATTTTTCATTTGCGTCGCGCAGTCGCACAGGAGATGCTGCAAGGCGGTCGCAACGATTAAACACCGAACACAGAGACAAAGAGAGAATTTAAGAAAGAGCGAGAGGGTGCTGCAGTGAAATCCATATGTACTATAGTAATAAAAATAAGAAGAAAAACTATCAGAAATTGATTTATATAAAATGTATGAATTTTTGCCAGTGTTACGCGAAGCACCAGCAGCAAAAACCATGTAGGATAGTCAAGTCGTCATTTTAGAATAAATGATTATTAAACGTCCAAGAATTGATGTATTCAAACTCTCGTCTGAATATTAACATTATCAATACCTAATAAAAGTTTGCCACGCTAATTCTGCAACATCATTGTTGAGCAGTGCTGCAAATGTCATTGTATTTTCAATTTAGATATGAATTTATTTATCAATTGAAAAAGCCATCGTGTTTTTCAATTTACATATAAATAGAATTTACAAGTGTTAGGACTAGGTATTAATTTGTACAGCTAAGTTTGTTTCTAAGCTTCAACTTTGAATGCAATTTTGTGATTATAAAACTTATTTTCTTTTACAAACACTTTGTATTTTTTTCTAAAGCTTATTGAGTAATTATTTAAATGTAAATATCAAAAATAATTAATTGAAACATTAAACGAAATTTTTTATTTTATTCAAGAGTATTCATTAAACTATAAACTATCGACTGATATCATATTAATAACGGATACGTATAGTGAATGAAAATCAAAATTAATATTACGTTACGTACGTCTCCCCTTGCTGTTATTACAGGTTTAATTCTATTTGACATACTATAAATCAGATTTTGTCATTCACTGGGTGTTGTGAAATCACATATTTCTTTGTTTTTGGCTTTTGATTAACCAAGAGTTCTGTGGTGGTTATTTCTAAGACGTCTCTTCATAACTGCCCAAGCGGATTCAATCACGTTAAGATCACGACTTAATGATGGCTAATCTACAACCCGTATTTGTTGTGGAAATGAGGCGGTGCATCATCCTGCTGAAAAATAAATTCTCCATGAGAGCTCACCCTATCCACGCATGGTATGAGATTTTCTTCTAGAATGCGTACATAGTCTGCAGCTTTTATCGTGCCGTCAATGACATGCACAGGCTCACGTTGGCAAGAAACATTACTGTGTGTTTAGGACAATCTCGGTGATGGGCTTCGCCGTTTTTCAAATTACTTACTTTTCATGGCACAACAGCCCATGGAGGGCCTAGGCCGAACTTTTCGCATTCACTCATGTTATGCGTGTTATATTTGCACATGAATGGAAGGGACCTACAGTTTAATGCCAAATCCGAACGGCGAGGTGAAAACTTTCCATAGCAATTTTTACTCTTGTAGGTTTGCCATTGCCTGCCAAGAGGTGGTGCCGTATAGAAAAATTATTTTTTCTACTTTTTGCCTGTGCCGAGATTCGAACCCCGTACACTCTGCGTAGCAGTCCAACGCATTACCACTACGCCACAGCACCCACAATTTTGATTCATCACTGAATATAATTGAGTTCCACTGTCTTTGTACCCCGGAGCGTTTATTCTTCGCCCATGTAAGCCGTTGTTTTCTTTTGTTAATAATTTTCGGTTAATAATAGCTTTTCTTTGGCCTAAAAGTTGAAGTCAATATGAAATAAGAATACAAATATACTTCTTGCCATTGATCATAACTTATAGAAACCATAAACCATCCTACTGACTTTTTATTGTTTTTGACCATTCTGATGTTTCTTATTCCTGAATTGGTCAGTACTTTTTGTATGTAATGTATTTTGTAATGTAATGGGCATGCTGCGAAAAGCTCAGCCTAGGCCCTCCATGGGTCATGTTATACCATTAAAAGAAGAAAGAATGAGTATGCTGGAAAAATGTAAAAAAAATTTTTTTTTTTTGTCTAAGTAAATTGATTTTTCTGTTTTAGTTAATTTCTTTAATTAATTAATCAAACTATTTATTCAATAAGCCTTTAAGAAAAAATAGCATCTTAAAAAAAAAGAAGAGATTTTTTAGATTTATTACAAAATTGCAATGGACGTTGAAGTTTAGAAAGAATTTCAGCTGCGCCTATTAATTGTGCTTAGGGCTTGTTTAATTAACATTAATCTACAATTAAAAAGTAAACACAAGCGATGGGTGCCAGTTAGTGTATATAAAAGAAAAAGATGCCAGAAAAACTATTAATAAACAACACACTTTTTAGTTAAAACAGAGAATATTATTAAATTTTATAATATAACATAATCGATGTAAAATAATGTGTTGCTAAATTGTAGAGTAACGAATTAATTTTTAAGTTTCTTATATCTTTTGCATAATTTCACGTTTTAAGTTAAGCTGATTTCGTTTTCACTGTTTGATTGTAGAGCTACCATGTACATTTTTAAGTACTAGTATTCACAACTATTAAGGCATAGCCGGCCTATGCTGAAATCTTCGCATCCATTCATGTTGTGCGAGTTATATAAATACCTAGACGAATGGAAAGGAGCCTTGGATTTATGAATCTGACGAATTCAAACGAATAAAGGAAAAACCTTTCTTAGGCAATTCCTAATTTACTTGTACGTAGTACAAGTAAAGGTACCGATATTTCTACTCGTACTCAATTTCATACTTTACAGCTCTGTTTGATTGCATGATTTTCGATAGTCTTGTAAACAAAAATCACTTAATTTTATAAATTTTTACATTATAATTTAGTGAGACGAACGCTTATCTACTTTTTGAAACATTTACATACAATGTCAACACTTTAACACTTTTATTTGTACCTACACATTACGTACAAAATACTAATAGTTTCACAACACGTCAACAATATTTTTAGCAATATATTTGTACTTATTAGTTTTATGTGCATATCAAACTTGAATGTCGATTAAGCAAGGATTCAATTTATTAAACCGCATCAAACTCTATTTCGCAATTCTTTTGGTGTAATACATCCATTTATGCTAAAGCATCCAAAACATTTGTTTCACAAAACATATGAGATGGCGTCGAAAAACCTCGACCTTCGAAGGAGGTCCTTGTGTTTCAGCGATGACAGCATGACAGCACGACTCTTGTAGAGATATACAGAGGCTTAGTTAATCCTATGTCTTAGTAATATGGTATCGCTGCTATATCAGAGAGACAAATGTTTGTATATCACTACAAATGCAAAGCATTGTGTTTAAAGACATAGTTTCGATGAAATTAAGAAAGAACTATAATTTTTAAATGGATTTCGTAACCATATTTAATTCTTGAATTCTGCTTGTGTTTCGTGGTGTGGAGAACAAACAAATTAGTAGCCTACAATTGCATACGATGTCTGCAGAACATAGACCAAGCAAAAAGCGGTTTGAATATAGTTATGCAGGCTACATTTCAGCTGCAGCTATATTCGTAGAGCTATACTTGTAGGTCAGGTTCTCGGCCTTCTCCACATAGATGTGAATTGAATTTCATTTTGGGACGGATAGAGAAGAAGGTGTTTAGTAAAATTATGAAAGTTTTCCAGTCAATATAATGATGCTCCCTCCTATTGCTATTTTCATACCAAGCACCACCACGTAATTTTTGTGAACGCCTGCCTAATGAGAGTTTTAAACCTTTATTATTTGTGTTATAGACTTAAGAATTAACTACTGCACAATTAAATTTATAAAACTAAAAAAGGAGTGCACCAGAAAAACCAGAAAACCAACCAACAGTCCGATTTCACATAAATAAAATTAAGTTTATTAAACATTATTTAAACTATAAAAATATAAAAAAAATTCGAAAGAGAACGTAGTCCCCTTTTTAACCCCTTTTTCAACTTTTTCCCTCTTTTTCTGTAACCCCTTACTTGCTGTCACCCCTTCTTCTTTTCCTAGGCCTTAAGTACAATGGGCTACATAGCCTGAGTGCTTGAGGAACTGTCCTGCTCTCGTAGGTCAGGTTCTCGGTCTTCTTCACATCCATCCATCAATCAAAGATACTACAAAATTGTTTAACATTTTTCTTAACGTTCTTCGTTAAAGACTGGACAGTACGTTTGGTGACTACAGCATAGGCTTGATTCCATCGATTTCGGAATTCTACATCGTTTTTGCTTAGGGTTGGTTTATTTCATTATAGCCCAATATCTTCCAATAGGCTGAAGTTCCGGGCAGTTGGGGGGTTTGCCTCTTTTGGGACCACTGTGACATTATTTTCCTTATACCATTCCATAGTTGACCTGGAGTAATGACTTGTGGCTAGGTCTGGCCAAAACAAAACGGTTCTTTTGTGTTATCCAATAAATGGTAGCAGGCATTCTTCTAAATAAATTCTGGAGTTAATTGTTCCTGCCGTAATGAACGCCTTGCTCCGTAGACCGCAGGTGTAAATATCATAGCTTGCCAAACCATGAAGCGTTTTGGGAATTTGGTATATTTTACTTCAGAGTATTTTCTGGGTGTTGGTTACATCCCTATTCTGTTGTTGTGAAATAGGCATTCCCCGGGCAACTGATTGAAGTCCGCCTTACAGTAAATCTCATCATCGAGAATCACGCAATCGAATTTGGTTAGGTAATTGTGTCATACAGCTTTCGGGCACGCGTCTCCGCTATTTTTTCCTCTGATTTTTACCGGTCAGGTACTCTCTGCTGTGTATAGGTCCTTAATCCTTGACTTCGCTTGTAACGCATTACAGCTGATTGCGATGTACCAAGCTGTAGCTGCAACATCTTGAGTCGACCTCGTGGGATTAGCCCGATACGTACTAACAATCTTTTTCAGCACTTCTGGGTTATTTGGACCCTTTTTTCTGCCTGACCCTTCGGTTCTGCAGATGGAATTTCCCGTGTTGTAGTGGTTTATGACGTTACAAACCGTCGCTGAAATCGCTGTGCTTTTCCTTGCAATGTTTAGTCTAGACTTCGCCTTATCAGTGAATTAAATGTCCAGTAGTAATTTGCGACGCTGTTCTTGTTGGCTCGAAATGTTGACTTAAGTAGATCTGAGATGAAAATGACTAATATAGAAAAAAACTGTACTATTTATAGATACTTTCACTTGAAGATAACGGGGTCCTTACTCTTGACAATTGCGTATAATGGAGACGTAAAATTTGTAAAATTCTGATTTCTTTCACTTGAAGATAACGGGGTCCTTACTCTTGACAATTGCATATAATGGAGACGTAAAAATTCTAAATTTGTCTGGTTCACACCTTATATATTACTAAAAAATATTTTTTGTGTGATGTGAAACTTCTTGTTACTTTATATTATTTTGACCGTAGTTGTACATACTTATGTATAAAAAATTATTAAATTATTGAATTTTATGCCTATACTTTTAGTTTAAATTTGAAAAGACCTTTACAAGCAAACGTTTTTTATATAAGTATTCTATTCTGTTGATCATAAATTCTGAAAACAATAAACGTTTATGTATTTTATATTGATTTATTCTGAACAAATTACGTACCTCTTCAAGTTTTACATAATCAAAAATATTTTTACATGCTTATACTTATACATATACATGCTTAATTATTATTCTCTCTAATTATATACATACATAAATATGAAGCAGTTCAAAAAGTAAATTGAAATGAATAAAAAGTTGTATGTTTAATTTCTTACAAGTTAGACCTACATTTTCTATTTCTCATCACATTACTAGTTGTATAGTTGTAGTAGAAATATGTACCTAGGTCTACTGGTTTCATTAGTAATTACTACCTACATACATACTTACGAGTATTGGCTCTTTGCTCATAGCCTAATAATTTCATGCTTGTATCTTCAAGTATTTTATGTATATCAAAACTTTCACATTTCTTTAAAGGGTTGGATTTTCCCTTCATTCTATAGTACGATTTTCTTTTGTACCATATTTATCAACGATAACGTATCACCCTGTATAGATTGCATAACAAATTGCCATTGTCATTTTATTTCTATTTAACAAAACTTAATATTAAAAAATAATTGTATGTACTATATATGGCACATACCATAAGAGAAAATGTTTGTATGTAATTCATTTAAATTTAAAATAAATGTATGTAGTATATGGAATTTCAAATATAAGCAAAAACTTTAATATTAGTAAGTTTTTATTATTTTGATCAAAAACAAAGAGAAACAACAAATAAAAGAAAAATTAAGAAAATATATCATTCAATGTCAATGTGAAAAAAGGATATTTCAATTAAAATGTATGCTTTTCCCTATGCTTCCCAAATACCACCTGTAATTACAAGAAAGAATTAAAAAATGTCTACTTGAAATGAAATCCAGAGATTAAAATCTCAGTCTAGGTCCTCGATGAGCTGTTGTACCATTTGAAAAGGTGTCTCAGAAAAAGTTAGTTTTTTGTAATGATCAATGTTCTTCTCTTAAGTATGATCGCATAGAACAATCCGGTTGTAAAAAGTAAAAAGGGTTCTTCTTCGGGAAAATTATCCTTTATACTTTTTAAATTGGCTAAACAATAGAATTGTCCCAACTTCAACATTTTTGGGGTAATTATTCTTGGGTATATAACTTAACTAAGTAATAGTAAATATTTGAAAATCACGAAGATTTTTTTCCGGTTGCACAGTGTAATAAGTGGTCACCGTGGCATTTGCATTTGCTAGTATGCTGGACTGATACGGAGTTCTTATATTACATAAATTATCTAACAAAAATCCGGCCTGAAGGAGAAAACATTGTTAAGAAAAATGATCAACAACTTATCGTTGAGCCTGAGAAGTGCTTTACAATTATCGATCATTACACTGTGCAAGTTAATGCACAGTTTAATGGATTAACTAATTCGGGCCCAAGGAATTCAATGGACCGAACCAATTAGTCATGCCACGGTGACAGCAAAGTACTTGGCAATGAAAAATCCCATGAACTGGAAAATTGCATCAGAACTAAATTAAAATTTGTCTAATCATAATTGATAATGAGAATTATAAGAAAGTGTACAAGTACAAGTACACCAGTTGACAGTCAATGTCAAAATCATTAAGTGATAACGAATTGCCACCACGGTGTTCGGAACCGGCGTTAAATTGTCAGTTCTGTAGTCATGTGGTAACACAATGAGCCGTTCTGGCCTAAGTGTGTCCTTCCGACAGCCACTCTAATCGAATCCTTCCTTCGAAACGTAATTGTTGTCCTCAGTAGACAGTCAAATAGACTTGGCGCAACCGACGTATAGGATCTTTGTTGGATCTTTGCACTTTCAAGAAACCATTTTCCATTTTCTACGCGAATGTCCGAAACTTGCCATCTTGAGATATTCGTCGATTATTTTCACAACCAATTAGAATTATTTTCACTGATCTCTTTCAAAAAACTTTAAATTTCAAAGTGCGTCAAATAAGGTACTGCCGACATTCTCGGGCCGAAATTGGGGTCTATATTAAGATGGTATTGCCATCTTTCGACTTAATCTAACCGTGTTGTCAAATTGGTTCGAAATTTTGAGAAAACGGTATATTGAATCTTTTCTGAAGACCCTTACGATTCTTTGGGAAACTGTTTAATTCTTCATGTATACATCAATAGCGTAGGTAGAAAGGGTGATAAAGGGGATGTATCCGCCCTTACGAATATTTTTTCAAATTATCCCCTATTTTACCATTTCTCGATACCGTTATCTCGAAAACTCGAAATCCGACAAAATCTCGCGCAAAAAAAAATGTTGAAAATCAAACTCAACTCTAACTTTAACATTACAAGCTGCAAATTTAGCTCAACAAAACCATTTCAATTACACGCAAGATGAGATTTGATTAGAAGAATGTGTTAACTCACATTTTACCTAACGAATTTCATATTTCTATGCATGCTCAATGCAATTAAATGTCAAAATATTTGTTAACAAAAAAACGTGTAATTAATCAGAAATGAGAATCACATTTGTTTGGTGTAACTATATTATTCAAATTGATAAAAGTTATAGATTGATAAGTATCTGATTTATTCCATTTTCCGCTAAACTCTTAATACACATATCTAATGTAAACAAGCTTAGAAAAATGTATTCAGATAAGAAAGAAAGAAATGTGCTGAAACACATTGCAGCCAATTTGGTACGTTTCGCACTAAATGTAGTGCGTAAATGTAGTTTGTTTTGATAAAAAATATCGAATTTTGTGCCTACAAACTACGATATGCGGACATCATTGCTTTTCTGTTTCCAATTGAAGAAATCTGCTTTGGAATCTCATCGAATGCTTGTGGAAGCTTACAGCCAGCATGCTCTAGGCAAAACACAGTGCAACGAGTGGTTAAATAGTTTAAAAGTGGCGATTTTGATTTGACAAACGAAGAACGTGGAAGACCACCGAAAAAGTTTGAAGGTGCCCAATTGCAAACTTTACTCAATGAGGATGGTGGTCAAAAGCAAGAACAACTTGCAGAACAATTAAATGTGACCCAACAATGCATTCCTCAACGTTTAAAAGCCATAGGATTAACTTTGAAGGTGTGAAGATGGGTGCCGCATGAATTGACTGAAAGACAGCAAGAAATTCGAAAAACCACCTGTGAAATGTTGGTCGGCAGGTACAAAAGAAAGTCATATCTTCATCGAATTGTTACTGCCGATGAAAAATGGATCTATTTCGAGCATCCCACACGTAAATAATCATACGGTAAGCCCGGTACACCGGCCAAATCGACAGCAAAGCCAAATCGCTTCGGAGGTGTTATCTGGTTTGACCTTCTGACCAGACTTGGTTTGACCAGACTTGGCTCCATCTGACTACCACTTATTTTCATCAATGGGGCATGCACTTGCTGAGCAGCACTTCGATTCGTACGAAAATGTGAGAAAGTAGCTCGATGACTGGTTTGACTCAAAAAACGAACAGTTTTTTTTTGGCGAGGCATTCACAAATTGCCAGATAGATGGGAAAAATGTGTATTATTTCATTATCATTACTTTGAAGATTGAATGTATTACCATTTTTCTTAAATAAACGTGTATTTTCATAAAAAAAAAATACCGGAGTAATTACGTTTTGATGGGCAAATGTGATTATAATGTGACAAAATTGATATATAAAAATTTTATGGATTATTTAATGTGCAAATCAATTTTATATTTTATAATTTTAAATTATTTATGATAAAAACATTTTTTGTTAAAGAATAGTAACAGGAATAATTTTTATGCAACCTATTTGCTATGTTGCGCAAACAGTCAGTTTATTACTATGGAATTACCACGTTTTGGTGCGAAGTAGGGTTTTTTAATGTAATTTTTTTTAAGAAAAAACTACTTTTTCTATGTTTTTACTGTGTATTCTGATAGCTTTCAGCACAATGGAACATAGAAACAACAAAAAAATCAAATCGAAAAAAATGGAATTGTTTCGTTTTATTAAGTAACTACTCAATTGATTAAGTAACGGTTTGTTTGTAACGCCCACAATTAGGCGTTGTATGACCGCTATATAAATCGTCAGCGTGTATAGCCGAGTCAATTTAGCCATGCCCGCTAAATTTAGTCTTTCCGCCCGTCTATCTGTGGACGCGATAACTCGAGAAAAACTTAAGCAATCTTAATCAAACTTTGTACAGACATTTATTATTTTTTTTTGGCCATGTCATATCATGTCATATCCTGTTTAAGTTATGAAATGTACGAAATCGGTCAAGGGGGCGTGTTACCTCCCATAGAAGAGAATTGTTCGAAGATTTAAAGGGGATTGAATAACACTCGTTACACATCATTGAAATAGTCTATTAAACCAACTGTTCTGAAAATTATCAACATCGCGCAAAACTCACACCTACTTCCAAAACAAGTGTAATATCAAAGGGAATATTGAAGCAAAGTGAACCAAATGTGGTATACTCAGTTTAAATCACTTAAAAAATAGTTGATGCGAAAATTATCACCATTAGGCAACAACCACGCCTACTTCCCATACAAAATTTTGAGTCAGTGAAAAAAAAATATATTTAACTCACCGTTGTTGAATGCAAAAAGTGTTTTATTTCAGAGAGAGGGTGTAGTAGGGTATATAAAGTTCGGCCGTGCCCAAGCTTGCTTTAGGGATTCTTTTTATATTGACTACTCTGAAAAGTTCAATTCTCACGTATATTTCTTTATATTTCAGATGAAGACGTTGTCTCACTCATTTGTAAGGTGTGCAACCGAAGGCTGCAATCAATGAATGCACTGCGACGACACATAACATCGCGACACTCTGAAATATCTGGCAAGGAATATGAGTGCACCATATGCAATAAAAGTTTCAAAACGAAATGGTCGCTTTCAACGCACAATTCAAGATTTCATCGTGATATGCGCGTGACCAAGGAATGCATCAAAATGGAATTTATGTAGAAAAACATGCAGATAAAGCAATACTTCTAAATAGATATAGATTATAAATACTTCATTATGATTAAAAAATAAAAAAGTAAGGAAACAACAGGAAAGGTAGAAATTAATGCGCCATAGTTAATGTTTAAAAACAAATATCTATATGATTTTAAAATTCATTTTACATAATTGCATTCATACCATGATGTAAATAAATTAAACTATAGAAATAGAAATATTGTGTATTAGTCCGGTTTCTACTGATTGATTTACACTTAATCGTGTTCATAATAGTTAAAATTTACGCGTCGTTATTTTTTGATACCACTTTCATGGAATCAGTTGTCATGTTATGGTAAATGCTGCTCTTCCCGTGTATGAGGCATTCAAAAGCATTTGGTCAGATCATAAAACTTCAGTAGAGTACTAAGTTTGAAACTTTATATGCCAATGGTTTGTTAGATTTGAGGATATATTATGTATATACAGTGATGGAAATATTAATAGAAACGACCTATTTTTCTTTTAATGTTCAAATTTTCTTTTGTAAAATGAATTTTCTTTTCAATGTTATAATTTTTATTTATTACTTATGCCATTATATTTCAAAATAAAAAAATAAGAAGGTATTTCTGAAAGTCCATATATAAAAAAAAATTAACTTCATTTATTACGCTTGGAAAAAAAATAGAAACAAAAAACTTGAAACTAAGTAACAGTAAAAGTCTTTGATAAAAATTACTAGAATGTTTTTTTTTTTTAAGATTTAGTAGTTCTACCACGATTTTTTATAACTTGGACACACCGACGATCCATGGAATCCACCAGTTTGGCACAAATTGATGGATCAATGGCGTACCATTCAGCCTGTACTTTTCTCCATAAATCCTCCTTATTTTTGGACTTAAACCCAGCAATTCGGTTTTTCAAGACTCCCCAAAGATGTTCTATTGAATTCAGGTCTGGTGATTGTGAAGGCCATTCCATCAAAGAAATTTGGTTGTCCCGGAACCACTTTTTGGCAAGTTTTATTGAATGTTTGGGGTCATTATCTTGCATGAACTCCCACTTTATTGGCATTTCTTCCTCTGCATATGGCAGCATTATACTATTTAGTATATTAACGTAGTTGGTGGCACACATTTTACCTTTCACCCAATATATTGGACCAACACCGAATGCTGAAAAACATCCCCATAGCATAATGTTGCCACCACCATGGTTAATCGTTTTTATTGAGTGTTTTGGATCGTGTGCAGTATTTTTGGGGCGCCTTACTTGGGGTTTTCCGTCAGATCCAACCAAATTCACCTTTGTTTCGTCAGACCACAAGACGTTTTTCCAATTTGTTCGCGTTGAATGTCTTTTTGTGAAATTGATTCGGTTCTGGATGTTCTTCTTGCTAAGGAATGGTACTTTCCTTGCTGAATGTGCCTTCAAACCACGTTCTATCAGCCTATTCCTTATTGTACGGCTCGTAACAGGTGCATTTAACTCCTTCCTTAGTTCTTCCGATGAATGAAATTAATTTTTTTTCGACTGCCGAATAAAAAGTTGATCGAATTTATGTGAGGTTTTTCGCTTCCTGCCTCTTTTCTCTTGTTTTCTTCAAAATGAATTGCGGAAAACACATTTTTTTTGAGTAATACGAATAAGAAGTTGATCGAATTTATGGGAGGTTTTTCGCTTCCTGCCTCTTTTCTCTTGTTTTCTTCAAAATGAATTGCGGAAAACACTTTTTTTTTGAGCACTTCATTATTTGCCCAATTTCAGCCATTTGATTTGCCTTCGTTTTTGAGATTTCCCATGACTTCTCTCTCCACATCTGTGCAATGCACTCCACGACCCATTCTGAATCTAGAAAAAAGAAGGACGAATTTCGCAAGAATTGCTATTCTGACACTTTTTCCTTTTTTGAATGTCCAAAAACTACCTCAATTAAAATATTTCACACGTTCTAGGAAAATATTTTGATGAAATTTAATCGCGCTTCTATTTTATTTTCAAGACAAAAACGTGGTTGATTGAGAACCACTCAAATGCAACAAGTATTAATGCCGAAATATGCACAAAATTGAAAACAAAATAAAGTACCGTTATCAGCAAATCGTGCACAGTAGGCCTCACGCAAAGAATTCGCCAAGTAAATTATAGGTATGGTTAGAATTGTTAAAATGTATGCCGTTTCTATTATTTTTTCCATCACTGTATGTATTCATATAATTCGTTACTCTTAAATTCCTTAAGAATTGCGATAGCAATCATTATCATGAATACGCAGTCTCATTGTTAGCTACTAAATTAGTTTCGATTTTCATTCTGGAAAATTATAAAATCCCTTTAGTTTAGTAGCATAAGGTGTGAACAATTCCTCCCCCAACCAAATGAAAAGTAACTAGAACTTGTTTCGAGATGATATGGCCAACGAAAACCTTTTTTTTTTTCTTATTTCCACCTATAATCCTTTGACTAGGAATCATTGTTGTTCGTTTATTTAGTGAGTTTTGGAATGATGACTTTAGTTGTTGCCTGAATATCCCACAAAATTTTGCACTTTTTTTAATAGGTGTTAATCAAAGTATCATGGCTTGAAAATAAAAGTAGCTCCTGTCTCAAAGCAAATAAATCAATTTTAAACTGTGTATCATGAGGAAATTACGTATTATTGGGTGGGATAGTTTAGGTTAGTTTGAGTGGTTGCTGCTTTAATTTCACATACAATGCAATTGGGGCAATATCTTCTCTTTTTTTATACCACTATTCGATGGTTAGTTTAAAGGAAAGCTTCTTGATATTCCAGTGTAACAGATCTACAAAACCTTTCAGCCAGATAACAGAATTTTAGCAGGATACTTACTCTTCAAAAACACTACCTATCAACCGAATTCTAAACTAACCTGTAGCACATGAAACACACACAAGAATTCCTCTTAAAATATCTGTTCCCATGTATGATACGATCTCACTGTTCGTGTATGGACACATTCAGTTTTCAATTATTGCATGATATTCTTAATATCTCAATTGAGAATATTCATTCACTTAGCAAATTCACAAAAATGTCTTGAATCCCAATGTACGTATGAATGTACATACTTAGATATTAAACAAAGTACGGGAAAATTTGATGTAGAAAAAAAAAACAAATGCAACAAACAAACACCAATCAAAAACCATGATTATATAGAAAAAATAAACTGCATTTTTATTTCATTTGCTTAGTTTGTGTATGTAGAAACGCTTAAAAACTACAAACATTCCATGCCTGGCAATGGGAAATTCTCACTGAATTTCTCGATAGTGTTACGCAATTTAGTGATCTTGGCAGCAATGTCAGCATTCTTGTGTACAGTTTCATGGAAATCAGCAAGTTTGGGTCCCGAAACTTTTACCGCTTCACGGCAAATCTTTAAAGCTTCGTCAATATACTCGCAAACACAATCAATATCAGTTTCAACTAAACCGCGTGTAGTGAGCGCAGGCGTGCCCAGGCGTATGCCCGATGGATTGAGTGCAGACTTATCACCAGGGACTGTATTCTTGTTGCAAGCAATGCTCACCTCTTCGAGAACATATTCAGCACGTGAGCCGGTCAAACCGACACTGCGCAAATCAAGCAGCACTAGATGCACATCAGTGCCACCAGTGACAATGGTATAGCCACACTTTTGAAGGCCATCGCAAAGGCGACGTGAGTTGGCAATCACTTGTTTTTGATATGCCACAAAAGAAGGCGTAGTTGCCTGCTTCATGGCCGTAGCAATGCCAGCAATGGCATTATTGTGTGGACCACCTGAAATAGAATCGAGAAAAATTCCAAGAATAATATGTTTTTTTCCATTTGAACATTTTTTGCATACCTTGTAATCCTGGAAAAACAGCGCCATTGATACGGTCCTCCAAATCGTACATGATTTTATCACCATTCGGCTTCACCTTACGCACGCCCTTACGGAAGAAGATGACACCGGCGCGTGGACCACGCAGCGTTTTATGCGTAGTCGTGCTTACAATGTCGGCGTACTCAAACGGCGACGGTATCAAACCGGCCGCAACCAAACCAGCAATATGCGCCATATCAGCAAACAAGTAAGCATCGTTGGCATCGCAAATCTTGCGAAAACGAGCATAGTCCAAACAACGCGAATAGCATGAAATCCCAGCAATAATCACTTTCGGCTTAAAGAGTTTAGCGTTCGCTTCCAATCCATCGTAATCGATGAGACCAGTTTGCGGATTAACTTTATATGGCATGCTCTCGAAGAAAATCGAAGTGGCCGAAACACGTTTATTGGACGTCATGAAACCGTGCGTTAAATGCCCGCCATCAGGCAAATCTAAGCCCATGATGCGATCGTGTGGCTGGCAGATGCCGGTGTAGACAGCGAAATTGGCTGGCGACCCAGAATAGGGCTGCACATTTACACCCCATTCCTCGGGATTTAATTTAAAAGCTTCGAGTGCACGTTTCTGTGCTAGCACTTCAATTTTATCGATGAACTGATTGCCACCGTAGTACCTGCAACACTCGTATTGAATGATAAGGCAATCTTTATTAACGTTTCAACTCGAGCCCATTTACGCACTCACCTCTTGCCAGGTAAACCTTCCGAGTACTTGTTGTGCAAGCACGAGCTCAAGCATTCCAACACCGATACCGAAGTAAAATTCTCGCTGGCAATCATTTCCAAGCCAGCAGTTTGCCGTTTTTTCTCCTGTTTTATGAGCTCGGTCAATTCCGGATCGATTTCGCTTAGATTAGCGTGTAAAATTTCTGCGTTTCCAGACATTTTCTATTTGAAATTAGAATTAAAAATCAAGAAACAAAGTAAATAATTATAAAATTGTAATTAAATTTGAACTGAACTGTAAACACTTCAACATTATTTACTTTAGCAGCCATTTTCCAATTGCAATTTAAATTCTAGATTTAATATCAATACAATGATTTGTAAACTTATTCCGAAGACTGTTGCACTTTAAATGAGTCTATGGATTCTGTAAATTCAGTATCAAACTGCATTCAATTTAAGTTGTAATGTAATAAAAAATTAAAAAAAAAAAAATATACAATACTTTGAAAATTAAGATCAGAGTTCATATTGTAAAAATAAGTTGTTCTCTGATAATGTTGGATGATTATTTTTTCGTAAAAACAACATAACAATTTAAAAACGCGAGTTACTTGCGTATGCAAAAACGAAAGAATAATATTTCATCAATAAATTTCCTTTACTACGACGAGCATTTCCAAAAATAAATCACATTGCTATCTCTTTTGTAATTTAAAAAATTATGCAACTTCTTGCTAAACTTACGTTAGTTAAATTTCTAAAAAAGAAACAGAAAACGGTAGCGACTTTCAGTCTCGAATTGCTGCTCCTGTCCAACAAAATTGCGACAGTACAACTGAATTTGAAAGTCACTGTACGATTTGTCAATAATTTTGATAAGATAAATGTGCGTGTTTTTGCGAATCGAAATTGCCGATAAGAACATATACATACATAAGTATAAGATTATAGACAAAATGTGTATGAGCGCATACAGATAATGCTGGGAAAGGCCAGAGCCCTCTTACAATATACAAATCAATCTCCGAAAACATATGGTCAAATCTAGGTGCCAACAAGATAACGTATTGGCACGATTTAAGGGATGCAAATGTGCCCAAATCGAAAAGGAATTTTGGAGGTGGAAGCATAATGGTTTGGGATGCGTTCTCTGTTGCAGAAAAACATACACTATGCTTTGTTCAAAAAAAAAAAAAAAAAAAAAAATTAATTAATGCTGGAAGATGCCTTAATGACGCTTCTTGAAGATAAAATGGATATGAATCATTCCATCCTGCCAAGTCATTATTACGTTGGTTTGAACAGCATAGCATTGAACTTTTTGAATGGCTCTCCTGCAGCCCCGACAACAACCCCATAAAAAATCCTTGGGGTATATATAATGGTTAGGCATATTTATATTTACAGCTCTGGAACACAAACTGTGCTTCCTATACAGTAGGCGTCACTCAAACTAAAAAGGTTTGGACTCGAAATGGATTCGAAATGTTGAAAAAATAGTATTTTCGAGGTTGTCCAAAAAGAAGGTGGACACACCCACATTTAATTTTCTTAATTTTTATACTTTAGGTATTATAATTACGGCTATACGAATATGCCACATTAATTTCAAAAGTTTCTAATCCACATACATCTATATCTATATAAAACAAAGTCGTGAAATATGTTTGTAATTCCATAACTGAGCGACCGATTTGCTTGGTAATTTTTTTGTTGTGTTCATAATTGTCAGGACAAGGCTTGTAATCCATAAGGGGCGTGGCACCGCAAATGCACTAAATGTATATTTGCTATAACTCGGCCCCCTTTGAATATTTTATAAACGAAAGGACACAAGGTAAAGTTCGTGATAGTCGCGTCGTGATAGGTGCGTCCATGTTCGATCCTTGCGCTTCTATGCTTCAAGTCGGCACACAGCCTCCTCGTGGCGTTCCCTGGATAGCGATCTGACACCCGTCAGTGAGCTAACTAATGATTGCAGCGGGCTCCTACGTGGCCTTGAATGAATGGTTGTGCGTCGGGTTAGGAACCCACCATGTTAAAATATTCCCCAATTAATCCTTAGAGGCGAGCAAAAGACCGATCATCGGTTGCATGTGTCAGCTAAGTAAGTAAGCTTTATGTGTTCCACTCCAAGCTCCATGAAACATATGAAAGTGGTTGCAGGCACTGTCCAAACGAAACTCAAACCAACCGTGCACAGTGCAGTCAATATTACTGATTACAATGAATTTGAATTGGAAGGTTGATTGGAAGAAGAGTTACAATCAAATACATTTTAGGTGGTACGAAGTTCGCCAGGTCAGCTATTAAATTATGAAAAATTCTTTGTTTTGTTGTATGTACTTAATTATAGTTTTTATATAAATAAAATATTATTTATTATTATTTTTATATTTGAAAGAAACATTTTATTTTAATCGCAAAAGGTACATTCTATGAACATTTTTTTTTTAAATTATCAAATGCAGTGGTACGAATATGTTCCACTGTACATACTTTCTATTTTTTGATGGCATTATCAATCACTGCATGCTTGTGAATCGATAAAATCAGTTGGCCAATTCGCAGAGTGTCGTATCCTCTCAATTGTCGTAAATTCTCTAATTTTTCATACACAAGCTTACAACATTATGACAATACGAGTACAATATGCACGACACCTTGTGAAGGACCTAAGTAATCTATTTTTTAGTTATGCAAAAAATCGGCATAATTTAATTTTATTCATGTTTATAAAGAACTAGCGAACCCCATGCACGTTTAACTGCGCATAATTAAAAAAGTAATTCAAAGCAGTTTAAATTGAAAGTTTAAGTCAAATTACCGGCATTGGAGCCACCTCCAGAACCATTACGCTCATTGGTTTTAGGTGGTGCACCTGAATCAAAGCCTTTTTTGGCAAACATTCAATCTTAACGAATCGCAACGAATATTATTCGTGACAATTTTGTGACCACATTCAAGGTAATTTGCATGAACAACATGGAAACATGCTATTGGTCTCGAAATGAAAATGAATTTGACAATTATGAAAATGATTTTCACAACAACGTTTTTTCCGATTCTGATTGTTTTTTTCCCCCAGATCCAAGGACAAATATATCACAGCTCGGGTTCTTTATTGCCCTTTTCTGATACAGAGTATCAGTTTTTATGAATTTATTTCCTCGGTAATTCTGATCAGCAAGTTGATCGTCGATGTTCAATTAGTTCAAATTTGAAGCGAGATGTTATTGAACGAATCCAAACTTTCCTTCAAGAGAATAATGAATTGGTTCGACTTTTCCGTACTGCTCTCGACCAAATGCCTACTGGTAATCACAAAATTGTAATAAAGTCTGATAAAGTACCACGTCGAGAGCATGCCAGAAGATTTAATGCTCCAACAATGGATGAAGTTGCAATAGTAATAGTTGGTGATGAATTTAATTTTCGAGATAATGGTTCTGGAGGTGGCTCCAATGCCGGTAATTTGACTTTTCCAGTAGCACAACATAAAAATGGTGGCTCATTTTTGAATTTGTATGCTTTGCAATGATTACAAAAGTACATCATCCATAGCACCAATAACTACAGTTCGATGTAAAGTGTAATCAATCGTCGAATCATAATAGAACGCAGCTCGCTTAAGTGAATGCGTTAAGAGGTTCAAAAGTTGTAGGTATTTTACTCTTTTTGTGGGCGGATAAATAACATATGTCCGTCAGAAAAGCATGTACTTTAACATGAAAGTTGAATATTTGATAAAAATCGAACCGTTTCCGAGATCATTCATCACACACATAACATATCTTCATTTTTATACTTACTTATATAGATATTTTTTAGTTGTTACATTGTTAATATTTAAACAGCGGTGGATTGAAATGGAAATGAATATCGGTAACTGCAGTCGTCTGTCTATAGTGAACACCGCTGTCGATATAGTAAACACAAAATTTTTACATGGACTACTCTAAATAGTGAACAAAATTTTGAAAGCAACTTCAAGGTAAAAGCAATAAAAAAAAACACAAAAAAGAATCAGAAATGAAAGGGTATTCCCCTAAAAAAAAAACACTATACGAATGTGCCACATTTTCGCTGCTGAATGTTCAAAATCAGCTGCTTCTTGACTTTTAGTTTAGTGTTTGTTTTGTTTTTTGTGGAGTGCAAAATCCTGATTTTCTATGTGTATTTAAAAGTTTCTGCATGCTAATAAAATGATAGTGCGATCATATCTTCGAGGAAATTCCTTTCGTTAAAGGAAAAATCTGAAATTGTTGAAGAAACCGAAAAATCAATTAGCGTTTCATCTTTGGCAAATATATATGGTGTAGCTAAATCAATAATTTCGGGAATAAACAAAAAAGATTCGTAATATTATCTCTCTAAGAGGAAGATTCTTAGAAACAAATCCGGTAAAAGCTACTGAAGTTATTGGAAGTTTTGATAAAGCTATCACATGGGCTGGGGCCAACACTACTGATTATGCTGGTACACTATCGCTGAGAAGTCTACGCGAAAAAGCGGTCCAAAAGTCAATTTCTGAACGCAAGCAGCAAACATCTATTCGCGAATTCTTTCAATAAACATACATACATATGTATATTTTCCTACAAATTTATTCTAATGATCTCTTGCATTTAGATACACGAATGTATATTTCGAGCAAATAAAACGAGTTTTTGAAATGTCAACCTTATAGTGAACAACCTGGGTACCGTGAGCAGTCCTTGCAAAACTTACTTAACTCTATCCAGACACGACTGTAGAACGGTACCGAATTGATATCGGTAATGGCATACCGTTATTTTACCGTTAAAGACAAATTAAAAAGAGTGTAACTCTTATACCAACATAAATGTTCAATTGAAAAATGAATGCCTGTATTTCCGTACTTAGCACAAATTACTTCTCCAACTTCTATACTCATCTGAAATTAGGAAATATTTATTTTATTTTTAAGGAAATTGCTACTATGTATGAACATGAAACTTAAAAAGGGAATGTGAAACAATCTTATGTAACTACATAGTTTCACCGTGAAATAGCTGACTAACAAGTATCGATTTTTTTGCTCTTTCTTTTCTCGTTCAAAAATGTTGAGCCAATGAAATACCGTACTTTACAGTACATGCATTCTCATTAAGGTACAACTTTTTGGGTGAATTAGGTACAACTGCGAATTTTGAACTTCCAACCCTGCTACATAATATTTAATACAGAAATAATTTGTTTGCCTTCGGAAATATGTTTTACTACCTCTTGAACAAAGTGAATTTGAAAAGGTAATTGATTCTTAGTCTATTTAATTATAAAAAAATACTATTTTAGCAAAATTTAACGGTTCAATGAGACTTTTGAGTGAAATAGTTCATAATTGAAGCGTAGCCAAGAAGAACGATGTAAGCGCCTATGAAATCAATTGGCGCTTACAACGTCATTCTCGGCAACGATTCAATCCCAGATTTAAGACTCAAGATATTTTCAAAAATATGTACTTTTATACTTTGTTACTGTATGTAATAGCGTAAACAGCTTAGGCAAATCTTTCTTAAACCTAACCTATGTAGAATAAGAGTAATAACTATATTAATATTTTACTTTACTATCTAAATTATGCAGCTTTCATTTATATTCGGCGAGGCAAAATGAGCAAAAGAAAACCTTGTATATATATGTATGTACGTCCATCTTTATATAAAGGGTGTTTTTTTTTAGAAGTGTGGTATTCAATCTGGCAATACTTTTTTCGGATGAATAGACTTACTCCTGATCAACGTTTGCAAATCGTGCAAATTTATTACCAACACAAGATGGCCACGGATCCCGGTTTTCACAAGAAAATTTTGTTCAGCGATGAAGCTCACTTTTGGTTGAATGGGTACGTTAATAAGCAAAATGGTCGCATTTGGAGTGATCATAATCCACAAGCCATTGTTGAGACGCCGTTACATCCTCACAAAGTCACTGTTTGGTGTGCTCTATGAGCAGAGGGAATCATTGGTCCATATTTCTTCAAATATGAAGACGATCATAATGTTACAGTCAATGGGGAACGCTATAGAGCCATGATTAATGACATTTTCGAGCCTGAATTGTGAATTGGAGGATGCTGATGTGGACGACCTTTGGTTCCAACAAGGCGGCGCTACATGCCATGCCATACAGCCAACGAAACAATCAATTTATTAAAAGAAACTTTTGGTGAGCGCATTATCACGCGTCGTGGGCCTGTGGCGTGGCCTCCAAGATCGTGCGATTTAACATCGCTGGACTATTTTTTGTGGGGTTATGTGAAGTCGCTTGCCTACGCAGATAAGCCCGAGACGATTGACGCCTTGGATGCGAATATTCGGCGCGTTATTACTGAAATACGGCCCCAATTGCTACAAAAAGTGGTCGAAAATTGGGCCTCTCGGCTGGAATTTATTCCACTGGTTCGATTCCAGCGGCGGCCACTTGCCCGAAATCGTTTTTAAAACATAATTGCAAATCCTTATCTTTATAATAAAGATAAATTCTTGGCCATAACATTAAATTATATGCGTTTTATTTCTTCTTGAAAACCACACTTCTAAAAAAAACACCCTGTACATATTTACATATAAATACATAGAATTTGTGACTTATCAAACAAAGTCTTTCGTTCCTTCACGTGTGTGTAGGCTGTGCTTGAAACACGTTTTTTAAAGCTACTTAAACTCACATTGAAAGTTACATACTTATATCCAAATAATATTAGCGAAACAAAATCAAATGACTACTGCTGAACAAAAAACTGCTCTACATTACAATAATTAAGATACCTATTATACACATTTTGTTTAATTTACTAGAAAAAAATATTTTCCACATAGATAAACAAACACTAATCAAAATAAAAAAAAGCACGCGCACTAAACACGAGTCGCCGGTCAGCAGCTTCACCAAATAAACAAAAAAAAAAAAAAACTTTGCAATACAACCTGATATTTTAAACAAGAAAAAATAAGTGAGTGTACCACAATTTTTAAATGCACTTACAGTCGAATAATTAATTATTTTATTTCCAATAAATCCAGACTTCCGCGCTCTGTCTAGCCGATGGTGATCGCACAAATGTGATTCCAATTTGCTTAAATACGATCCAAATTGCCGCGCCGATACGTTCCATGAATCGAGTGTAAAGTTGGTTAACGATGGCGTACAGAGGGCAGAGGAACAGAAGACGTTTCCGGCATTGTTGTTTGTGTATTTGCTAAGCAGATATGCGCTCGACTGTAATCCTTTCGATTTGAGTGTATAGATGGCGCGTGTAGTGTGACAATGCATTTTGTTAATATATCTATTTATTTTAAGCGATATTTTTCTACACAATTATTAAAATCTTTCGAGCAGAATGCCAAGTGTCTGACATTAACCGTCGCACGATAGTATTGTCTGAAAAAAAGAAGAGAACAGCTACAAAATATTAAATTAATCTGGAGTCAAAAGTTTAGATGATTACATTACTCCACATACATATGAATGTTCATATATTTCAATGCTTACTTGGTGGGGGTTCGTTTTCTGTTTTCATTTTTTATCTGTGTGTATTAATGCTGATAAACTTTGACATACTACGAGATTCTTACTATTCACTGATAAGATGAGTTTAGACACTGTTGCGATGGCTGATAAACGTATTTAAAGCTGTTTTTAATAAAAATTCCAATCAATGGATTTTCTAATCGAACTAATTATTTACACTGCAATTATTTTGTTTTTCTAGGTTATGTATAAGCAGAGTTGCCAAGACGGCACCAAATAATCCACTGGAGTATAAAACTCCTGCTGTAGTTGGTAAGTGCGTTGGCCTGCTACGCAGTGTCCGGGGTTCAAATCTCGGCACAGGCAAAATCAAGACGTGGTTCCCAACTCTTGGTAGGCAATGGCAAAACTACGAGATTAAAAATTTCCGAAGAAAAGCTTTTCAATCGCTGTTCGGATTCGGCATAAAACTGTAGGTCCCTTCCATTCATGTTCAAAAATATATCCCGCACAAAATGAGTAAATGCAAAAAGCTCGGCCTAGGCGCTTCATGGGTTGTTGTGCCATTAAAAGAAAGAAAGAATGCTGTCAGTATTAGACAAGTAAGCATGGCACCTCCCATACAAGCCTAATCCTTTTTTGGGGACATCTCCATTACCACTGAAAAGGGGGGTGTGGCAATAAATCGTGTTTTGGAAAGCCGATAAAAGAAAACTCTCTCTAAATAATCATTTCTCATTTTTACCCTTTTTTTTGTTCAAATTTTAGTACGAATGCAATTTGCCAACAACTTTCAAACTGTTGGCAAACTGTAACGGTAAACGGCACATTTTCAGCCGCAACCAAAAAACATCAGAGCATCTTTTCGGTTCGCAGTTTAATGAGTGTGGCAACTCTGAAATACAAAACAAAATTAAAGTTGAAATTAAAAATGCGAAAAGTTGACTTCTTTGAGAAGTTTGTGTTTTTAGCAAAGTATTATAATAACAATGGAAGAACCTAAAGATGACGGCGTAAAGCTTATATTAGAGCCTGGTTACAAATCCGAAGACCTAAAAAGATACATTAAATCAACTTGTTTGGCGGAAAAATGCAGCTTCCTTGAAAGCAATTCAGATGTGGAAAACGTAAAAACAAGAAATGCTCGCTAAATTTTTGATAAGATATTAGATAAACAAACTTTTTTATAATTTAAGATTTGCAAAAGGTTTTTGGAACTGCTGAACGATGAACTTACGCTTGACGAGATTACAACGCTTTTTGTGGCGGTCAGTATGACATATTACGTTCAAGCTACGCCCGAGAATATCGAATGGCGGACACATTTGCTGCAGAAAACTTTCAATTACGTTGACACATTAAATCCACTGCATGTAAGTTGGCCGACTCTTGTCTAATATAGCAGATAAATTATTATTATTTTCCTTAATTCACAGCTGCACGTTGCCACAAAACGATTATGGGATGGTTTAAAATCGGACGGCATTGAATTCGTTTTTAACATTCTAACTATTTGCAATCAAATTGCAATTGCTAGCGAAACCGGCAAAGCAATTGCCATTTGTTTGATCTGGAGTATATTGTGCGAGATTACAGAAACCAAAATTGATATGTATTGCTTTCGTGAGGTAAGTGGGGAGTGCGTTTGCTTGATTAGATCATACTCAAGCTTGTATTTCTGCTAAAATCTAATTAGAATTTCAGTTTTCAGAGTTAATGAAAATGCTTAAAGGAATTGATGATGAAACCCTGCAACTGGAAGAAAGCACACAAATTGTATATATTCTGGTGAAGGTGATCGGATTTCTCATGAATACGATTGTGTTTGGTCACAACGAGGAACTGAAAAAAGCTGGATATCGCAATTATTTCACTTATACACGACGCGATTTGGAAAGATTAAAAAATTGGACAGAAAAACTTTGTGCGACACTGAAAATTTCAACTTCTAAAACAAATACATTTTGGGATTTGCGCATGACTGTATGTTAAAATTATTTGCCATTTTTGAGCAGGGATTTTAACATCTCATTGTTGTTGTCTTTTCAGATCAACGAATATATCAACTCAAATATAACCATTATACTTCAAGATAAAATTACAGATATGCAAACGTCTGCTGTGATAAAATAAAACGTTATCAACTATTAGTAATATTTGAATCAAATTGTGTTTCTATACTTAAGACTATTTGTTATATACCTACATAATTATGCATTGACAAATTACCTTCATTCAGAATATCTACAAATTGATCAAACGATACTTTTTCCGAAATCGCTTACTCTTATTTCACTATTCGTTTCAATTGTGCATATAGTGCATAATTCGGAAGACCTTTAATTGCTTGACAGAAGACGACACCTAAGATGTATACATATTATTTCTGCTTAGATTCTAAAAAACAAATTAACTTTAAAAATCGTAAAAATGCTTTTACCCAAAAATTAACACTGGGAAGAATGAAACTATATATTAAGCTGCAAAGAGTGATGATGTAGAGTGTTTCCAAAACTATATTATAGCAAGGTAGAGAAAAAAATCTGTCTGAATGATAACGATGTAAATGTTGTTGTTTTTTGCTCAGATTTTCTTTGAGGGCACAAAGCATGTAGCATAGTTAGATATGCACTAGCAAAATGGCAAAGTATGTTGATGTTGAAATGTAATTAACAATGGAGAAAAGACATCAGAATACGCTTATGTACAAAGTTTCTTTCAGTGTAGTTCTAAATTTGTTTTTTATTGATACATTCAACACACAGGGTGTACCCCTATGAACGCAGAGCATTGTATTCGCGCCTCCATTCGTACTATACTTTTACTTTTAATGGCACAACAGACCATGGAGGGCCTAGGCCGAGTTTTTCGCATCCACTCATGTTGTGCGTGTTAGATTTGTACATGAATGGAAGGGACCTACAGTTTAATGCCGAATCCGAACGGCGAAGTGAAATGTACTATAACCAGTATTTTTTTCAAAAAAGTGAAAAATATCAGGTTTTACAGCTTTTAACGAGCTGTCAACAGAAATAGTCAGTATTTCTTAAAATTTCTATATTTTATAACAAACGTGAAATATGTATATTATAGAAAATATATAAATATAAAAAGTACCTAGGAGTTAAAACACAAATTTTGTAGCTAAATGGAAAAAAAGAAGCTAAATAGGTGAACTGGCAATACTGATCTCTCTCTGTATATGTATGTATTACACATATTCCTAAATTGAATCACATTTGTACCTAAAATACTAAATTTTTACCGAATGTGCCTTTTAGTTTCAAGAAGTTGGAAAAAGGTAAAATTTTACTACTTTTCCAAAAGTGGTATATGAGCAGTGTTGCCAGTGGTGATTTACACTTTACATTAAATAATGGATAAACATTCTTATATCCCGATACACTCTCTGTGATATAGATGCTTCATTTTTAATAGACTAGCACCTAGATACTAGCACCTCGGCTAATGGTTCCAAACACTCCAAAGAGCAAACAGCTCCTTACATGTGGAAAATATGTCGCATAAAAAGTTCATAAATTGTTTAACACAATCAAATTTGTTTCAAGCATCGTTGTTTGTTTTGTTAATCGCGACAGGACTAGTTAGAAACTTCTTACCAAGGAAGTTCTTATCAATTATCTTTCTATAATTCAGGAACTCTACAGTGTCATCAAAATGTACGTCATGTAACGAAAAACTACAGTGTTGAGATTGACTATTGAAAAGTACGTTATTCGCACTAAAATGTACGGTCTGGCAACACTCTATATATTGTATTAAACTGAACGAAAGAAAACGAAATGCAACCCTTGAGGGGTTTAAGTTGAATACAATCCATAATCCACATATCATCGAGTTTGACGTTTTTGCGAAGTCATTTCATTTTACTGAAAAGCTGAAATAAAGCAGAAATTTAATAATATAATTTATTTGAAAATATAATTAATAAAGCACGATGACCGTCACTAGTCGGGTAAGTTGAAGAATGTTATTACAACAATAAGGGAAAATTAGAATCCGAATTTTTCAGATGGATGTCGAAATGGTATTAAAGGGCGAAGGTTTCCGCGCTTATTATATACAAAAAATTGAGGAACTGCAATTGGTTGTTGCCGAGAAGGGTCAGAATTTGAGACGCTTGCAGGCACAGCGTAATGAACTCAACGCTAAAGGTGAGCAAACAATTTCAAAAAGATAATCTTTTATATTCGCTTTGTTTATTTTGGTATTATTTTTATTTATATAGTGCGTATGTTGCGTGAGGAGCTGCAATTGTTGCAGGAGCAAGGTAGCTACGTGGGTGAGGTGGTAAAACCCATGGACAAAAAGAAGGTACTCGTTAAAGTGCATCCAGAAGGTAAATTCGTTGTGGACATTGACAAGAATATCGACATCAACGATGTGACACCCAACTGTCGTGTTGCACTGCGTAATGAAAGCTATACGCTACATAAGATTCTACCGAATAAAGTGGATCCCCTGGTGTCACTTATGATGGTCGAGAAGGTGCCGGATTCCACATACGAAATGGTAGGCGGTTTAGATAAACAAATTAAAGAAATCAAAGAAGTTATTGAATTGCCTGTCAAACATCCGGAACTGTTCGATGCTCTGGGTATTGCACAACCCAAAGGTGTCTTGCTTTACGGACCACCTGGCACGGGTAAGACACTGCTCGCACGTGCTGTTGCACATCACACCGAGTGCACTTTCATACGTGTATCTGGTTCTGAATTGGTGCAGAAATTCATTGGTGAGGGCTCACGTATGGTGCGTGAACTATTCGTAATGGCACGGGAACATGCGCCGTCTATTATTTTCATGGATGAAATCGACTCAATTGGTTCGTCACGTATTGAATCAGGTTCCGGTGGTGATTCCGAAGTACAGCGTACCATGTTGGAATTATTGAATCAACTGGATGGCTTTGAAGCAACCAAAAATATTAAAGTTATCATGGCCACCAATCGTATTGATATTTTAGATCCTGCATTATTGCGTCCCGGTCGTATTGATCGTAAAATTGAATTTCCACCACCGAACGAGGAAGCTCGCTTGGATATTCTCAAGATTCATTCGCGTAAAATGAATTTGACGCGCGGTATTAATTTGCGTAAGATCGCTGAACTCATGCCAGGTGCATCGGGTGCCGAAGTGAAGGGTGTCTGTACAGAGGCTGGTATGTATGCGTTACGCGAGCGTCGTGTACATGTGACCCAGGAAGATTTCGAAATGGCCGTGGCCAAGGTTATGCAAAAAGACTCTGAGAAAAATATGTCGATTAAGAAGTTGTGGAAATAAACGCAAATGCGACAAGAAGAAAAGCGATTCTCTAATCATTTTAATTTCATTTATGTAATCCACTTTAATAAAATATAGAATTTTGTAAAACAACTGGTGATTTGTATGGAGGTGTGAAAATCTCTCGTAAATGATGCAAGGTGTAAATATTTATCATATGAAAGTCACTGACCGCAGAAACTATTATTACACAAAATCATGCGGACTTGTCCGACAGCTTCGAAAGTTCTATTAACGTTGAGTCCAATGAATTTGATGCGCCTTGAAGCAGAGAATGCTTCTAATTACATAGATAATAAAAAAGGTCAAAACATTCGGAGAAAGATTCAGTCAAATGATCTAAAGATTTTGCTGTGTGCATTTTTACTTCTATGACCTCATTTTTGCTCTTGCAAAACTTTTTTAATTTTGTTCTAGAATACTTATACATATGAATCTTATTAACTAAACACATACTAATTTTAAAATGGCAAGAATTTTGAAACATTATTGCAGTTTCGAGTAGCTCTCCATTTTTATTTACTTTCAAATCTATAAACAACGTTGCTCCATAGCAGTTTTCAAAACTACTTCATTTCTCAAATTAGTTTTTAATTCAAATTATCCACTATCTAATAATCAAATGTGAAAATTTTTATTTGAAATCAGAACGAAAGATAGTAAAATAAAGAACCAAACAATTGAATAATTTGGAATATAGCAATATACACACGTATTATAAAATCTATCAAAATTACGTAGCAATAGAATAATTTAATCCATACTGCAGTGACATAGTGAATCGGTAAGATAATTTAATGCGCCAGTTTTAATGTTTTTGCGATATATCCAATAAGAGCATCCGTATTTCCAAAGTGTCGGCGACATCGAGACACGTTTTTCCATCCGCATCAGTGATGAAACAATTGGCATTTGATTTAATCAAAACCTGCATACAATCGAGGTGCCCACAGCTGGAAGCATAATGCAATGCAGTTTGTTGCTCGCCATCGCGTAAATTAACATCTGCACCGACCGTAATAAGAAATTGCAAAATCTCCACAGCATTACGATCGGTAGCCCAGTGTATGAGGCCCATGCCGTGCTCGTCCAACTGATGTATCTCGTTTGGAATTAGTGTCTCTTGTAGGCGTGCAAGGTTACCTTCTTTTACATGATCAAATGAGTTTTTCTCGTGTTCAGGTTTTTGATCTGTCGGTGCCATTTCAATAGAGTGCACTACCCATCCTGGCAGTTTGTTTGCAACTTTACTGTTACTGATATCAAATTTTCGATCAATGTCTGTTACCAACTTTTCAACATATAAATGTTTGGCATCCTCACAATCCATGCCCCTATGTTCGGCCCAAGCATCCCATTTTGCCCTGGCATCTAAATTGAATATACTCGGTCTGGACGTATTACAACTTCCACATGTTGCTTGTTTGTAGAAGCCGTAAAGCTCCAGTAGGTCCTTTCTTGCGATTGAGCCACTAATACGTTGTACATGTTCAGTGGCTTTCGCAAAATTCAAATTGAGTACATCACTGCATACTTCTTCGGGCTCGCTATCCGAGAAATCGGACATTTTTATGCTTATTATGCGCAGTTAATTGGAATTATATTTGTCTTTCTTGGACTTCTCTCTTGTGACTGTGAATTCAATATAAATTTTAAAACTACAACTAGAAATGCTTAACTGCTAAAGGTGTTTTATGCTAACAAATTAGCTTTTCTGTATTTTTAGATAGTTGCCCTCCAGTACGTGTCTCTGCTCACTTTCGATTTTCTCGAGTGGAGCTATGCTATTGAATGCTACAAAGCCGTACCCCTTTGAGCTGCCTGTCTTCTTGTCAAAGACCACAGTGGCGGTAACGACACGTCCAAATTCTTTGAAATAGCCTCGTAATTCCTGATGGCCAACCTAAATAATGTGTGTACGCAATTAAAAGTGGATCACATCCTTAAGCATTATTTCTTTCACTCACCGTCCACGGAAGATTTCCAACAAAAAGTTTTTGCAGATTTCTGCTATATTTAGCTGTTGTTGCCATTTGCGTATTTCGTGTCTTTATCAAGGTTACAACGTATTTTATTGCATTTAAGTGCTGAAATTGTATTTCACCTTGTTGCGTAAAACAGTATATTTCCGAATTTTATTTAAAAGGAAATTGTGTTTTTTTTAGGTTATGTAGTTGCAGCAACAACATTGGTTCAAAAGTAGTGATTTGTGGTGGCTAAAACACCATACGATCCACAATCGGTACATAGTTGTATTTGTTTGGCAAAACATGATTTAGTAAATTAGAATGTATATAATTGCATGACCTGACGAACCGCAAGTAATTACCCTATTCTCGTTTGGTCTCGCCTCTTGCTTTGTGGAAACAAAATTTTTTTTAACAATTTTTCTTTTATTTGAAAAGACGAACAGCATAAAAGAGAAATGCCTGTACGAGAGAGTCTGTACTCTCCCCTTTCGTATTTCCTTTCTCGCCCACAAAGTAGACTCGCTTTCGATGAAACTCTCCCAGTGGAGAAGGGACTAAAATTGTGTCTCGACTTTGTGACAAAATTATGGTCGTGTCATTTATTATACGTATGTCATGTATGACAGACTTCATTTCTAAACAGCTCCGTTGTCAGAAAACAACCACGAAAATGGCTGTTAACTGAAACATGGAATTTCGAAAAATGTAATATAGTTACGAAATTTCAGGAACAGTAGCGATACATGACGGTTAACAATAATACTTCTAAAATAAAAATATATCTAATAAATTTAAATTTTTTAAATATTAGAAAATTTTAGTCTTGCGTAAAGCAAAAATTATAAGTTACTTTTAAAACGTATACTATTTCTCTTCGCATCTATATAAATCTATCACAATAAATTTACAGAACTTCGTTATTTTTGAAAAAATTATGTTTGTTGAACAGTGTTATTGTAGTACAACTGTTTTACTTTCTACTTTCGTCGGTTATGCTTTCCGATGCTGGATACTTCACGCTCAGCGCGGGTGTGAAATCTTATCCTCGATCACAAGTATGTTCCAAGCAGGAAAGGTAGGAGACTATTTTGGAACCCGCTTCTAGCCAATGGAACCAGTTGTCTGTCGCATCACACCATCGTTGTAGTTTTGTTGCCTACCTCAGTAACGGTATTATCGCACCACACCATTGTTGTTTGTGTGTTGTTTTAACGCCTACCTCAGCAACAGTAGTATCACGCCATCGTTGTTGTTGCTACTGGCATTGGTTGTGTTTTACAGGGCCGTTTGTGGAGCACCAACATTTGACATTTTGTGTGGGCGAAATTTTTATAGAATTTAAATTTATAACAAAAGTAACCGAAAATAATATCACAAGAATGTTTATATACATGTTATACCTGAGGATACCGATTGGTCCTAATGATACCACGAAACAAAACTACTTTACTTTACTGTTAATGGCACAACAGCCCATGGAGGGCCTAAGCCGAGCTTTTCGCATCCACTCATGTTGTGCGTGTTATATTTGTACATGAATTGAAGGGACCTACAGTTTAATGCCGAATCAGTATCTTCCTCTCGCACGCTCCTAACAACCTCTCATCATTGATGATGAGAGGTTCAATGTCCACGTCTCTGCGTCATACATTAGGCCGGGAAGGATGAGGGACTTATAGAGCGTTATTTTCGTCCGTAAAGAGAGGGATCTACTTCTCAATTGCCTACTGAGCCCGTAGTAACACCTGTTGTCAACGGTTAATCTTCGATTGATCTCAAGGCTGACATTATTGTGTGTGTGTTTATGCTGGATCCTAGATAGATGAAATCGTAGACGATTTAAAAAGTATAATTGTCAACAGTGACATTTTGTCCAAGACGCCGTGATTCTTTGTTTGTTGACAAAAGATATTTCGTTTTGTCCTCGTTCACCACTATATCTACGCGACGAGACTCCCTTTCCAGGTTGGAGAATGCTGCACTGACTGCTCGAGCGTTTTTGCCAATGATGTCAATATTATCAGCGTATGCTAGCAGTAGCCATCGATAAAATTAATAAAATGTACTTGGTATCGTGTACTCGTTGTGAATTAAAAACATTTATTATATTTTTACCTGCTGGCCAAATTACTATTTATATTTAATAGGCGTTTTTCTTTTTAATTTTGATGTTTTGCAGCCAATTTGCAGAAATGATGTTCTTTTTTTTCATCTCTCTTTACTTTTAGTACTTTATCACTATTTTTTTATTTGTGCTTCGGACTTATTTGTTATTGTTTTCAGCAACTAACAGTTTGCGAAGTAGAATAATAAATTTTTTGAGATTTTACAGGCAAACAAAAATGTAAGCAATCTTTGAGAGTTGCGATTAAGCAGTTTAATTTATTTTTTGCATACATTTTCTCTAAAAATGTACGATTTTACTCCTAAAGGGAACAATTGTTCTAAATAATTTCATAACAGAACACTGATTTGATCCCATGATTCGGCATCAGAAGCAAAATTTGATAATCGTGGCGATCATATTTTACTACACCACTTTTCCTCTCAAATTTCATTTTATGTTGAAGCAACAACAACTCGTGCACCATGATGTGACCGTGATTGTATGTATGTTGGTCAGATGGCATCGTGATATCACTAGGTTGCCCTAGAAGTTTTTATTGAACGCTTGCCTTTACTATGTATTAACTAAGTTTTTTCCCCAAATAAAGGGTGTTTTTTTAAGAGCTTGGTTTTTGAAAATTCAAAAAAAACAGAAATTTTACAAAATTTAATGAAATTTTTATTCAGATCGATAAATCAATTCCTGCCCTTTACTTTTTAAAAATAATTTCACTTGAATGTTGCGGCTACGCTTCAAGTGGTCCATTCTGAAGGTCCAATTTTGGAACACTTTTTCACACATTTCGGCCGGAAACTCACCAATGACGCGTTCAATGTTGGCTTCCCAAGCAGCAAGAACTTGTCGTAAATTATACATATGTACTTATTAAACAAATTTTTCTAAATCTATATTACACCCCTGCTCAAAATAATAGGTACACAGCACACTTTCAACTTTAACATAACAAATAGTGGTTTTATTCAATATTTGAATAAAACAAAAAAGTGATCATTATTTCAGTGGATATAAATAAATAAAGAAAAATAAACTTCATTACTAGATAAAGTATAACAAAGAATCTGAGATCAATAAACATTTTAAGGCGCTTATTCGACTGATCAAAAAAATTGTTACCCTTGTAGTATTACAAAAAGAATAATTAAAAGTGTTAATAAAAAAATTATTGAATATTTTAAATCATTTAACTAATATCCTGTGTATCCACCGCCATTTTGAATTACCTTCGCTACACTCCTTGGCATACTATTAATCAAATCCCGACAGGTGTCGATGGGTGTCTCATACCATATTTTCTGCACATACTCCCTCCCATAATTGTTCTTTATGAGAGAAAACTTTTTTCGACAATTTCTTTTTTAAGTTTCCACACAGGTTTTCGATTGGATTTGGACCCGTTAGATTGACTTGGCCACTCTAAAACATTGACATTATGGTATTCAAAGCATTTTTTTTAACAACTTAGGGGTATGCTTTGGGTGGTTATCTTGCTGATAGACCGAACGTAAAGGCATGTTTTCCTCCGCATAGGGTAGTATTGTATTTTCCACTATGTCCTTGTCTTTGGCTGCTGTTATATGGTTAGTAGTTTGGTGTATAGGACCGACTCCATACCAAGAAAAACATCCCCAAATTTTCGATTCATCGCGCCATAAAATATTTTTCCACTTTTTCTCATCCTCAGACCCCACCCAGATTTTGTGTTTCCTTGCAAAATTTTAGTTCATGCTCAAATTGTTTTTTCGCATCGAAGGAACTTTTTTGGCTATTCGTTCTGGTAAGTTAACTCCATATAACCGTTTGCGAATCGTTTGGGCACTAACCACGTTTCCAATTTCGGTGGCTATTACCTTTGAAGGTCTAACTGGATCCTTTTTACAGATAGCCACAATGTGACGATCGAGATTTGTGTTAGTTTTTTTGGGCCTTCCTCGACACTCGTTTTGAGGTTTTCGCTTTAACGTATTTCTAATAAAATTATGGGTTCTCTCCCCATCAATCGGCCAATGTCACGAAGTAATTTTTCTTATTTTCTTAGGTTCGAAGCTAACTGGGCTTCTTCATCAGTGCAGTATGATTTACGACCCATCTAAATTATTTAATCAAATTTCACTATTTTTAAGTTAATTAAAGCAAAATTTACCGCTGTTAAATTAAGAACTGTAAGAACTCGAAAAAATTATTCCTTAAAAAAAAACTTTAGTGAACTTGGAGGTGTAACTATTATATTGAGCAAGCAGATTTTGTGACTTCTTTCACGCAAAGCAACAATTCACAATAATTGGAGAAATCACACGTTTCACTTTGCCAGCAATAGCATTGCCATATTGCGTTAATTAAAAAAAAAACACTTCATTTTACATTTAATTGCGCGATAATGGTTGCAAAAACCAATTCGAACAAAAAGTCTTTCAGTGTAACTATTAATTTGAGCAGGGGTGTACATATGTACATTTTTACCTACATACCTACTTAAATATTATTATTCATTTGCTTTTCTTGCTTGTTTTTAAATAATTTCAGTTTACATCCTGTTTTTGTACATACATATACTATTATACAAGATATACGATCAGGATGGCGGTGTCGTTGATAACACTTGTGATTAAAAATTTTAAGGTAGAACTTCGTTCATGGCGCAAAACCCTTGCTGAAGTTATAGTTTTACTTATACTCTATGTGATTGTCGTAATAAATCCGATAGCACAGTCAACCAGTTACGAATTGGATGTTGATGAAGCGGAAAAATTAAAATTTTACCATGCCAAAACCCTGAGTGATCTTAATGATTTTAAGTGAGTAAATATAATTGTTAACACCTTAATATTTTTTGGAGTCATTTATGCAGTGTATTATGTGCCAGCGTATTTACATTGTGCTTTGGTGGCAAAAGTCAGAAATGCTTCCGATTTGTTTGAAATTTGTTATTCGGTTCGCTTAGTTAAAAAGTGTGGTCGAAATTTCGTAAATAAAAATATCGGATCCAATATGGCAGTCCATTTTTTGAAATTGGTTGTGATTTTCATGAGACTTTGTATTTGGCGGCCATTGAATTCATAACAATGCTCGGAATTCAAAATGGCGGATCAAATATGGCGGATCAAGTGGCCGCTGTGGCGTAGTGGTAGTGCGTTGGGCTGCTACGCAGAATGTCCGGGGTTCGAATCTCGGCACAGGCAAAATAAAAAAAAAAAGTAAAAAAAATAATTTTTTTTACAAGAGTAAAAATTGCTATGAAAAGCTTTTCACTTCGCCGTTGGGATTCGGCATTAAACTGTACGTCCCTTCCATTCATGTACAAATATAACACGCACAACATGAGTGGATGCGAAAAGCTCGGCCTAGGCCCTCCATGGGCTGTTGTGCCATTAAAAGTAAAGTAAAGTAAGGATCAAATATGGCTGAATTTTGATTCGATTTTTGATAATTTATATAAAAGGTGTTTTTTTTAGAAGTGTGGTTTTTAATCTGGCAATACTTTTTTAGGAGTTGGTCTTTTTGACAGCTGTCACTTGATTTATGGCCATTTTAGTTTGCCATTTCACATTTCGTACAAGAATTGAAGCCGAACGACCATCAAGCGTGTCGCACGTTCGGTGAATGGGCCTAAAACGAGATGGCCACCGAGCCCAATTTTCATAAGAAAATTTTGTTCAGCGATGAAGCTCACTTTTGGTTGAATGGGTGGTACGTTAATAAGCAAAATTGTCGCATTTGGAGTGATCATAATTCACAAGCCATTCAAACCATTGTTGAGACGCCGTTACATCCACAAAAAAGTCACTGTTTTATGGTCAGAGGGAATCATTGGTCCATATTTCTTCAAAGATGAAGCCGGTCATAATGTTACAGTCAATGGGGAACGCTATAGAGCCATGATTAATGACTTTTTCGTGCCTGAAAACACCCTTTATAAGGATTTTCACGTAGGAAGAAATATTTTTACAAAAATTTACCCTGGCGTTGAAACAATTTAATTATACTTAGTTTGTTTTTCATAATATACTAGTATATAAATAAATATTATTAATATGCAAAATGCTTTCATGTACAAATATTACCATAATCATGATTGGTTAAGTGAAAGGGCTATTTGAGCCGCAATAAATGTTGATGGGGACAATATCAATGTTATTTTTCAGGGTATGATCGATTTCGAAACGGTCTCCTTAAAATGTATGACTAAATTTTTTTCCAAAAATGAAGCACTCAATTTTCCAGCACTTGATGTGTCCGGTCTACCGCCACATTTATTAAAATTTAAACTTAGTTGTCCCATAATTTTTTCCGTGTCGCGAAGCCAGCAGATTTATATATTTGCTGCGAGAATAATGAAACGAAAAACATTGTTCACTTTTTGGCATTACAATAAACAAAAAATTTTTATTTAAAATATAAAGATCTAACCAAAATAATTTTTTGCCCACGAATGTGACGAATATTTAAACAACTTTTTGAACGTTGCGCAACTGTATTAAAGAGTGGAAGCAACGACACAAATTAAAATGAACTATTTTAAGTAATTACATAATACTATTTAAATCTGGATTTTCGGGTTTGTCAATAAAGTATGGTAGGCCCGCTGGCCCATAGTACAATGTAAGAATAAGGGTTACAAGAAAGACTAAAGAGTCAGCATATGATAAAAGAGAAAACCACTACTCTCTTTGCCCGTCACTGATTTATAATGCTTCATTGACATTGAAGACGGCAGCTACAAGACCAGATCTGTCAAATTATAAAACAGACGATTATTTTGACGACGACACGACCACGCAACCACCGACCACAATTGTGTATTTCTAGATAGAGAGTGAAAAAGCTGACTACACGGCGCAAGTTGAAGCCGACTGAACTTCCTAGTCATGTGTTCGTGTAGCTGCTGTCATCAATATTTATGGAGTATAAGAAAGTGGTTATTTAAGAGCAAAACGGGACGCAACGTGTTCCTGTAAATGCTATGAACAAATGTTGCGCCACTTTCATTACTTTTGAACGACACTTGTGCACTAAAATAAAATTATACCAATTTTTCCTGAACTTATGTATAAGTTGAATGCTTTTACTCTCTAGCATCTCAATTGAAACTTATAAACTATTAGGTGATTCACAAACATGTAGTATTGCCACAACGTTGTAAAATTTTGTATGAAAAATAAGAAAATTAACGGCAATTGAAAGGGTACGACACCTAGTGAATCGGCTAGAAGTGAAAAGTGTGTTAAGTCCTGTTTCTCAAATTTTACAGGAGAACCAAAAAACTTTATTGTCAATATTAAATAACCAGATCGCATTTAATGCGATTGGGCAATGTGATTAAAATAAAACACTTGGTTTTTTTATGTGTCTTTGCGCCCAATTTTAGACAACTGCGTAAAGGCAGTGAAAGCGGAACAAGAGCATAATTCTTCTTGCAAACTATGTATTTTCAGTCACTCTTTTTTACTGCATAAAAATTTAATTGGTAAAAGAAAGTGGACTTATTCTCTTTTCACTCCAAGCTAGCGAAATATTTATCATATTTTATTCAAGCACTAAGTTAAATTTTAATTGTTTTGTACAGAAAAGCACTAGAATTGCAGAGCATTAAATATGGACTGGCCTATACTCCAGATGAAGAATACGCCAAAATTATCATGCAGAGCGTGCAGGCGACTCTTGGTTTGACAGAAATTACGGCGTATGCCAATGCAACTGAAATGGAAGATAAATTCAAGAAGTTGAAGATGTTAGCAGCTGTGATATTACCGTCAAAAAATAAAAAGTCAGCCATTGGTGATGACAAATTTATTATCCCTGCTCAGCCAAATGAACATGGTAATAGAACTACGAGCGGCGATGGCAAAAATAAAAACAAACCAGATGAAAAACCTCTTGACACTGAAAAAAAGCCAGGGGAAAAAGAGGAAAAACCTCTTGCCAATAAAGAGAAGTCAGATGAAAAACTTCTTGACACTGAAGACAAGTCAGAGGAAAAAGAACCTAATGAAGAAAAGCCAATTGCAAAGGTTGTTCCTGATGACGGCGGGAAGAAACGTAAACGTCGAGAAGGTCCAAACAATGAGTCACTTAAAAAATTGTTTGTTACCATACGCTTTCCGAGTGAATTTCGGACATTGAAAAATGTTGATATACACGATAAACATTGGGTTACACGCTGCAGTGGCGTGTTAACACCTGACGCAGATGACGAGAAAGAGGGTATGCAAACAGATTTGTATATACGTGAAGGTTTCTTACAATTACAACACCAAATTTTTTTGGCATGGTATAAAAATGAGTTGCATATGAATGTTGATAATATATCACGCATTGAAGTAAAGGCATTTCGTCATCACACAACCAAGGAGGTCTGTAAATTAGACGGTAGCTCAAATTTATTAGTATTTCTATACTACTTTACATTTCTTTTGCCGTTCCTGAATATAATATGGGTAAGTGTGGGTTGAGTGTGCAGTGGATGTAAATGGATGTGTGAACTTATTATAAGTCATTCAACTCTTAATTAAAGAAATATGGGCGCGAAAGAGAAGAAAACATATTGGCTCATCATTGGAAATACGGTTGTAGTCTGCGGAAATATTGGTTTTCTCACTTTGTAATATCGTTCCTTCATCTACTTATACTAAACGTAATTATATTGATAATGGTTAAGGTAATTAAGAAGTAATTAATAGTGATTTACATAGTGATACTTATACCTGCATGCTTTCATATTTAGATCCCTTGGAGTTCAGACATATCTAGTGGTTATTTTCGCGATGCTAGTCTCATAAATTTATTGGGATTTTTAGCACTGAACAGTGTAGCGTTAATTGTTTGCGCTATTGCTATTGTATCGATTTTTGTAGTTTCCACAAATTCGGTTCTATTTGGATTGGTTGCATGGATTTCATGCTATAGCCTGTTTTCCGTCGTCTTAGAATTTAATAATGATATCTCATCACTACCTGTGATGATCACTTTTCTATTATTCTTTAATAATGGCTTCGGCTTTGGTATGAATTATCTGAAGGACATGTTTCCAAATTGGATAGAGTATGGTTTTCTCATGATAATCATTGGCTCGAATATATTCCTATACCTATTTGTACTCGCTGTAATTCAATCTATCAATTCTGGACGTTACATGGGAATGACGCCATTAAGTTTCTGTGGCATAAGCACAATTTGGCAATGGATAATAAATTGTTTTGCCTGTGGTAGGCAGAAAAAGAAGACAACTATAACTTTGCTGGATTCACCTAATTGGTCGAATTTTGAATATGGTCCATTGAATGGCAGAGAGCTTGTAAAGCTAAAGAATATCTGTACTCTGAAGGCTTCCTCAAACGAAGAGCAGCTGAAAAATTTATCAATACGTTTCTTCTGCGGTGAGATAAGTGTAATATTGGGGCCACACAGCACTGGTAAAACGACTTTAATAAGCTTAATGGCTGGCTGGAGGCAGCCATATAGCGGTTCAATCGAATTTGAAAAGAAAGACATTCATGAGAATTGGAGTGAAGTACGAAACATGATGGATGTATCCATGCCGAATAATCCATTATTCGATTTATTAACAACAAAAGAAACCCTGACATATTACGTGCGAATAAAAATGGGCTATTCAGACCCGTCCCAAATCGATATAGAAGTAAATAAATGGTTAGATGTGATGAAACCGATTTTCGGCGGGAAAGATTTACTCATAAAGAATTTGAATTTTGAGCAAAAACGTATTGTGGCCTTGTGTTGCACGTTGGCATGTGACACTAAAATAATACTGCTGGATGAGCCCACCTTGCATATGCGCAGTCAGGAGCAGCGTTTTTACTGGAGTATTGTGCAAAGGGAGAAACCAGATAGAGCCATAATTGTGACAACATTTGCAACCGACGAAGCTTTGACAGTTGCAGATCGCCTTGCCATATTGAATGATGGTATGCTAATGGCGTGTGGCACACCGTTTTTCTTGAAGACCAAATTTGCCATTTGTTACGATCTGGTAAGTTTACAACCATTGCTTATACATACATATGTAGTATATATGTAGTCAAAGCTCCTAAAGATCTCAGTATAAGTATTACATATATATAATATATTTTTCTCTTAAATGAATATTTTTTGTATATTTGTCTAAAGTAGCATCCTCTTAATAGGACCAGTTTTGTTGGTCCCGATTATTGACCAAATTAGAAGGTTTGACTGTATTTCAATATTTCAATCAAATGCTCGACAGTATAACTATCAGAATATTTTTATACTTAAAGATTATTTTAAAATCACCGGACACTCCAAGTGAACCCATTAACGATGTAATAAATAAATTCCTACCGAACGTTTTACCTGATAATGAAATCAGTGATCAATTGCTCTATAAAATTCCTATTGAAAAACGTGCGATGTACCAGCATTTACTCATACATTTGGAAAAGAATGCTACTGATCTCGGCATAAAAAGCTTGCGAATGTTGAGCAGTGAATTAAGTGAAATAATCATGAATTTGGGTTCGCGTAAGAATAAGCAAGAGTTGTCGGATGATAGTAAGTACTACATACTACTACTGCTGCTACGAGTTGTGGCTAGAATGAATTACTTCAATTACTTTCCAGCTAAACGAAATTGGACACTTTTAAGGGATAGTGAGTTGCGCAGTCAACAGTTACGCGGCTTGTTCTACAAAAAGATAATACATCAGGCACCCAATGCTATACCCATTATTGCAATAGCTGTGTCTTTTCTTTTCATCTTGTTAATTACAAAATTGGCGAAAGGACTTGATATCCCTCCAAATCGTTACACCTCAATGCATTTGGGCTTCCCTCTATCAGAAGAAAATCGTAAATTACTGAAGGGCTTCAATGAATGCACGTTTGTAACTATCAACAGAATTGATATAAGCGAAGGACGTCAAATTGCAAATTCAAACTCTCGTGTTTTTGCGGCAGATTCATTGCAGTGCGATTACATGAGTTACGCGGATCATATGAAAGAGAGTAAAACTGTGCACGATAAATTGGGAGCAGTTGAACAGAGTAATGATTCATACACGGTGTGGATAAATCAGCGCATATTTCATTCGGCAGCATTATCATTAAATTTGTTACACAATCTTATACTCAAGTAAGTTAAACTGCATGCACTACATTGGTTGTCGAAAGCTTTTAAGCTAACATTCGAACTAGTAAGTATTAAGCTTAAAGCATTTTTCGCCTGCGAGAATACGACCGGCACTATTCATATATTGTATACCTAAGTATGAACACAATGAATGCGGCAGTTTCATTGCACCACGACAACAAGATAGCGTCCGCAGCAAACGTCGTCATGTTATCTGCGACAGGAACACAATCAACGCGGCTACGACAAAATGATTTTAATTCTATTCTTAACAATTTTCACAAAATTTTAATTTTTACCGATAAAAAATAATAATTTTTAATTGAACATTTCATAAATTTATTTACATATTTCCAAAGAAATTTAAATAACAGAGTGATTCATATAAACCCATAAATGACTCATTAATTTATAAGTGTATAGACTTGCGGTTTGCAAGGTTTGAGTTTACATGAATCGCACTAATAAAATAAAAAATTGTTAAAAATAGAAATAGATTCAAGTCGACGGCAGCGGTAACTGACACCTAGAGATGGACACGTGACTCTATCGACATTGATATTATTAATCACGCATGTTCATGTATGCGAATTGAAAAATGCGCCAGAAATAATAAGAAAAAATACAAAATTAAATATCATGAAACATATGGTATACAGTGAAAACACAAGTTTGCCTTTCAAAATACCAAAAATAGCTTTTGATGAAAATGTGAACTCCTACTTACTTACTTACTTACTTAGCTGGCACTCGGTCTTGGCCGCCTCTACAAAGCTTCGTCAGTCACCTCTGCTATGCGCGCGCTGGCGCCAGTTGATAAGGCCAAGTGCAGTCAGGTTGCCCTGCACCTGGTCTTTCCAACGGCGATTAGGACGTTCCCTTCTGCGTGTTCCTCCACCGTGGTTCGAATAAAACACCCTTCTAGCCGGAGCGCTTTCTTCCATTCCATGTGAACTCCTACTCACGCATAATCATGTGAAAGCTATAACACGCTCACGCATGTTTATATGGAAATTATGGAAACTATAGCACCCTCTTATTTCACGTTCGCGCGTGTCACGTAAAATCACGTTACGTGCCCACATATAATTGACACATTGACGTAATGACTCAGTGTCTCAGCCATTATGTTCGTCTTCATTAGAATACATGGTATTTATTTAAGTATTGATAGATGACGAAATGTTGCTGCCGCATCCATTATGTTCGTACTTTATATTAATGGAGCGGCGATCGAGGCGGGCAAAACTGCGCGCTAGCTTCAAGTTTCGAATGCGTAAGTATCTGAATGCCATACATGCTTTGAATGTGAGAGCTCAAGAGTGGTTTTGTCCCCGCGATAATAATTTCTGTTCGATGAACATCCATTTATGTATGTAAAATATGTGTGTATTAAGGTGTGCGTATATGTAAAATATTTCTAGTAAAAATTTACCCACTGATGATACAATTGTTACGTACATCGACAATCAACCAATGCCGACACCATTGCGTGCCAAATTGAATTTACTCGATCAGGAAAAATCTCATTTAGTTGTACCCATGGTAGTTGGCATCATTGTACCAATTACGATATCCACTTTTGTTCTGGCATTGGTCGAGGAGAGACGTTCCCATCTATTGCAGCTACAACGAATGGCTGGCATTAGTATGCCCAGCTATTGGATTGTAAATATGTTCTGGGACTATGGCATGTTCTTCGCATACTCTGTGGTGTATATCATTGTAATATCACTAACAACATTTGAGGGTTTTGGCTTTTATGCGAAATTTCGTAAGTTGTTTGTTTCGTAATTCTTTTTTATTTAATTAACTAAGTATGTATGTACATATGAAGTGGAGGAATACACGATACAATCAGATCATTTTCGTTAACGCAGAAAATGTGCATTGCTTGCTAGACTGCGCTTGTGATAACAATATTTTGATGGCCAAAAATAAATTTTATCTTTATTTCCGTATCTCTATTTCCGATGTCATAAGTAAATCGCAACGTCTAGGTGTCGGGTCTACATTTGTACGATGCTACAAATCGTTGCACGTATTGTATTGTGTATTTCTCGTTTATATAATACAAATGCGATATGAATCAATTCAAAACGATACTAGTTACTACTTATATAAGCGAATATTTTCAGTTTCTTTCCTCTTGATTTGCATCTATGGATTCGCTGGCCTTCTAATGACCTATTTGGTAGCAATGTTCTTTTATACTTCATTGACTAAGTCATTTTTATTAGCGCTCTTATTGCAAGTTGCAACAGGTAAATTGTATTAAAAATAAAATAGATATATAATATTTTACAGATTTTCTTAAAATTTCGACCTTTAAGGAGTGTTTATATATGTTTTCTATTGGGATGTTGCAGAGAATAATTTTATATTGTTCGTCATTGGCTGTATACTACCACCATTTTCGCTAATGGATGGCATTAGCAACATTTACACTTCAGAAAAGGAGTTGGTTTACTGCCAAGACAAATGCTCTCATAATAGTGGATGCAATAATGATAATATATGTGATGAATTACCGAATTGTTGCTGTTAGTTGCTAATGATAGAAATGAATTAATCATCGTGGCGTAGTTTTTATATTTACATACATATTTTCTATATATTTATATCTTTACAGTTGAATCGTTCTTTCAATTTGAAGATCCTGGCATTTTACTCTCCGTTGTGTTGATGTTAGCTGAAGCTGCTGTGCTGCTAGTCGTCCTATTTTATATAGAAAAAACAAGATACGCAAGAAAATTTCATGCAAGAAAAACGTAAGACATTTTAAGTATTAAGAGTTAAGTTTCTGGCACCAAAAATAGCTCAATAAAATTGTGGAAAAATGATTTTTTTATTCAGTTAATTAATCATGATTAAGACTATGTACACATTAGCCTCAGAGTTTACTTGTCATTTTGGCAATAGTCCACTCGCTCATGTTCGTACTAAAATGGGGTCGGAAAATCGTCCCCTCATTTTGTCACTTACCAACTCCACAAATATTTCCTGCAGGAGAGAATTAAGCAATGAATGATAGTGAAGAAGTTGCAATTACTCATTTTTATAAGCTACGTTTATTTTTTTATCATTCTAAATAAAATTTTGTACGGTTAAATTATTTTTTCGCAGCTGATTGAAATCTCATTTCAACAAATGTCAAAATGAGTCGAGAAACTTTTAAGAAAATAAAAGATCCCGCCTCACCTAACTTTTCCTATCTTCACTTCCCCCTTTGCCTGTAGACGTTCAAATTAGTCGGCTCACTGAGGCTAATGTGAACATGGTCAGTAATGGTAAAGCTCAATTACTCGATTGATCGATCCGTCAGAATCATATGTTTTTTCTGCCCTACTCAATGGCAAACACACGTAATTAATACATAAACATTGAAAATACTCGAACTATTAGTGCGAGCGCTTGATTTGCAGGGAATTCAGATGGCTGATGACCTACCTCGCGGATGATTGTTGCGCAATACTTTTTCTTCTCTTTGTGGGCCTTAATTTCTCTGACCAGGAAAAGTTCTTTTAATTACCATAGCTGATTCCACTAGGTTTTTTACTTTTAATTTTACACCTTGTAAGCTGCAACTATTAAAGTTCTAACTAGCTTGTGACTACACAGTTAAGTATCAATAAAAATCATGAAAAATTAATTAACAGTCTTCGAGCAATCCAATTAGTTGGGGAAGCTAATTTAGTCCATCCGCATTTAATTTTTTGGGCAAAAACTTCTGTATATTGTTTAAGTTCTATTTGATGATACTGAAGGAACTTAAAATTTTACAAAATCATAAGTTATAACAGCATCGGCCCTTGAATTTTATGGATTTTCGATTCATATATATGATGAGCAAATTGTATGATGACGATTTCGCGATTCATTCTATAAATTGTAATAATATATGTATAATTTTGGTTGGAGAGCTCACGCAACTAGCTTTAATTTGAATATAATGACCAGAGGGAGGCAAACCTACTAGAGTAAAAAATTAGTCAGTACTTTTATATATTGTGTACGAGTATCTTTGTTTCAAGCCTCCGGTACCTTAAATTTTATTGTTGCTGCATATAAGGTGGTCTAACTAACATTTGGAATTTGAACTACTGTTTATTTTGTGTGTGGCAACTCTAGTGTCATTCGTTTTATAGCGGAAAATTAGTTTTATAGTTGCGGTTAATGAAATTGGTTGATATATGCTTGAACAATGTTGGGAATTACTAAAATTTTACTTGCAAAATCGAAAGTGTAAGAAAGCACACGTTTCAATTTGTGAAAGACTGGGTCTTTATTGGATAAAACCTACATGTTTTCGTACTCATACTCGTACTTAAACGAGAGCGTACAACCGCGTTGTTGCTCAGAAGAAGAACCAACCACATCAACTCGCCATTATTCTCAGGAATTGAAAATTTCACGCACTTCTTTGTTGTAGATTTTGCATAAAGAACTCGGTATGAAGCCGTAAAAATTTCAATTGTGGTACAACAGCTGAAGCCACATGACCAACTGCAACGTTTTCGCTTCGCTAATTGGGCTCTGGAACGCTTGGGAGAAAATCAAAATTTTTACCGAAAAATCATATTTTATGACGAAGCTCACTTTGATTTCGGTGATTACGTTAGTAAGCAAAATTGCCGCATCTGCATCTCAGAAAATTCATGAGCGATTGTTGAGAAGCCAATGCACCCTCAATGTGTAACTGTTTGATATGCTTTTGAACCGGCGATATTATTGGGTAATTTTTCTTTGAAAATGAGGAAGGAAGATTGCGTGGCAGTGAATGGTGTATGCTACCGCATAAAGATAACTGATTATTTGTGGCCTATTTTGGAAGATATGGATTTATATATAGTAACATTTGATTCCAAGCTGTGCAGCAATCGTATCTTTTTGCGTGAAGTTTGGAAATCGCGTTATTAGTTGTTTTGTTGATGAGCATTGGCCACCACGCAGCTGTGATTTGACTTTGTTGGATTATTATTTGTTGGGAGACAAGTGCTAGGTTAACCATTGAGGCGCGTTCAAAATGTACTGAAAAATTGGTGTGATAGTATGGGCTAGCCGAGGAAGTAATTTGAATGGAATAGTGTTCCACAATTAACTGGAAGGATTGTATTTACTTTCCAATAATAAAAAGCACATTAAAAAACAAATTATTCGTTTCTTATTTACACCAACATCAAATTCCATATTATAAATGGTTCACCCTGTATATATATATATCTCTTGGCTTCGTAGGCTACATCTTCTCCTGGCCAACGAAAAGTTCTTAATTTAAAAATATATTTATATATGAAAGATACTTGAATTTTTCTTACAGTGTCAAACATTTAAATTCTGCATGCTACGCTTACGATGATCGAGATGTTGTTGCAGTGAGGAAAAAAATCGCCGGAATGGATTACCGTAGTTGTATGCACCAGCGTTTTTTGGTCGATCAGCTAGAATATAATATACCGCATAATGCTAAAGAAGTGCATACAATTTCATTTTTGATTCCGAAGTAAGTTTAAAGTTGAAAATCTAAGTTTTGTCTAAACTTTTAGATAGAATATGGGGCATGCTATTTTGGAATATTTTATAATATTATAATAATAATATTTTATAATATAATTGGGAATAATTAATCGTAATCGATTAATCGTAAATTCGATTAATTATGTAATAGTAAATTAATTAATTGTTTGTCTTGTTTGTCTCTTGGATTAAGTACATAATTAAAATTTGTTTGAGTAATTTTCATTACTATTTTCATTTTGAAATAACAATAGCTAAGTAAATTGTAAAAAAGTACACACACATAAATACCAATTGAAGAATTAGTTAATGAAAAATGTAATTTCTTATTGATCATAAATCGAAATGAATCAAATTTTTAATCGCTCTTTAAATCGCAAAACCCTTCCAGATATTATAAGTGTTCAACTTTTTACTTATCCTTTCAATTAGATCTTCATGTATGGGCGTCTTCGGAACACGCCATTGTGGTAAAAGCCACCTCGTTAAACAATTAATTGGCGAGCACCCTTTCCAATTTGGCGATGTCTATGTTAATGGCCGTGAGCTGAAACATAATATTTTGGGTGCAACTTCTTACATGTCATATTGCCCACAAGACTACGGACTCTTCAATACATTTACACCGCGTGAACTGATGCGTGTCATTTGCATGATACGTGGCATGGCCAGAAGAGAGATACCCGAAGTCTTACGTGATTTGGCAGCGAGTTTCGATTTACGCGTTTCAATGGATAAAAAGATCGGCTTGTTGAGCGTGGAAAAGCAGCGCAAAGTAAGTGTTGCACTGGCGATGATAGCACAACATGATGTTATTATATTGGACGAGCCGACACGTGGTATGCCATCGCATACATGCCGTGAAATATGGAATGTGTTGCGTTTTAAGCGTGCTTGCGGTAGTGCAGTTTTATTTACAACAGCGGATGAGGCAACATTGCAAACGCTATCCGATGATGCGATAATATACGATGATGGTGAGATGTTGGCAGTGGGCAGTGCTCAGCATATGCGTGGCAAATTCTCACAGGGTTTTTACTTGGAAATCAAATTGAAACGGGATGGCAGCACAACGAAGGAGACAGAAGAGAAGTATTTCTTAAAAATTTTGGTTTTCGTTTTTTCTGTTTTTATTGAAATTTTACTTTTATTAAGCCTTCGAAAGGATGCTGAGAATTTGCTTCGGTTTGTATCGTTTATGCATGAAGAGTCTGAGTTACGGTGTGTGCAAAATGATCACTAAATTTTTTGTTTTTTTTTTGGGGATGCATTTAACGATCACTTTTCTTTACAGAGCACGCATCGACAATTATTTTAAATATTACCTTCCGGTTAGAACTATTACGTACTCTTATCTGTATGGTGCAATGGAGAAAAATAAGGGCCGTTTGAATATAGTCGAATACTGCGTCAGCCAGGCCACCATGCAAGATGTAATGATTAATATATTAGAGACGCGCCAGCATAAACTCCGGAAATTTTGAACTACTTAGTATGTAAATTCAAATGTATTTTTGAATTGTTGTTATTATGGCATTGATAAAAAAAACAATATGTACTATATTGACTTTATTAAATTACAAAAATTTTGACATCCATCATGGCATTGCATTTATAAAAATCACCTTCAAATAGACCAGACATTTTAAAGGATTAATCCATTTTTAATGATATATTTATTTGTTTTTATTATAGTTTTAATATTATAAATAAATTTCGGTAAGGATTTTGCTTTGGCCGAACCACAAAAGAAACTAAAGTTTGTGTTTGGTTTCATAATTTGAAAGAAGCAATCCACGGGGTTGAGATTTGTAGCGATCTATAAAAATCCCTAACTAGTAAATTCTCTAACTAAAGGGTGATTTTTTTGCTACTTGGTTTTTGATGCGTATATTTCTGACAGTTCACGCGTGATTCTTGACATGTGCCAAAGTAAAAAAAGCTCCCTTTGATTTGCCATTTCATCATGAATAGACAGACTACTTAGACTTACGCCTGAATAACGTTTGCAAATAATTGAAATTTATTATCTAAGTTCGTGCTCTGTCAAAAATGTGTTTCGCAAGCTAATTGTCTTCAGCGACGAGGCTCATTTTTGGCCCAATGGATACGTGAATAAGCAGAATTGCCGTATTTAGGGTGAAGATCAGCCAGCGGAAATTCAGCAGCTATCAATGCAATTTATGGGCAGTCGGCATTATTGGGCCGTACTTCTTCAAAGACAATGAAGCCGCAACATTACGGTTAATGGAGAAATATACCGTTGATGATAACACGTCAAGCGAAACAATGCATCAATTGAGAGGCGAATTTGGTGAGCAGTTAATCTCACGTTTTGGTGCAGTAAATTGGCCACCAAGATCGTGTGATTTGACCATGTTAGACTATTTTTTGTGGGTCTATACGGACGAGCCAAACACGATTGCTGCTTTGAAAGCTAACATTGAACGCGTCATTGGTGAGATTCCTGTCGAAATGTGTGAAAATGTGTGCTAAATTTTGGACCTTCAGAATGGACCACTTGAAGCGTAGCCGCTGGCAACTTTTAAGTGAAATTATCATTAAAAAGTAAATGGCAGGAATTGATTTATCGATCAAAATAAAAATTGCATTCCCTTGCGTAAAATTTCTGTGTTCTTTTTGAATTTTCAAAAACAAAGCTCATAAAAAATCACCCTTTACTTCTCCCTCCTTCTTCCTCCCACCTATCAATCATCTTTCCATTCAACACAATGCTCTACATTTGTATGTGTCCAATGTGTTGACTCTATTAAAAAAAAAGAAAGAAAATTACCAAAATTTAAGTGTCAAATAAACAGTATGCAATTAATTTTTTAAATATATTTCATAAACTCGATTTTCGCATTAACAAAATTTTCAAAATCTGTTTTAAATTACTGAAGGTAAAATTGTTTTCAATATTCAAAAGACAAATTTGAATGAATATGTAAGTTACATTTTTTATCAAACTTTTTATACGAATATAGTGAATCCCAACAGACCTTTCCCTCGCCCAATAAGACCGAGGGGCGCGTCCGTGTAACGCACGTATCGGTGACCTATGCAACAGTTTTACACGAAAATACGTAATGAGCCGCATATATCCTAATAGTTATTCCGTACAACTACAGATATAGAATCATCAGCTATTAATCGATTTAGTATAATAAATAAGTTTGTTTTGATATGTTCCCCAGTATCAGAAATGCTGAATAGATTATAATGTTCATTAAAATCTCTTCATATTCACAAAAAGGATCCTTTTGAGCATAGTTTGTTCTGCATATGCTAAGTTTAATAGAAATAAAATAACGTGAGCTTCTACAGGGTATATCAAAGTTCATTTCGTTTAGCAAATACGAAGATGCCATTCAAAAGCTTTTTAAAAAATGTTATATTCACCATATTTATTCTGCTGATTAATGTCGGTAGCTTAATAAATTTTAACCGATGTTGGTAAGCTGGTATATTCAAAAGAGGACTCCACCAAAAACATCTCAGTGCAAAAATAGGAAATTGTGTTTGAACTTACTCAATTTTACTTACATATTTATGGTACCAATTGTAGTGAGGATTGCAGACGCATAGGTCTAACATCGTTGACCATCGTTTAACAAACCCTAAATAACTTTTAGCTTTGTTCACACACGAGTTGATATCCAAGTTAAAATTTAATTTGGAGTCCACGGTCAAACCAACAAATATCAATACATTATTAAGAGTCTGATACTGTTGAAAATATTTAGCCGACATAGGTTGCTTCTTTATCAAGTTTAAATATCATCAAGTTTAATCGGTGCCATTTTTGAAAATTATCAATCTCTTCTTACAGAAGATTTGGTTGGATTATAGAGTTGTAAGATAAGAACGACTTTACATCATCAGCATACATTATAATTTTGCAATTTCAAATAACATGGGGAAAATCATTAATAAACAAAAGAAATAATAATGGTCCCAGACGGCTTCCTTGAGGAATCCCGGACGCAACGGCAATTCTTTGGGATACGGCATTTCGAAAAATCATCTTTTGCTTTTCTGTTAGTGATATTTGACTTTATCCATCTTCAAAGCAAGAGCGGAAATCCAATCAAACTTAGCTTTTTAATCAGAAGGCCATGATTGATTTTATCAAATGCTTTGCTAAAATCAGTATTAGTTTGTTGGTCATTAGTAAACAATGGTCGTCATGGTTGGTAGATCTCCCCTTAAGGAACCAATGTTGCGATATGTTGACCAATGTTGTAACAGAGTACATAATTCGAGTAGTAACAATTAATTCAAATAACTTAGGTATCACACTTACTTTAGCAATGCGTCATTAATTTGAGATATTAGATTTAACACCTTTTCTATGAAAAGGAACAATATGTTAAAGATTCTTTCCAACATACTGTGAAATAACTCCATTTTAATCAATTGTCAAAGATATTGGTTGTTTTTGTAAAAGTTCAGCACAATTTTTTAATAAACATACATAAGTAATACAACTTTGTAGCTCAATGAACGTTAGGCTTGTGTCTGGAAAATGGATGGATATGTCCACTCTTTAACTAAAGAATATGTATTATGTAGCTTGTTATGTACAAGTTTCTCAAACAATTTTGGTATGCATACGTGAGCCTTTACAAATTGGGTGCTACTGAATAACTTCTAACTTGGTTCCTGATATGTGGATAGGTAGTGTAAAAGATTTTGTGCCAAACATCTAAAATCTCCCCACGAGCTAAATAACGGTTGCATGTCATTAATAGTGGATAAGTTAATGCCAGAGCACAGTATTTTAGCAAAATAGGATTAAAGCTATCCTCACTACGTTTTTTGTCATCGGTTAATTCAATTGACCATCAATGATGAGAGGCTGTTAGGAGCATTCGAGAGGAAGATACTCCGTAAGATCTACGGTCCAGAATGCGTGGACGACGTGTATCGAATAAGATGGAACGATGAGCTGTATGAGCTGTACGCCGACACTGACATAGTCAAGCGTAAAAAATCCAGCGGCTTCACTGGCTGGTTCATGTTGAGCGAATGGAAGAAAGCGCTCCGGCTAGAAGGGTGTTTTATTCGAACCACGGTGGAGGAACACGCAACACAGAAGGGGACGTCCAAATCTCCGTCGGAGAGACCAGGTGCAGGGCAACCTGATTGCACTTGGCCTTATCGCGCGCATATCAGAGGCGACTGGCGAAGCTTTATGGAGGCGGCCAAGACCGATCATCGGTTGTAGTGTCAGTTAAGTAAGTAAGTACCAATGTCGACTGGAGTAGGTACCTACATGTCAATAGAATCTTCAAAACAGGGATTATACTTAATTGTCATAGAAGAAACATAGACAAAGCGGAAAAAATTAGCAACCAGATTTCTGATTCTTTTGATATCGTAACAAGTGAAAAATGTATGATGAGTGGATTTTCTTTTATTCTTCATGAATTGTCAGAAGCATTTGATATTCAAATTTAACTCAGTCATTGTTGACAATGAGCATTTAATTACTTTAATTTAAGTTACAAGAATTTATTTAGAACGCCATATCTTTCTGCAGTTTCAGATAATTTACTTAAAGAGAAAGATTTTATTTCTATATAATTTTTAAGTTTTGTATTTCTTTGTATTAATATTTTAAGTTTGTTGTTGTACCATGATAGATTTTGATGTGATAACATCTTTTTAGTGGTCGCTGTGGCGTAGTGGTAGTGCAATAGACGGTTACCCAGAGTGTCCGGGGTTCGAATCTCGGCACAAAACAAACCAACAAGAGTAAAAATTGCATATGAAAAGCTTTTCAATCGCCGTTCGGTTTCGGCATAAAACTGTAGGTCCCTTACATTCATGTACAAATATAACACGCACAACATGAGTGGAAGCGAAAAGCTCGGCCTTTGGCATTACATGGGCTGTTGTCCCATTAAAAAAAAAAAAAAAGAACATCTTTACTGGGGGGTATTTTTATAAATTTCCAGGCAACACTTTCCTGAATTCGGGCTGCAGGAGGTAATATAATTATATTTCTACTTTTCTACTACTATTTTCTACAACTTTTCTACAACAAAATTTTTTCTACTATTCCCTACTACTTTTCACATACTAATTTTTACCAAAACTTTTCACATACTATTGTTTACAATTAGTTTTACTACTTTTTCTAATACTTTTTTTCTACTACCTTTATACTAAAATTATCTACTACTCTTTTTTAATTTAAAGAATTCTTAAAATATGCTCAGGTTTTTCATAAAAATCTCCATGAAACGTTACCACGTTACGTTACTTCGTGCCCATTTTATTTGAGTTAGTTATGTGAAATAAATTTACTGTTTGCTTATTTAAACACTTTTATCTAGCATGAAGACCTCTGTAAAGCATTTGCGGTGTTATTGTATACCGATCAGTTAGTTAATCGTCCAGTGCATTAGCATGTTCATAAAGACTTGTTTATATATTTGCATTACAATGTTTTCATACACAATAATAGACGTTGATATCAAATTTGGCAATCTAAACAATATTTTAGATGTAAAATTTTAATTTGCTAAATTGATGTTATAACATCATGTAACGAGTGCAGAAGGGACTTATTACACTACAAATTTATTTTGAAAAATATCATAGTCTCGTGATTTTAAATTTGCAACTTACAAACGATGATAATTTAAGTCAATGGAAAAGCTATTACCTACGACTTTTTATTATAACACTTTCATATTTTATGGCATTTCACATTTATATTAATTCCATAGTGAAATGCGCACTTATTTTCAAATATTCTAAATAAATTATGAATACGTAGTCGTACTTTAAATTTAAGGTTAGTAATAACAAGTAATTATAATGAAATGTAAACAAAATGCTCTACATTGAATTCAATTACAGATAACACTCGATTTGCAGAACTTCTTAATTGGTTTTTATAAGATTTCAAGAAGAAAATCGCTAAGATAAAAGTGTACTTAATTTGTATGAACAAGTTAGTTAAAATTTATTACTATTTATTGTGCGTGGTCGCTGTGGCGTAGTGGTAGTGCGTTGGACTGCTACGCAGAGTGTCCGGCGTACGAATCTCGGCAAAATCAAAAAGTAGGAAAAATAATTTTTCTACACGGCATCACCTCTTGGCAGGCAATGGCAAACCTACAAGAGAAAAATTGCTATGAAAAGCTTTTCACTTCACCGTTCGGATTCGGCATTAAGCTGTAGTTCCCTTCTATTCATGTACAAATATAACACGCGCAACATGAGTGGATGCGAAAAGCTCGGCCTAGGCCCTCCATGGGCTGTTGTGCCATTAAAAGTAAAGTAAGTATTTATTGTGCTTGAAATTAATGGGTTTTGAGAATATGGAATTTTCTATAGATATTGATGAGCTGATTACACAGTTCCACAAGATACAGCTATTCAGAACTTAAGGGTTTAGTTGTTTGGTCCGCGGGATGGTTTGATATTTACAGTTATTGTCAAAGAATAACAAATTTACTCAAAAATTGCTAGCAATTAAAAATATTCAATGCTTTTCATAAATGAGTAAATAAAAAAATTAAATAAAAATTTCCATGGTATAAAGAAAAAATCGAAATAGTGTTGGTTCGTCAAAGTTGCGCGTACCAATTAACTGAGTGTCCACTGTAAAAGCTCTGTTCACTGAAAAAGCGCTCTCTCTCTCTCTCCCCTCCTGTTGTTTTTGATTTTTATTGACCCTCATTCTCTGTATATGTATCTATAACTTAAACAGATTTCAGTTAAGAATTATGTTCGTGACGTCATAGATATTATGGCATACAAATATGTATGTATGTATGTATGTACATATGTATGCCTATGTCTGTACACACATGAATAGCAGCACAAACTTCACGGGCTGCATTTTGTGTGCTTTTATTTTGGCATTCAAAAGTTTTAGTATTTGCTGAGAGTTCTCGGCGTACGGTTTATTCTCTCTTTTACACACTGAGTAGTGAGTTGGTAATATTTACTTATTTCTTGTAATAAAAAGAAACGAAAAACAAGTATAATAAACTAAAGGCTATTATTATAAATATTTACTTGTTTGTGTTCATTTTTGTTGCAATTGGTTATTTTATTGCACCAAATATGGAAAATTAATTGTTGAAAAAATCAGTGAATTTGTAGAAATGAATCAGTGCTGTGATAAATTGAAAGCTTGCCTCGTACCGAATATATAGAATTTCTGGATAGTGTTAAAGAGAGAGAAAAAATATTTTTATAAAGCAAAAATTTGAAATAATTGAATTTTATATGTATATTTTCTTATATAATACTTGTATACAAATGTTGCATGTTGTCATTCTATTCCGGTAATAATATTTTTTCATCATACTCGTATGTTGGCGGCATTGCATTCTCGTCGTTGTGAAATGCAATAGAAATATGTATATATATTTTGTATATGCATTATATTTGTGTTAATATACCCAACAACAACAAAAAACACATTAGTTTCCACTCTCCCTACTATAAACGCACGCAGCCGCACATCACAACGTGACACATGTAAGAAATAAAAATTGATAATAATAAAAAGAAGTACAACACTAAGAGAGAGAGAGAGAGAGGGTGAAAAAAGTGAGAGATAGATAGAGAAAGAGAGCACGAGAAAAGCAGCACCAGCAACAGTTACCGAAAATCCAAATGGAAATATTGTAACAGCATACACACACACACACACACACACACACACAACCACACGCGCATACGCCGTTATTTTTACGATATAAACAATTGTCTATTTTGAGGTGCTAACTTAATTTTTACGAAAGGTAGGTACCTGCAATTATTTTCAATTAATATCATTATTTGTATTTATTTTTTATGAATGTAAGCACTGATCGCACCCTTACACTATAAAAGAGGCACAACTCAAAATTTGAAAATTGCAAAAAAATTATTTTGCTTATGTACTGATATACAAAAATTTTACTTGTGCAGGATAATATGTAAGTATGTCATTACACTAAAACACATATTATTTTCCATAACATAAATTAATTTATGCGCTCCATAGGCAAGCAACAACATTTATTTCACGATTCCATACAAATTTTAAATTTTGAGTTGTGCATCTTTTGCAGTCAAAATAAATATTTCATAAGTGCAGATAAATATTTTTACAATAATAGTACCAGTTAACGTCTACAGCTACGTCTAGTAGACGTTATTGGTAAAAGCCTACTGTGTCGGAATTTCTCTCAGTTGCAAGTACTTTTTACCAAAGTACATATATATATTATTAATTTTTTTTTCTGGTAATCAAGAAAATGCATTTTATACTTGTTGAATACGAATGTTCGATCAGACATTAGATATTGTGAAGTTTCCCTTTGTATGGGAGGTGATCGTATCCGTGCCCGGATAAACATACATACCATACGTACAAACTTATATATGTGTATACCAATTAATTATTATCCCAAAGTATGTATATAAAATCAAACCTCTATTATTTAGTAGCACCTTGTACATTTATCACTAAAGCAATAATTTTTCCCAAATACCTAATTAAATATAACTCATACGCCCGAGCTTACGAACAGGAACTGTAAGAAGAATGAAGATTGTTGTTTTCTTATCTATGAAATAATAATAGAATAATTCAGATTTGAACATAGTTTCCTTATTTTGTATGTGTAATCAAAAACGAAATCAATAGTCAATAAAGAAAAACTTTGTGAAAAACATTGAATAAAAACATTTCTAACACAATGTTTTGATTTAATTTTTTAATTTTTTTTTTTGTAAGTCGTAAAATTTTAATAAAGAAAACAAAGTTTTTGATCTTGATTGTAACTTTTTTTTTTGCCAATTTTGCATGTTAGGGGATAATATCTATGCAGCTACTTATAAGAAATAAAAAAACAGAAACAATTACTACTTATACTTATATATCATATTTCCACCGTTTGCCCAATATTTTTTGAGCCATTGGTCCAATAACAAGATAAAAGTAGCCAAATGACTAGTTAAATTACGAATCCTTTTCATTTTAGATACATTCAGTACCATTTATAATATTACAGGAAAAAATCACTGTTGACCAGTGTAATGAATGTAATTTTTTTTTTTTCGATATTGTTTATAGGCTAAGTAGTTGTTTACAGCGCTTAATAATTACTTTATACTTGGTATATAATTAAATGAATTTATTTTTGTATAATCGATTAATTGTTTAAAGTTCGCAAGTTGTAGTAAATGTATGACGTTTAGGAAAAAGGGAATACGAATTGTAATTAAGAAATTCAAATCAGTGATGTGAACCAAAACAATTTTGCAGTACGGTTCGGTTTAGCGGTTCACGGTCTCTCTGAATCACTGGTTTGGTTCAGAAACCGTTTCATCCGTAGTTACAAATGTTGGTTCGGTTCAGACTTTTTCTGTCGATTGTACTTGCGCATAAAAGAATGACCATGCCTCAACCGGGTATTGAACAAAGGACTCTTGTTATGAAAGTGTAGTAAGCTACAATTTGTTTAGTCAATGGAGTTTCTTTTTTTCTATAATTTCACTCTTTTTTATTTGAATGGCGAAGTGAAAAGAATCACAAACAAGGAAAATCAAATTTAATGATACTCGAAATTGCTGTCTTATTATTAATACAAGGGTATTCAATAAGAAACGTAAATACGACGTAGGCGATGTTTTTCTTCTTTAATAGCACAACAACCCATGAAACTATAGTTCTTTGCCGGATTGGAACGCCAAAGTGAAAAGCTTTAAAGCATATTACACTTTAATTCTCCGCCAAGTGGTTGGTTGGTCCGTGAAGAAATATTTATATTTTCTATATTTTGATTTTGACAGCGACGTGTCTCGGAACCCGTGAACATGAAATTTAAATACACGTTTTGCTATGGCAACTTCTAAATCAGAATAACAAAATAAAAAGCAGAAAAAAACAGAGATTAAATCGTTACCGGTAATGATAAGTTGAAAAGACTATCACTCTTATACCCACAAAAATTATTTATTGGAAAATTTATTGAGATATTTAGTTGCATTTTAAGACTAGTATATTAATAATGCATTTTTATATCGGCTGATTATTTATTTCAGAGATTTTATTATAAATCTATGTTATGGATAACGACGTTATGGGTAACGATAATGAGAATGAATCAGTAACGTCTTTCCTATGTTATGGGTAACGACGTTACCCGTTCAATAGCGGCTGCCGAAACGATAATGAGAATGAATCAGGAACGTCTCCCTAGAAAAAACAGCACAAAGTCGTCTGTAAAGAGCAAGCAATTATTTTAATGACAATGACAACTTTGTATCTTGGGAGATACGAAAAAAATGATACCTTCACTTTGAAATCAATACTGTGGCATTTTCTGTTTTTGATTACAAGAAATTTATTAAAACCCCTATAAAAAAATGTTGCCATTTACATGTCATAACAAGTTTTTCATAAAATGATCCACCAATGAGTAGATTTTTTTTATCAATGCTGAAATTTATTGGATCTCTAAATAAAAAAAAAGTGCCAGCCACATGTCATAAAATGTTTTGCAAAATATTTCACCAATGAGTAGAATTTTTTTTTCAATGAATCATATTTTTTACATGATTGAATTAATCTTATCATAGTTATGACACATCATATAATCGGCATTATTCAAGTACAATATTTCACATTTTGTGTGATTAGTTAGTTTTCATCATCTATCTATGATTATGATAGATACTATCATTAAAGAATAAACTTCATGAGTGATGATTCATAATTACTATAAATATTATACTATACATGCTATTACAGTTTTCTCCTACCTATGAGTCCTACCTATGAGTCGCCCGAGCTATTCGGAATCACATGTACTTATGTTGTGATATCTCTGAATCTAAATATGAGATGCACTTGATGAATGCTATCACCTTATCTTAAGTGTTGTGTTTTGAAATTTTATAATACTTATTTTTCTCATTTTTTGTTATTAATTATGCCTTATTTTCATTTTTCCTATACATCCTATACATGTATGGTAGTAACTGATTCACTAATATTCCAATTCTATAGTCCTAAATGAATCTGAATTTATTGCAATGAGAGTGGCTTGATCATTTTAGACAATGTTTTATTGAAAACCTGACATGATGTAAATTTCAAGATAATATTCAAGTCCTCTTTCTTGGGTTGTTATTTTGACATTTTGATGCTATTCTTAATTTGACCTTCATTTATTTCAGAAACTATTAATAGACTGAAATTAAAAGTCGAAATAATAGACTTAAGTTTAAAGTAGCTACTCTGGAAGAAGGTAGTCTTTTAAACTCTTTGCGATTCTATAGTTTCATTACACATGCATTCTAGGGTTAATCTGAAATTTTATATGTGTACATGAATATTGACAAATTCGTAGGCGTTTAATGTATTAAAGTGTTTGCAGACCACAGGATATATTTACATATGGTAAGTACTCGTATATGCAAGTTGAGTCATCTGCTACAGATATTTTCATACTTATCTTTATAAATTTTGTGGAATTCATAGTTTTAACTAATGTCTCATTGAACTTAATATGTATCTAGTATGTAATAGTAAAAACATGTGCTCTGTTTTCATGGAAAGTTTATTTGAATGTGTAAAATTGATGACATTAAGTTGAAAAAAATGAGATCGGTCAAATGATCATCTCCTAAGTTTATGCACATTTGTGCTCGTTTTACGGCATTTTGAATTGTTGTTCGCAAAACATCTGATTTCTTCTTCAAGGTTGGTTTTGAAGAGTTGCAAGGTTTGCATTTTGTTCTGGTAAGCACGAGATTTTAAAAGCACCAAAGGCGATCGGGCCGGCGAGTACAAATCGCCAAAGCGTGAAATCAGACGGCCCGGAAACTTGTGTTGCCCGAGCTGTGTATCACATTTTTTTTTTTTGACAACTAATTCTCTATCTGTCTACAACATAATAGTGCATTGGACTGTTACGCAGAGTGTCTGGAGTTCGAATCTCGGCACAGGCAATGGCAAACCTCCTACAAGAGGAGGAGGTTTGCCGTTCCGTTCGGATGCGGCATAAAACTGTAGGGCGCATTCCATTCATGTAGAAATATAACACGCACAACATGAGTCGATGCGAAAAGCTCGGCCTTTGGAGTATTTCGGTAAAAGCGCATAATAGTTGCCACAATGGCTGTCTCTCTCTTGATTGCCCTGTGTTATTACATTCCCTCTGTCATTCTCCCTTCTTCTTCCTCCCACCTATCAATCTTCCTTTTCACACAATGCTCCGCATTCATAGTACAAGACTCTCTGTGTTGAATGTATAAATAAAAAAAATAAAAAACAAGATAAATGTCAAAGCACAATGACATTGGCGCCATTTGAAAAAAATATGGCATATAAACATTATGACATTACTTTTGCCTCACCTTGTATATGTCAATATGTATAATGGTAACTAGTTAAAATTTCAGAGAAAAGTTCCCATACAAAAATTGCTTAACAATACGAATACACTGTACAACAGAACTCCACTTTTTCAGTCACAGGTAACTATTTACTTGCGGTCGAGTTTTTTTAATCATAAATTTAAATTTAATAGTTTTATATTTAATATAAAGGTTTTTATCTTAAATTTAATAACTTGTATGCTATTGATTCAAAAGTATTCCCATTATCAAATTAAATTTTAAAAACAAAACCTATTAGTTTTATTGTATTTTTCATTGAGGGAACAAAATTAAATTTAAACTTTTATAATGACTTATGTACAATACTTATGTGGACATATGTATGCTAAAGTAGATATGTATGTAGTAGATAGAAATTTAGATAAATACTTATGGAAAAAATGTTTACAAATTCTCCAAATAATGGAATGTTGAGAACATTGAGTACATTGTACAAGTATGTGAAATTACGATAAAATTTCTAGATTAATAAATATTGAATTGAACTTATTGCGTTGAAATTACAATTTTATCGCCGCAAAACTAGTGACTAATAAAAACGCGTAGGAAAGTACATGAGCGTAAATGCTTAAACGTGTTAAACGTGACTAAAGTACCATAATAATTCATAGGTAAAAAGAAATATGTGTGAATTACAATGTTTAATGAGTTTAACAGATTTGAATGTAAATATTTTAGAAACCATAGCAAACCATTTCAGAAAACCATTTTTGGAATAATAACAAAAAAAAAATTTAAAAAACTAAGAACCAGTTTGTTGTTTATAGCTAAAAATATGTGATACTTAAAATATTTTCTTATCTTATGTAAGTCGACTGTTGGACTGGTTTTTTTTCATTTTTACCACAGAATTATTAAAGTATAAGTTAAATCTCGTCAGGTAGATGTTGTGAAAATATACAAATACACTAGCCGATCCAAGGCGATGTGAAGTTCTTTTCCAAAACCCTATCCTTCATCGAAAGGGTGTGTTTTATTACCAAGAACTCTCCTTGGATCCGATAGTCTCTGAATAAGTTATACATAGTAACAAATATAACACAAATATAACTCGCACTGCATACGAGTACAATGGATGCGACAAGTTCAGCCTAAACCTTAGAATCCATGGGCTGTTGTGCCATTAAAGAAGACGATTTATATTATGTAGAACGGCGTTAAACTACATATAACATTTATGGCGGATATGGCTGCTATAAACTTTTTTTGTGGCGTGAAATCATAGACGATGCTTCCACTTTTGTTGTCGCAGTGGACCAATTCGTTCTGTCCAATCGACTTCTTTTATTTACCAGTCCAAATTCACAGAAAGTAATTCATATAAAGAGAGTACCATAAAACAAAGAATAGCGAGAATAATAGTAAAAGTTATGACATTTATCGAGAATAATTTTTCTAGTGGTTTCCACATATATTTTTCAAAGAATGTACATAATATGAAAAACTAAATATTTACTTTACATACATATATATGTAAAAAATGGAAAACTTCCTTCGAGCCGGATTTGAACCAGCGACCTATGGATTACTGCAACAATTCACATATTTCTATTGTGAATCTATTTATATTGCACACTCATACATTCAAATATCACTCTACAGTCCACCGCTCTACCAACTGAGCTATCGAAGGTGTTGTCTGCAAACGTATTAAAAACCAAACATAAAATAACTTTAAACAAAACATGATTACCTTTCACTTTTGTTTTTGTTCTTCATTTTTTCTTCGTTATGCGTTAACATTAACTGATAAGTTTCTTTTTTCTCAACGCATGGTAGCTTATACCTTTTTACTTATACGTATGTTGCTTCCAGAGATATTTTTAGCGTCTAATCTGGTTTTTGTTATTTCACTTAATTTATTTATAACAATCTACACGCGACTATGCTGTTGTCGGTATTTGATTTGGACATTGCCATAGTAAGTCGAAGTTGCAAATCAATTGAGTGAATTTTGAGAGCAATATTTTTGAAATTGTTATACATAGTACTTAGATGTTTGAATTTAGAACTCCGTTTGTGTGGCAGGTCCAATTTTGAGTAGTCTGGACGAGTTGTAAAACTGTAATCATTAAATTTTTATAAAGTAGTTGCATTCAATACCCAAAACATAACGGACAATCAAGACAATTAAGATAAACTATTATGAAGTTTACTTCTTTATTATACGATTATTATATTTACGAGGGGGTAAGAGCTGATAGTGGCAAAACGGAAATAGCCACGGAAATGAAGGGCAGCGCCCTCTATCGAAAAAAAGAATAACAAAAATGAAGATGCATATAAATGATGGGTAGCAATCATACTCGATTGCTAGAGGTTTCTAGTAAAATTTGACATTTGAAACATATGCATCCAATATGCTCCCTCTATAAATCGATAGATGAGCTCTATCCCACTGATTCGCATACGATTCATATTCGATTGATAGAGGGCGCTGAGTAAGACTGATAATCGATTACTAGAGGTTTCTAGTAAAATTAGATATTTAAAACAAAAATTTCACATTTCAAACAAAAATTTTACATTTCAAACAAAAATCGGTAGAAATTTTTAAAGGTGGAATAATGAGCGAGAATAGACTGAAAAAACAAACTCGAGGCACAAAAAAAGGCGATTATATTACGATAAAATCTCCAGCAAAAACTGCGTCTGAGAGACAGCGAGAATGTATATTTCGTCGAAAAATGGAGGCTCAAAAAAATTCAGATTCTGCTATCGTTGAGAAAAATCTAAAAATCAACCCCGAGATATCGCGAGAGTGTAGACTTCGCAAGCAACTTGAGGCACAACTGAATTCGATTTTCATTGAAAAACAACTCGCAAAGACTAATGCGGAGAGACAGTTGCCATTAATGTTGTTCATGAGTACATTAGAGGCAATAATTGCATGAACACTCATCTGATGGAGTTCCGACGAAGGTCCTCAGACTATACAACACCAGGCAATGACCAGGTTGCCGAATTCCCAATTTCACAATGAAAGAGAAGGGCAGAAGATTTAATTAAAAATTTGCCAGAAAATCTCCACTCCGTGAAAAGAAAAGAACTCGCATCAGCACAACAAAATATAGACGAGATTTGCCAAGTTTCAAGTCAACCTCATAACATTCGCGAGTTCTCAGACCGGCAAGTGGCAAATTTTCCACCTGTTGAGATCATACAACATGAATATTTTGATGATGTAGAAATGCAAACGATCAAAATGAAGTTAGACTTCATTTGACTGAACTATACAAGGTTTATCGTTTGCTTAAAGCAGCACCACGTTGATAATTCCTTCGGCCTTGCCTGTAATATCTGCGATAAACTCTGGTTTTTACAAGTTTACTAAACCTAACCTGAAAATCGAAAACGCAAACGTTCTGAAGAAGTAAACTTCTGTAGGACGTCCCACTGATGCACAAAATTTTTTTTAGTTAACTTTTCAATTTAAACTATACATTAAAATGTTTTATTTTTTTTAATGTCACTTCAATAGCGCAGAAGAGAACACTGTAACGGCACTGAAAGAAAACTGAAAATGATGGTAGTAATCCATAGGTTGCTGGTTCAAATCCGGCTCGAAAGAAAACTTTGGTTTCTGCCGGTGCACCGCTTTTTCTTTTTGCAGGGTATCTAAAATAATTTGAACGAAATGAGTTTGAAAATCATTAAACAGAACTAATTTTTGCGTGATTATAAATTTTATTATAAAAAAGTTTACATAAAAAAAATAAGAAAAACTAATTGAGAAAGTAAGACTTATTTGGATGAATCATCTATCTGATGGGTTCGAATTTGGTTTTTTTTAGTTGTATAGACAAGTTTTTATCACACAAGTAAAATGTTTAATCTCCTTTCAAAACAAACTAAAATGAAAGTTCACTCAGTGTAATTGAGCGTATTCTTTCCACATACCCACAAATTTAAATAAATAATTACTCAATGCTAGATAACATTTCAAATTGGCGAGTATATTTCTTATCATTTGGTAATTTAACAATGTAAAACTCGAATAGAAAAAAGAAAATAAATAATAAAAAGCACATTTACCCAATAAATTATTTGGATTATTTATGACTATCGAGCGTAAAATTTTGCTAGCCTCAGTTTCGAAGTGTGCGTCCCGGTCAACGGTTGTGAAACGTGAACGTGAAAATATTTGTGAGAAAACATATGGCATGGAAAATGTGTATATAAATTAAATATTCATAAAGAAGTACAACCTCAAAGATCGGTTCGTTGTCCTTTAAAATAGTAAAAGAAAAAGGAACAAAGCAAAAAAAAAATTATTAAAAAAAAAATCAATAACAATTACAGCGGATTTAAATGCTGCATACCACATAGTAAGTACAATTGCATTTGGTTTGTTTTTTGTAGTTTCGAAAGCAAATTAATTTAAGTACGAGTAAAGAATTTTATTGTTATAATACGTTTGGTTTTGAAAATAGTTTTTATAATTCGAAAAAAAAACGATTGTTATCGTTCTCATAGAGCAACTAAGTACTTGTAGTACTATTATTGATAGTGAAGTAAATATATTTAATTTAAAGAAATTGTATTATTCAACATGATTGAATAACTTGAACTTCTCCGCCATTCAAAGTTAAGTTAATGATAAAAAAATAGTTGGTGCAATACATAATAAAGAAATAATAGTTAATGTTCATATGTACAAATTGTGGCAATTAAATATAAGTTGAATAACTTTACTTTAATTATACTTAATCATCATATACATACTTGCGTATGTACATACTACCTGAACCTATTACGTACTTAAGCTGTTTTCAGTAAAATTCTTTATAATTTGAATATTCAAACCAAAGGTTTTTGAAAAATCAACTGAAATGAGTGATTAGTTCACTAAATTATGAGGGTGAGTTCAAATCTGTGATGGAGTCTAAAGTTCTACAAAGTAAATATGAATATACTCAGATGTTTTATTGGGATTTGGTGCTACGGAATCATATACTTATTATTCGTATAACATCACTAATATATACTTAATAGGCAATGACAATATTTATAGCCTGAGAAAATTAGTTAGTTCAATTAGTACTTAAAAACTATTAATTCTTTCTATCTTTTACTAACAATAATTGATTTTTGGCGCTGTTACGTTTTGATTATTGATCTTCAGCTCTTGAATTTGAAAAAAAATTTCTCTACTCTTGTTTTTCGTGAAAAAAATTAATTACCAAAAGAATAAATAAAGTATTCATAAGGCCGGTGAATGTCTTACATTCAAGGTGGTTTATAATCGCTATGGTGCCGTCGTTTTGGTACCCTTCTTTCCGACTCCAGCTACTGCTCACCAATAGGCAGTAAAGGATAATGGGGCTTTTGACTAAACTAAGCAAGAGAAGCTGTTAAATACGAGTATTGCTCAAATTAAGGAATTGGAAAACCTCTAAACCACATACAAAAAATCAGCACCTAATAATTTTTTGGCTTTGTTCACATCACATATGATAATACATAGCTAACTAATTTTTTGCATCATTAATTTTATAAGCATCTCGCTGACTTAATAATCTTTTATAAAATATTAAAAACTCTTTACAATTTCTTATTAATTATTAGATTGTTAATATTATTATTAAAACTATTATATCTGGGGAATATATCAATTTTAAAGGAAAGTTAAAAATTTGATTCCAATCTTAATAAGCATTAGCTGCATTTTATTCGCTACTCGCTTCTAGTTATGTCTAAGCAGCAGCGATAATTGTATGGGCAACAACAACAAAAGCTGCAGAGATAACGCGTATATTTATGACTATTAGCTAGCACGTTGATTAACGTCTCTGGTTTCTACAACACAACTGCAGTGAAGTGAAAGAAGAAGAATAGTGTGCAAAAAAAAAAATAAAAAGGAAATGTGTCAAAATGTCCTCCGAAGGAAAGTTGTTAGGTAAAAATTTATTTGAAATATTTTGTTCCCCTGGAGGGCTGACGGTAAATACCCGTCTTTAATTCAATACCAGTAGAGCATTTTCCGAAAAGGTATTTTCTGTAATGAGTCCAACGATGGGAAGAGAAAGAAGAAGACATTCATCTAATCTAATAAAAAGTAACAATAAAATTAGAAAAACAAGAGGAATGCCAGCACTGAAAAATATGCTTTTAAAAATTAAATGTTAAATATGAGTACAAATTTTACTTTTTATTTAAATTTTTTCTTTTAAAACGAAGTTTAAATTTATTCACTTTACTTTTTATTTCAATTTTTTCTTTTAAAACGAAGTTTAAATTTATTCACTTTAGTATGAGTTTTTGTTTTAATTATATTTTTTTATAACTAAATTATTATATATATATAGTTAATATGTTATTTATACTTAATATATTATATACTTGTACTTAATAGTTTTTAATGTAAGTATCTGACCTACACAATTTTTTTATCCTTTAATTTTGTAACTCCTCCTGAAAACTGTGTTCTTCATATAAAATCCTCCACAAAATAAATGTTGTCCTCCTGAAAGCATTTTGAAAGTGAGCAAGCCTAGTTGGGATGCACAGCAGGTAAAGACTTTCAAATCGATTTAAAAAATCTTTGTTGTGCCACGGAAAAACCGTGCTATAACTACTAGAGTGGATCGGCATACAGGTGACTTTTGTAACACCCCCACCGTCTTTTTGAAAAGAGGGGGTGAAAACAAGATGACTGACATAATTTATTTTTTAAGTTTTCCCTCGCATTTACCTTGTAAAATGTTTGCTAAATTTTGTTTCGAATCCACCTCCGGAATAATTTTAAGTTAAAACGTAGGCTATAATGGATTATGGATTGGATTCCTTAGCTTAAGAAACACTGGTACACAAAATTTCAACCAAATAGTTCAATCCATATAGGGGTCTCCAGAACAACATAAAATTAAAGGTTTCAAACTTTTTTTTTGCTCCGGCGCCGCTCACAAATAATTTTTAGATCATAATTAAGGCCGTAAATGCGTATCATAGTTTAAAAACCCAAGTACCCAAAATTTTAAATAAAATTGGTCGTAGATGACGTAGATGATGTGCCAGTATTAGTAAAAAGAAATTAAAATTATGAACTTTTACTCTGGAGCTCCCCCTCAGGAAAAATTTTAAGGTCAAAATTAAGCCCAAAAATCTATTCCTTGGCTTAACAGTTCCTGGTACATCAAATTTCAACAAAAGGGGTCGGTTCATAGAAGGCACTCCAGTAAAAGGGATAGTAGCGCACATTGATTGATTGTAATAATATCACTGACCGATAAGTTTTAATTGATATTATAGTCAGGACAATTTTCGGGGTTCGGGGTTCGAATCTCGGCACAGGCAAAATCAAACACTAAAACAAAAATAATTTTTCTACACGGCACCACTTCTTGGCAGGCAATGGCAAACCTACAAGAGTAAAAATTTCTATGAAAAGCTTTTCACTTCGCCGTTCGGATTCGGCATTAAACTGTAGGTCCCTTCCATTCATGTACAAATATAACACGCACAACATGAGTGGATGCGAAAAGCTCGGGCTAGGCCCTCCATGGGCTGTTGTGCTATTAAAAGTAAAAAAAACAACAAAAAACTTATGAATATGTTTTTTCGTATTTTCGTATTTTCGTATTGAAAGCAACAATAACTAGCACTAATAAAAGATATTCATAAATATTATCAAAGTAACAATTATAAACACGTTTTAGTAATATTTAAATGTGTTAATGTATGATAACGTAAGTGAGAAAGAAAATAAAGTAAAATAAAGCTTTTGTAAAAAGTTCTTAAATGAAAAGAAATACAAAATAATAAAAAAAGGCATGAAAAGTTTTTGAGCTAATGACAAATTCACGTGAATTATATTATAAAACTATAATATCAATTAAAACTTATGAACAAATCATAGTACGCGATACCCATAGTAAAAGATTGCCCATCAGACTATTGAATAAAAAGGTACAAAGAAATAAACAAATTTAATTGGCACATGAAACAGGTGCTATACTTCGACAAAAGTCCAAACATATTGTAGATTAGTGAAATCTCTTTACCTAATCGAGTGCATATTTTCACGAATACACTCTTCCATTTTTCTCTCTACACTGCACCTAAACTACTCAAGTATTTATTTATCACATGTCTAACTGGTTTATTACATCAAGCACCTACCTACCTTGCACCTACTTTGCACCTATCGAGTACCTACCTAGCACCTGTCTTGCACCTCTATACCTAGTATGCATCAGCTAATAGCGTCTGTCCGGTGATATATGACGTTTCTTCCTTTTTATTTTACACTTGTTCAACATTTGTTGTTTATCTAATCGAACATTTCTTTTCACATGCTTTTCATTGATTAGATAATTGGTTATAGGAAATACGAATAAAGGTACATAATACTATGTACTACTGTGGGCAAAAAGTAGTAAGACTTTTTAATTTAAATTTCGCGCGGAAACCCATTCATCAAAATATTATTTTTTTAAGGTTGGTATGACTGTCGGTGACATCTGTGCCAAATGTCACATCAAAATAATCATTAGTGTTTAGTATACGCTTGTCTTTCTGAAGTACTAAAAGTGCATTCGGCGATTTTCACAATGAGTGCGGAATCAAATTTCTGGTGCCGAAACGTTCAGAATGTTGCAAAAGGCCTTCGGTGACAATTATATGTCACGAGCAAGTGTTTTTGATTGGTACAAATTGTTCAAAGATGGTCGAGAAAGCGTTGACGACGAACCACGTCCAGGATGGCCATCAACATCAACTGATGATCAACACGTCAATAAAATCAAGAAATTGGTGCTCGAGAATCGACGATTAACAGTCAGAGACCTTACTGGCATCGTTGGAATATCGGAAGGATCAGTGAAAACCATTTTAAAACATCATTTGGGCCTAAGAAGAGTGAATTCAAGATTGGTTCCAAAATCACTGCATTGGTTTTACGAGACCATTTTGCCAAAAATTCGACTGATATCGTTCCGCAACCACCCTATTCGCCTGTCTTAGCACCGTGTGACTTTTGGCTATTTTCTAAACTCAAAAAACCGCTTCGTGGACCGTTTGACCGTTTTGAGTCAATTGAAGACATTAAACATGAATCGCTAAGCGCATTGAAGGCTATTCCGGAAATTGACTTTAACAACTGTTTCGAGAATTGGAAAAAACGTTGGCACAAGTGTATTGGGGCCCGGGAGGATTACTTTGAAGGAGACGAAATAGATTTGGAAGAATGAATAAAAAAATTTGAAATTATGAACAAAGTCTTACTAACTTTTGCCCACATTAGTAGTTTGGTTTTTCCTTCTTTGTTTTTGCATTATGATGATTGCATACTGTCGTATATTGACTTATAATTTTTATTATTTTCACAATGCCGACGATAATGAATTATTGTGTCTTATTGTTATAAACAGTAATAACATATTATAACTATTAGTGTGACGATAAATAGGGCTTTGTATATTTAATGTGATATTTCGATAGGTTTCTATTTATAAATAAATATTCTTAAATAAATACCTACTAAATATATTAATATTTAAATTGCGCTATTAAAGAGACCTAAGACAATTGTTTTTTCAAAATTTAATATCCAATACTTATTCAAAGATCAAACTACTATTTAAACTATAATTTGGTCGGGGCACTGATTTATTATTACCTTGGGATTCTCATTTCACAAAAGATGACTTAAATAGGAAATCTGTGTTTATTTAGCAAACAAGAATACCTAATGAAACTTGTAGTGTCAATAAGCCCATAATATCGACGCAAAACAATCCATAGTGAACTAAATAGGGCCTCCGGAGTAAAAGTTAGTAAATAATTTTATAAAAATAAAAATGAGACGGGTACGCTTAAAAATATGAATATGCCAGACGTCTTGTACAGGGTGTTTTTTTGAGAAGTGTGGTGTGGAGGAAGAAATAAAACGCATATAAGTAATTTAATGTTATGGCCAATAATTTAGCTTTATTATAAAGATAAGGATTTGCGGTGGCCGCCGCGGCTGGTTCGAATAAATTCCAGCCGTGAGGTCCAATTTTCGACCACTTTTTGCAGCAATTGGGGCCGTATGTCAGTAATAACGCACTGAAATTCTCTTCCAAGGCTTCAGTCGTCTGGGGCTTATCTGCGTAGACAAGCGACTTCACATAACCCCACAAAAAATAGTCCAGCGGTCAGCGGTGTTAAATCGCACGAACTTGGAGGCCACGCCACAGGCCCACGACGCGAGATAATGCGCTCACCAAAAGTTCCCTTCAATAAATTGATTGTTTCGTTGGCTGTATGGCATGGCATGTAGCGCCGCCTTGTTGGAACCAAAGGTCGTCCACATCAATATCCTCCAATTCACAATTCAGGCACGAAAAAGTCATTAATCAGGGCTCTATAGCGTTCCCCATTGACTGTAACATTAGGACCGGCTTCATTTTTGAAGAAATATGGACCAATGATTCCCTCTGCCCACAGAGCAGAGGGAGGATGTAACGGCGTCTCAACAATGGCTTGTTGATTATGGTCACTCCAAATGCGAAAATTTTGCTTATTAACGTACCCATTCAACAAAAAGTGAGCTTCATCGCTGAACAAAATTTTCTTGTGAAAATCGGGATCGGTGGCCATCTCGTTTTCGGCCTATTCACCGAACGTGCGACGCGCTTGATGGTCGTTTGGCTTCAATTCTTGCACGAGTTGGATTTTGTCAGATCGCAAACCAAGATCCTTCCGCAAAATCTTCCATAAAGTGGATGGGCACAGCTCCAACTGTTACGCGCGATGGCGGTTGGACTAATTCGGGACTTCTTCGATACTCTCCTCCATAGCAGCAATAGCGTCTTTGGTGCGCACTGTACGGCGTCTCTGAGGATGCTCATTATCGACTAGAGTAAACGTGGTGGGAAATCGATCCATGGTTGTTCAAATTACCGACTTTGCTGTTCGATTATGTCGACCGAATATTCATTATGAAATGGCAAACCAAACTGAGCATAAATCAAGTGACAGCTGTGAAAAAGACCAACTCCGAAAAAAGTATTGCCAGATTGAAAACCACACTTAAAAAAAAACACCCTTTATTTATCCCTCTCCTCAAAAAGCGATGTCATGACGAGGGTTACAAAAGTCCAAACGGAAGTATGCCGAAATTCCTCCTCAAACTCATCAGATATTTTTGATTAATATTTTTGATATCTACACAAAGTCATAACGTTGAGCAGTACTTATCACTAATTAATTATTATTACAAATAGTAACTAAAAATAATTCTACGAAACAAAGAAAAGATTTAACTCTAAACCTCAAAAATTTGAAATGCATAAATTCTCTTAGTTTAGACAAAAGATATGAAAAAATATTTCATTTCGTAATAAAAAAGGTCAATGTTGCTAGATTCTTTTCTTCATTATGAGAAATATGACAAGTTATTGATAACTTTGCAAGGTATTAATGAATATAGACCAATAAAACTAAAAGGAAACATAGCTCCATTGTGTCTTTTCGGGTTAATGTTATTAGTAGTATTTACTTAGTTCTTTACATTTTTTCCTTTTTTTTTATACATTCAACACACAGGATGTACCCCTATGACTACAGAGCATTGTGTTGATAGGAAGGAAGATTGATAGGTGGGAGGAAGAAGGAGGGATGATGAGAGAGGGAATGCAATCACAGGACACCGTTAAATCCTTCAAAGGCCAGAGTGTTTCATAGAGCACTGGTGTCAAAACTGATTGCGCATGGGATCGGGAGTAACTTTACACGATGGATCACGAACTTTCTAGGCGGCCGCAAAATCTTGCCACTAATCCTAGAATGCCGCAGGATTCGGTCCACTCCACTCCACTCACCTAACCTTTCTTCATTAATGACCTTCTGTCATTAACAAATAATCACATTTACTCGTTTGCAGATGACAGCACCATTTCTCATCCATATGCCTGTTCAAAACGCCCTAATCTTTGGAGATTGAGAGGAAAAAGGCACGTAATGAATGACTCACTCAATAAATATCTCCAATCAATCTCCGAGTGAACCAATTTTGTCTGTTATCTCACAAACGAGTTTCCCAACCCTCGTCAACATTCTAGATATGGGTGGGGAAGCTATTGCGGAGACACCGATTCTTGATGTTCTAGGCATGTCCATCCAATGTGGTGTTCGTTGGAATAAATACATTTTTGACTTGTCGAAAGAAGCAGCCAAGTGTCTTGGCTTTCTCAGGCAGTGCCAAAAATATTTCGCTCCGACTGATCTCCACATGATCTACAGCGTCCTAAATTGGAGTTTAAGTCGCACTTATGGGCTGGAGCTTCACGAACGCAATTGGAGCTCCTGGACAGTATCCAACATCGAACGATAAAGCTACTAGGAGACAGTAGCGTTTCCAGCTCTATTGACTCCTTCCAACATTGTCGGAACGTGGCTTGCGTTTCTCTGTTTTACCGCTACTTTCACTTTAGGTGTTCTACTGCGATGCGCAAGCTAATGCCACCACTTCGTGTGTTCACCAGAACTACACGATTAGCAAGCAGAAATCACGTCTTCCACGTAGACATGGTGTTCCCCCTCACTACGCACTACAGAGAAAGTTCTTTTATCTGTCCTACCTCGCGTATTTGGAATAAACTCCATACAAATATATTCCCCTATTATTAGGACCCTTGCAAATTTAAAGCACTCGCTTATAACCACTTCTCCCTCCTTCTTCCTCCCACCTGTCAATCTTCCTTCCAATCAATACAATGCTCTGCATTCATAGCAGATCCCACTGTGTAATATTCATTCATCTTCATTCTTTTACTTATTGGCACAACAGCCTATGGAGGAGCAATTTTATATGAATGCCTAATCCGAACGGCGAAGTGAAAACCTTTTCATAGGCAATTTTTTACTCTTGTAGGTTTGCCATTGCCTGCCAAGAGGTGGTGGCGTGTATAAAAATAATATTTTTAAATTTTTTTTAATTTTACCTTTGCTGAGAATTTTGAACCCCGAACGCTCTGCGTAGCAGGCCAGCGCACTACAAATTACGCTAAGGCGACTGGATTAAAATTAAACCGATTACAAAGAAATAAGTTAAAAAAATAATGTTTAGTCATTCTTAGTAACGAAATGAGTTAGTTCGAGATACTTCAGACCAGGGTATGGAAAAATTCGGTTTGTGATCCAAAAGACAAAGTCCTTCAGCATTGATTTGCTCGCAATTCGAACTTAAAAACCTAACTTTTTTTTTAAATTTTATGTATTTGAATCCGAAAAATAATAAAAACTTTATTTGTTCGATCGTGAACGATCCGAAAATGTTTGGCAAGCGAACGAGAATCAGACAGAACCACGAGAACCACAGAAACCTATTGACAAATAATAACTTCATACCAAATCTTATGGTAATAAAAATGTGCCACACCCCTTTTTCGGATTCCTCCCACATTTTCTCCCTGACATGGGATGTCAACTGAAGTTCTTGTATCAAATCTCAATTCTGTCTTGTAAGATAGTGTGGCAGGTGCCGCGCCCACCTTCATATACTTGCTAAATGTAATATTTCACAGTGAAAATAAATGTGAAGTTGCGGTGATGGGACAAGTTGCATAATTATGAATATTTTCCGCTTCCTATTTACTGATTAACCTTGCAATAATGCTCTCATTACTTGCAGTCTCTAGTCGCAGAAGATCTCATCATTACAAAAATTGTGTTCAGTGTACGGCAAAATACTGCAAATAAATTGAATGCATACACTGCAGCACTCACTCACTCACTCATTCTCACTCACTCACCTCTACACGAGTAGTGATTGAAGGAAAATAAAAATCAGTGAGACTATTAGAATACGATTAAAGAGAGCAGAACGAAATCCAGATGACGAAAATGGAAAAAGTTACCAGATGGGATAAATTTAAATTGTTATTGTGGAAAAATTGGATATTGCAATGGAATCACAAATTCCAATTAATTATCGAACTGTTGCTGCCGGCGATATTTTCGCTATTGTTGGTGCTGGTGCGTTCGTTGGTTGATGCGGAACCCAAACCGATTACAGAATATCCACCATTGAACATAAGCACATTAAGTCTATTCAAGTGAGTAATAATCAGCATTTTTGTCACACCTTTTCCCCTATAAAACTTATATTTTCAATAAGTACTTACATATTTAGCAATACTTGTAAAATTTCGTTTTTATCTATTTATGTATACGAGTATTTGTATTGTCCAAAATAAGAAAATTAATTGTCTGTATCACGTCACGGCTTAAAATTGCAGCAAAACTTTATTGTTTTCAATTCAAACGTAATTGTATGATTTTCAGCAATATTGATGTGTGTTTACATGGAGGAATTTTCAAATGAGTATTGTATTGAATTAAATATTTTTTATGTGTGTGTGTGTGTGTAAATTGGCATTATTTATAAATATATATTACTATACATACATAAATAATAGTGTATACACCCATTAATAAAAAAATTTGTTTCAAAATCAAAAAAAAAAAAAAAATCAAAATTATTTCAGAAACGCTTTAGCCAAATCCAGAAGAATGCAATCACTGCTGAACGCATTTCTGCCGAAGGCAAGGTAAAAAATCAATTGGAAGCTATTTATTAAAGTAGTAATTGACATGCCTGTATTTGTCTGCACTAGAAAATTATATTCACTAACAAATTAACTATTTTTTTCCAACAAAATTAATAGCTTATTACATAGTTGTACTTAAGTATGTACTTTACTTTTGATCTCAAAACACGGAATTCTATCGTCAGTATATACAAATATATTTGCATGAACGTGAAACTTTTTAGTTACTCCACTACTGTCTCAGAAAGTCAGTGTTCGGCTTGGAAGTTGGTGTCGACAGTGGAATTGCTTTTTTTCATCTATGCATAGCAGTGGCGTCTTAGATGGTTTTGATGTTCTGTGAGTCATGATTAGAGTGGAAAATCCTAAGCATTTACTTGGTGCTTGCTTATTTTATTTTTTACACCATTTGTGCTATTTTAAAATTAAATTAAAAAAAATTCTCAGTAACGATCAGGAGCAAATAGATCTCTGTTAAAAGTATTTTTCTAAGTGACATTGCTAAATTCAAATTTGCTCCAAAAATGTCTGTAGAAATCGAAAGATCGCTCTTCTCAAACAAAAGCTTTTTGTACTAAAACCACTGGATCTTTTAATTTATTAATTTAAAAATGCATTTGATTAATTATTGCTAAACACTGACAAAAGTTAAGACTTAATAAAATTCAAGACATACACATTAGTGGACTCTTGACAAAACAACTTGTCTCTACATACGAGGTTTCATATTTTCATTTTATGTAATTTTGTATGTCTATGTAGTTACAGTTCCTAGAAAAAAGTAGACAAGTTGTTTTATGAAAAGTTTTATATGGTATTCTTTTAAATGTGTAATATTTTCTTAGTTTTTTTTTGCTTCTTTAAGTTATGTCGAGGTATGATCAAAAAATAACCGTTATTTTTTTCAAAAAGTATTTATTTATTCATCAACAACTATCTTGTCCCCTTCAAAGTAATCCCCCTCAGATATAATACACTTATGCCAGCGTTTTTTCCAATCCTCGAAACACTTCTGAAACGCGCTTTTTGGTATCGCCAACAGCTCCTGTTTCGATTTTTCTTTTATCTCCTCAATCGTAGCAAAACGCTTTCCTTTCATCGGTGTCTTCAGTTTTGGGAAGAGGAAAAAGTCAGCGGGGGCCAAGTCCGGTGAATACGGTGGTTGAGGCATGATAACGGTTTTGTTTTTGGCCAAAAACTTACGCACAAGCGACGTTGTTTTTGCTCAAAATTTAGCAATTTTGGAACAATCTTCGCTGCCGCACGTTTCATGCCTAAAACTTTGCATGAGCCGAACGATATGCCAACATCATCAGCAACCTCTCTGATAGTGATTCGACGATTATCCAAAATCATTTTCTTCACTGTGTCAATGTTTTCATCGGTTGTTGACGTGCTCGGGCGACCAGGACGAGCATCGTCATTGACATCTTCTCGGCCTTCTTAAACCGGTTATACCACAATTGAACTTGTGTTCTGCTCATAGTAGACTCGCCAAAGGCCACAGTCAACATTTCAAATGTCCTTGCGCATTTAATTTCATTTTTTACACAAAACTGAAAACAGTTTCTTTGATCCATAGTAAAAAATCGTAGAGCACACCAAAACACGACTAACCTTTTTATCTGTCAAAAACAAACTGACAATCCAAAATGGTTGGTATTGCCAACATATATAGTAGACATGTGTACCAACATAACAGAATAAAAAATGCGAAAATCGAACATACGTAACTCACGAAATTTGAAAATAACGGTTATTTTTTGATCACACCTCGTATCTTTTTTGGATTTATTTTGCTTTTTTAACTTTAAAAACTTGAATGTATATTTTTCGTGCTTGAATTTAGTGTATCTTAGTGCCCTTAAATTTTTATCTGTCACATTACACTCTATCATTTTACATTATTATGAAAACTGAGTTTAGCAACACTAATTGAAAATTGCGAAAAAAAAATAGTAATAATGGAAAAAGTAATAGGAAATGTTGTAAAAAATTGTAGAATAAGATGATAAAATATTTGTAGAAAAAGTATTAGAAAATAATAATAGAGCATAGGAGGTGCCGCACCCACAAATCCAAGTCTACCCATATTTTTTTGATGAAAATGCCATTAACAAATACATAATACTTCCATACCAAATCGTAGTTCTGTACTACAAATTATTCCTGAGATATCCCCTCACATATTCAGATTATATGGGAGGTGCCACGACCACTTGATATTAAGAACCTTAACACACCACTCTAAGCTCGGTATTGATAAATAATACTTCCGTACCAAATTGGTGCTTGAGATATCGCTTAATGAATATTCAGGTTATATGGGAAGTGTCATGCCTATTTTTCCAAACCAACACATATTTATTTTGAGAGAATACCATTGATGAATAATACCTGCATACCAATTCTTAGTTCCGTAAATAGTTCCTGAGATATCTCATTATAAATATTCAGGTTATATGGTAGGTGGTACACTACCACCTTTACCAATCCCACCGACATTATTTCTGTAGCATGGCATTATGAATGCCTATGGAGATACTACTTATATACCAAAAAAAAGATATGGGTTGTATGGGAGGCGCAACATCCATCTAGTTACGAACTCGGACCAAGTCAGAAAACTGTTCAGAGCCAGAATGCATGCCAGAATTCAATCGTTTTCGAGTCTAAAAGTCTGGAACAAAAGGGAATACATTTTTATATATGTATAGAATATAGATATTTCAAAAAGATAAAATAAGAAACAATATCTTCGTAACGTATCAATAATATTCAATAGAATGTCTCACTGTTACTTACTCTTAGGTAAAATATGTATATAATATCACTTTTACAGACTCTTCGCATTTTTGTTCTTTCAGCGTTTTCCTTTTTCTAGGTGTTTTATAAGACAACAAAGTTTTTGACCAAGCGCAATATTAGCTTTGAACCCAAAATTATTTAGATTAATGAGTCTTTTGGAAGACCTCTTATAGCTCAAGAACTCTTTCGATTTAGAGCTGATCAAATTTTGAAATTTAACCAACACAGCTTTGGGCTAACGAAGTATTGCAACTACAATCGAATATAAGAATAAGGTTTTTAGATAAGTTCAGCAATCATTCGTTCAAAATATTCCTACTTTTATTACATGTAATTATTTGCCAAAAATTTATGCCTGCTTTTGATTAGTGCTTAAAAATTCATTCGCTTGATTATCACAATCGTTTTGAATTTTTTGTTTTTGTATTTATTTTATTAATATACAAATTAATGTTGTAAGTAATATTGATTCTTTCTACTAACTAAACACATTGTAATATCTTAGACATTTACTATTGTATGTATTTATTATTTTTTTCAACGACGTCAGTTCCTCTATCGGCTTACAAAGTGCTGCCAAATTTCCAACATTCAAACTACTCTATTCACCGACAAATCCCCTCCTGGATAATATTGTTAAAGACGCCGCAGAGAGTTTAGATCTTACTGGTTATCAAAGTTATGCAAATGCTTCTGATTTGGAATATGCCCTCACAACCGGAAACTATTTGGCGGGTGTGCAATTTGATGACTCTCTTGCTAACATCAATGAATATCCTGATATATTCAATTTTGCCTTACGTTTCCCCAGTGAACTGCGTACTGTAAAATTGAATATAGGTTATACATGGCTCACAATGAGATTATTTCCAATTTTTGATATACCTGGACCTAGAAATCCCACAAATGATGACGGTGGTGTACCTGTAGGGTATTTACGTGAAGGTTTCTTGCCAATACAAAATGCTATATCGATGGCTTATTTGAAATTTGCAAGCACCCTGGGTGCGAATCTACCGAATGTTCAGATGCAACGTTATCCATATCCAGAGTATATTGACGATCCCCTATTGGAGGGCTTAGCATCGTTTATGTCTTTAATTATACTACTTAGCTTCATTTATCCATGTACTTATATAACAAAGGTAAGCGTGTAGAGTTGTGATTTGTTAAAATGAATATTATTGTTATTTATTTATTTTCGTAGTATATTGCTGGTGAAAAGGAGAAGCAACTGAAGGAAGTAATGAAAATCATGGGTTTGGAAAATTGGTTGCACTGGACTGCCTGGTTCGTCAAGTCAATTATAATGTTGGGCATTTCATGTATTCTCATTACTATTCTTATGAAGGTAAAATTCTTGAAGTTATTCTCATTTAGAGAATTCGGAATTTTGACATTTCCCTTTCTTACTTCCCCTGCCAGGTAAAATGGTCCGATGATGTGGCCGTCCTTACCTACACAAGCTGGTCTGCCTTGTTCTTCTTTTTACTTATTTACACAATCACCAGTATTTGTTTTTGTTTCATGATGGCGGTATTCTTTTCAAAAGCAAGTACTGCAGCTGCTGTCACCGGATTAGTTTGGTTCATTGCCTACATTCCCTTTTCCTTTACGATCAATACGTACGATCAACTAAGTTTGGGCGATAAATTGGGATGGAGTTTAGTTTCAAATACTGCAATGGGCTTCGGCTTCAAGGTAATACTCGGCTTTGAAGGCATTGGTGAGGGTTTACAATGGAGCAATATGTTCACTCCGGTTACTGTGGATGACAATCTGACCCTTGGCTATATTATATTAATGATGTTAGCATCATGTGTTCTTTATATGCTGATCTGCCTCTATGTCGAGCAAATTTTTCCCGGTGATTTTGGTGTGCCGAAGAAATGGAATTACCCATTTACTCAAAAGTTTTGGTGTGGGGATAGTGAATATATTGGAGTTCAGGATATGCCCAATGGCGTGACTGAACGACGAAATCCGGAGGCTTTTGAAGCTGAGCCCTCTGGTAAGCACGTGGGGCTGCAAGTGAAAAATTTGATGAAAAAGTTCGGTGATAAGATGGCGGTAAAGGATCTATCAGTAAATATGTATGAGAATGAGATAACGGTATTATTAGGACATAATGGCGCTGGAAAAACGACTACAATATCAATGTTGACTGGCATGTTTCCACCGACTGCGGGTACAGCTATCATCAACGGCAGTGATATACGCTCGAACATCGAAGGAGCGCGAATGTCGCTGGGTATATGCCCACAGCATAATGTGCTGTTCGACGACTTGACTGTGGCCAACCACATTGTTTTCTTCAGCCGTTTGAAGGGCGTGAAAGGTGATGCTGTTCAAAGAGAAGTGGACAAGTACCTCAAAATGATTGAGCTCGAAGATAAAGCAAATGTGGCATCATCCAAACTTTCGGGTGGTATGAAACGTAAGCTGTCGATATGTTGCGCTCTGTGTGGTGATACTAAAGTCGTACTTTGTGATGAACCCAGTTCGGGCATGGATCCCGCGGCTAGGCGTCAACTATGGGATCTCTTGCAATCTGAGAAAATTGGACGTACTCTGTTGCTGACAACACATTTCATGGACGAGGCTGACGTTTTGGGTGACCGAATTGCTATAATGTGTGATGGTGAATTGAAGTGCCATGGAACCTCGTTCTTCTTGAAGAAGAAATATGGCTCGGGATATCGTTTGGTAATTGCTTAATTAATCCTTAATACCCAAGATCGCAATGATTTGTTAGTATCATTATTCTTAATAGATTTGTGTCAAACGTGAAAGCTGCAGCACCGACGAGGTGACTGCGCTGCTCAAACAATATATACCCGATGTGCATCCGGAAAGCGATATAGGTGCTGAACTGTCATATCAGCTGCCAGACAGTTACTCCTCATCATTCGAAAAAATGTTTAGCGCTCTGGAAGATAATTCCGAGGAACTTAATTTGGGTGGCTATGGCATTGGTATCACCTCAATGGAGGAAGTATTTATGAAGGTGGGTGCGGAGTCTGCCGGTGATGGATCACGAAAGCAGCAAAGTGCTATCATGAATGGTGGAACAGGTTATGGTGAAGATGATGTTGAATCCATGCAATGTTAGTTTAGATTGAGTTTTTGGTAATTCTATTTATTGAGATCATCATTTTCTTTTAATCACAGCTGACCTGATATTTTCGGAAAACACACGTCTCTTAAAGGGCAGCGATTTATCTCTCAATCAGTGGCACGCTATGCTTCTTAAGAAATTCCTCTACACTTATCGCAATAAGTTACTTTTCCTGATACAAAATATTATGCCCATCTTCTTTGTGGTGGTTACAGTTTTAATTACTCGCACTCAAGGCACTTTCAGGCAATTAGACCCGATGACAATGAGTCTAAAACAATATCCTTTAGCTGTCACAGTCTTGGATGTTGCAGCCGATGTTGAACCTAACTCCCTGGAGGCTAAGATTGCTGATCAGTATAAATCTATAGTTACATCATATGGTCCGGATTATACACTCCAATCGACTGGCACCAAATCATTTACCGATTATATTCTGAATTTGGGTGAAACGATACAGGTACGCATTAACTCGCGTTACCTGGCAGCGGCAACAGTGGCAAGAGGCAACATTACTGCCTGGTTGAATAATCAACCTCTGCATACAGCACCGTTGACTGTCAATTTAGTGCACAATGCAATGGCAAAGTGAGTAAAAACTACAAAAACTTCCAGATATCTTCATATGTTTCTGTATTTACAATGTATTTACTTATTCCAGAGCATTCATTGGTTCCACTGCCCAAATAACTGTTACCAATAGTCCTTTACCATACACTACCGAAACGATTTTGACTCAGCTTAATACCGGCAACAATCTGGGAACTCAATTGGCAACTAATCTGTGTTTCTGTATGTGCTTCGTTAGCGCTTTCTATATACTGTTTCTGATCAAGGAACGTGAATCTCGTTCGAAATTATTACAATTTGTTGGTGGCGTTAGAGTATGGGCTTTTTGGTTGACGCAGTTTTTGTGGGATATTTCTACTTTTATGTTGACTACTTTAATTGTTGTTATTACCATAGCATGTTTCCAAGAAAGTGGTTTCTCAACATTCCCGGAATTAGGTAAGTTTTGTGTTTGATTTTTTAATATATTTCCGTAGGAAATACATACATACATAATTTGTTAAAAACGATTTTGGAACATTTCAGGACGTTATTTCTTAGTAATACTCATCTTTGGGTTTGCTGTGCTTCCTTTCACCTACTTAGCATCATTTTTCTGTACTGATCCGGCTACTGGTTTTGGGCGTATTTCTATTATTAATATATTTGCGGGTAAGTTAGTTTGACTTTCACTGTGTAATTAATCGATATTTTATACTAATTATATAAATTCATGTAAAATTCTTATTCTTTTGTGTTTTCATATGAATTTACATCTCCCTTCCTAGGAATGGCGCTCTTCATTGTTATTGTTGTAATGTCTTTCGAATTTTTCGACTTAAAAAGTACTGCCGATCTATTGCAATGGTTCTTCAGAATATTCCCCCACTTTTCATTAGCCATGAGTTTAAATAAGATCTATATTAATGTGGCAACACGTAATGCTTGCAGCAACCAAATAATTGTAATGCTGCCAGATACTTTGCGTTGCCAATTGGTACCTCAATGTTGCAGTAAGTATAATGGGATTCAAAAATTCGATCTTAAATTGAAGTGATCATTTTCCCTGTTAGATACTACACCCTATTTCGATTGGACAGAGCCAGGGATTTTACCAGAGACTATGTACATGTGTATAACAGCAGTAGTATTTTTCCTAATAATAATAGCACGTGATTATGGGGTGATAGATGCGTTTATGCATAAACTGCGGAAGAAGACCTTGTATGTGCTTATCTAAATATTAGTAGTAAATATTTCAATTGAAGTAATCGTAATGCAAATTTATTCACAGCCAACCCCCACCATCTGAGGATGGGTACTTCGATGAGGATGTCGATCGTGAGAAGCATCGTATATTGGCAATGTCCACGAATGAGCTGGCAGGACAGAATCTAGTGTTAGATCGTGTTACTAAATACTATGGCTCGTTCTTAGCAGTTAATCAAGTATCGTTGTGTGTCAAACAGTAAGTTATATTTAGATTTTCAGTACACATATTTACAATGTATGTATACATCTGAATACAAAATAAATGTGTTTGTAATACGTGTCGTTCTGCACATTTCAGAAATGAATGCTTTGGTTTACTCGGGGTAAATGGCGCTGGTAAAACTACCACTTTCAAAATGATGACAGGTGATGAACGAATAACACTCGGCTCGGCTTATATACGCGGCATGAACTTGGAGTCGGACATGAATAGCATATATAAAGAGATTGGCTACTGCCCGCAGTTTGATGCCCTTCTGGAAGATCTTACGGGGCGTGAGACATTGAAAATATTTTGCCTCCTACGTGGTGTTAATAAGCAACGCATTAACGAAATATCAGAAGAATTGGCCAGGTCATTTGGCTTTATGAAACATTTGGATAAAGAGACAAAAGCTTATAGTGGCGGCAACAAACGTAAACTGAGCACAGCTATTGCGGTTATAGGCAGTCCCTCGGTAATTTATTTGGATGAGCCTACTACTGGTATGGATCCAGCTGCAAGACGTCAGTTGTGGAATATGGTTTGCCGTATACGGGATTCGGGTAAATCAATCGTATTAACATCACACAGCATGGAAGAATGCGAAGCATTGTGCACTCGCTTAGCAATTATGGTGAATGGAGAGTTTAAGTGTATTGGATCAACGCAACATCTGAAGAATAAATTTTCAAAGGGTTTGATTTTGAAGATCAAAGTTAAACGTAACATGGAACTGTTACAGCTGGTGGCGCGGAAGTAAGTTATAAAGCGTCGTTTTTATTCATCAAAAGAATTAAAGTAAATGGGATCGTGGAACGGGCTGCTGAAACCCGCTTACTCTGAGCAGAATTTCAACGAGGCCGGTTCCTAAAACTTTTCGTAGCTCAAAACTTGTCATCATATTAATTATATTTATACTAAAATTTGTTTATTATTATTCCATTTTTCAATTGCAGCAGTTTTAGTTATAACGACGACGAAAGTTCGATACCAAAACAGAAATTACAACAGGATATTGATATTGTCAAAGAGTTCGTGGAACATGAGTTTCCGCAAGCGATTTTACAGTGAGTTTATATAGATTTCCTACAATGTGTAAATTAACTAAATCGAAATTTTTTATTCGCTTGCAGGGAGGAGTATCAAGGCATTCTCACTTTCTACATTCCATTATCGGCCATTAAATGGTCAAAAATCTTCGGTCTCATGGAACGTAATCGTGATGAACTGAATATTGAAGATTATTCAATTAGTCAGACCACATTGGAGGAGATTTTCTTAGATTTTGCGAAATATCAGCGCGAAGACACACGCGCCATTAAGTGAGCGAAACATGACGAGTAGAGTAGAACAGTTGGCAGTAGTTTTAGATGCATCAGTTTTTGATTTTACATAATTAGCACACATACGCTTTTTCACTAATTTCCTGCACTGTAGTAAATTCTTTAAATAATTTTACTTTAGCTCTAACACTTTTCTATGTAAAAATCTTTTTTGTAGTAAGTAAGTTTATAGTAAGTACTTCTCATTATAAGTTTTACTGCTTTACGAAAATCATATACGAGTGGTAAAGTTTAATTTAAACATTTCGTTGCACTTACTATAATTTCGCTTTCCAAAAAATATAAAAGGGTTTTCACCACTAAACATTCAAGTATTTTTGCTTAATATCAATTGCGAATAATTTTCAAGAACTAACAATGAATTTGTAAATGTTTCTTTGTATTTATTAAACTTTTGAAACCCATAGCAAGAAGAAAGGTTGCTGCTCCTGTTGCAAAGCTAAAAATGATGATTAACATTCAATGGTGAAAGCTTCACCAAATCATCATCATAAACCGGAACGACAATAGCAAACATTTGCATTGGACAACCAGTGATACCAGTACAATCAGACAATTGAACTCAGTGGCTTACTTGTGATTGATTTGTTAGCTAGAAAAAATCACAAACCAAATATTGTTAACACTATTTTGTAGGTTATAAAATATGAAATTATTTTTTGATATACATTGGAACGAAAGTATTGTACTTAAACAAAAAATAGAAGCTTTTTATTTTGACATAATTGTGATGATTTAAATTTAACGTATCAACTCTTAATTCGATAATTTTATAAAATATTTAAATTGTAAATACGTTGCTAAAATTTTATTCATTAGACTAATTAATTTTATTTAATAAAAATGTATTTTTACTTATTTGCAAATACAAATGGTTTTATTGTTTGAAAGGAGTGGAGCACTTTCGGAAGGCTCTTTAGGAATTTGAAAGTTTAAAATGAAACGCTTAAACAATTTGTGCTTACCCAAGAGTGAAAGGAAACGAAAGTTTATCAATCCTAGGGCGATCATATTTCTAAATAAATAAACCGTAAATAAAATTTTCTAAAATATTCTTTTGGATTTTGTTTATTAGTTTAATTACTTAAATATCAAATTGGAACCAAAACATCTAAATAATTTCTCCGAAACAACGCCTTTTTAGTGGCATTCTTTGGGTTCTGGTTTTGTATGAAAGGTTACCCTATCTACATTTCAGCTTATTGCGTCTACAATTTTGTTTTGAATTATGTAGAATCTATCATGTAACATCTCGTCGAAGACACAAGAACTTCTGTTACTTAGCAATAATCACGCTTTGTCGGAATTCCGCAATTAAAATGACGTCGCAAACGATCCACAGAAAGAACTTGTCAAATTATATAATAGGTCACAGGATTAAAAAAATCGTATCAGTTGTTGAAAACCACAATTTTTTTATTTGATTTTAATTAATGATAAATATAAAGATCCAACTCGTTTGTAATTCTTTGGATTCTATAGTTCAAAAAGATGGTAACTTAATTTGATTCGATTTAATTCTTTGGATTCTATAGTTCAAAAAGATGGTAACTAAAATAAAGTGACCAGATATGTACACCATTTAGTGTATTGAACAGCATTTTCATCCTATATTTAGCATTAAATTTTGTACAGTCAAACGTACCGTATTTTAAAATGTAATGTTAACCATTAATGTTAAAAAATTTATTATTTTTTAACACTTATTATATATTAACTAAATATATATAGTTATGGTCGCTGTGGCGTAGTGGTAGTGCGTTGGACTGCTACGCAGAGTGTCCGGGGTTCGAATCTCGGCACAGGCAAAATCAAAAAATAGAAAAGATAATTTTTCTACATGGCACCACATCTTGGCAGGCAATGGCAAACCTACAAGAGTAAAAATTGCTTGGACAAAATGTCACTGTTGACAACTACACTTTTGAAGTCGTCAAGGATTTCGTTTATCTAGGATCCAGCATAAACACCAACAATAATGTCAGCCTTGAGATCAAGCGGAGACTAACTCTTGCCAACAGGTGTTACTACGGGCTCAGTAGGCAATTGAGAAGTAGAGCCCTCTCTCGACCGACGAAAATAACGCTCTATAAGTCCCTCATCCTTCCCGTCCTAATGTATGGCGCAGAGACGTGGACATTGACCATCAATGATGAGAGACTGTTAGGAGCGTTCGAGAGGAAGATACTCCGTAAGATCTACGGTCCAGTATGCGTGGACGACGTGTATCGAATAAGATGGAACGATGAGCTGTATGAGCTGTACGCCGACACTGACATAGTCAAGCGTATAAAACTCCAGCGGCTTCGCTGGCTGGGTCATGTTGAGCGAATGGAAGAAAGCGCTCCGGCTAGAAAGGTGTTTTATTCGAACCACGGTGGAGGATCACGCAGAAGGGGACGTCCTAATCTCCGTTGGAAAGACCAGGTGCAGGGCAACCTGACTGCACTTGGCCTTATCAACTGGCGCCAGCGCGCGCATAGCAGAAGTGACTGGCGAAGCTTTGTGGAGGCGGCCAAGACCGATCATCGGTTGTAGCGCCAGCTAAGTAAGTAAGTATATGAATGGAAGGGACCTACAGTTTTATTTTCCGAATCCGAAGGGTGAAGTGAAAAGCTTTTTCTTACTCTTGTAGGTTTGAAATTGCCTGCCAAGAGGTGGTGACGTGAAGAAAATTGTTTTTTCTACTTTCTGATTTTGCTTGTGCTGATATTTGAACCCCGGACACTCTGCGTAGCATACCAACACACTACCAACAGAGCCACGGCGGCCACAATGCTCTGTTAGCTGCAACTAACAACGTGTCTAATAGCTAAGTTTGCTACGAACTATCTAAAATTTAAAATTAAGCCCCCATATTTGAAAATTTTATAAACAATTCATATATAAGAAAGCAATCTAAATTTTTAAAGGGGTAAAGGGATATAATTTAAAAGGGGTAAGTTTAGGTAATTTTTTCAAGCTTACTTCTTTAGAATTGTATTTATATTTACGCTGGGAGTAAAAGATGATCCTCGCCACGGAAATTGTGACGGAAACGATGGGCAGGGCCCTCTATCAAAAATAGAGTACGAAAAATTAAACTCAAAACTGCCAGTTTGATATTTGAGAGGGAGAAAAATAGCGAATATAATAGAACGAGTTTGGTATATTGCTGACAGTGTAAGAAAGAGTAGGCATGAGTTGAATAGTATGTAGTATTGTGGTGTTCGTACCAATGAACCTTAAGACCTATGAGAAATGTTAGGGCTGCATGGTAAAGATTAAAAGCAGCTGAAATATATGAATTGAGGTCAAGTTGAAGATTGTCAGTTTGTTAACATCCCACTGACGAACACAATTTTTTTTTATTTTATATTGCTGTATATAATATTCCCCGCTTTTAAGCACTCTTGAAAACGCATGAAGTTTGCTTATAAGCGGGAAATGCTTATACTTATGCAAATACTGTTTAATAACACTCAGAATGCTTATATAGAAAACCCGCGTATATGAACTTACTGTGCATATAAACGAGGATGTATTGATCTCCAATATTTTTATTTAAGAATATAATCCAAGTATATAGTAAAAAGAAAATCAAATGGAAAAGAATCCATTTAACATATCCTTTTTTTAAAGGTGAAAAAAAAGGATTTATTCTTTAAAATAATTTTGTGTACATTTTAGAGGGATTAAGTAATTTACTTGAATCTTGGTGGATGCTTATAAGCTGGTTGTATATAAGGAATACTGTATCCTGTTTGAAAAATTTTTTAAATGATTAAGTCGTATGACCCCTAATGACTTGCTCATTACTATGAAATGCAGAAATTGGAGTAGGCCTAAACTTTATCTCAGTGTTTTTGTAATGAATATACTTTTTATTTGGAGATCATCCTACTTAACTTTTAAGTGGAAACAGAAATAAGATGGGGAAGTGAGGGAGTACGGGCTACATTGTAATCATTATGACATCATCGAAAACGCAATAATGATTTTACCGCTGGGATAAGATGTAAGTTACTGAGAGAGCCGACGTCGGCAACTCTGCTTGTATTGTATGAGTCCAATGAGGACGTACGCCAGCAAGGGAAATTTTATAGGGTGAATTCATCTCAGAGAGCTAAAGTTGTAGTGTCAAAATTACACACGTGAAATATGCACACGTGTGTAATGTATGCAAGTACAATAATACCACAAAATAAAGAGATTGAGAATGTGAAAGATAGCAAGTTTGAGCAGTGGCGCCATCTTTGTGCATTTTAGCGAAGTGTTTCACTCCATTTTCAGGGTAGACACTTTGTCACTTCCTCTTTTATAAAAACATTTTGGTTTTTCATATTTAGACGAGTAAGATAACGACTCTGATTTTGTTTTACTTATTTATTTGACGTACTTCTTACTTAAGTGTCAACACAAACAGTAAAGTATTGGGGGAAACTATCATTTAAAAAGCCCGCTTAAAAGGATTGTAAAAATTCTTTTTGTCGCTAAGTTGGCACCAATGTCCTCTATCCTGATGGCAAGTTTGAGCGACATTTAGTTTGTTTACAGTTCTCGATTTTGTCAGTTGAGTTCTCAAGTGTGTTTTGCGTTTTTTACAAAGAAACAAAAATATCGAATAAAGAATTTGTCTCTAATTTTGTATTGCAAATGAAATTTCGTGGTAGAAGATTGGCCAAGGTAATGTTTACTGTTTTCTTTGATTGTTGCGACACTCAGAATTTTTGCCAGAAGGTCAGACCGTAAATGAAGAATATTATCTGGGGGTTATGCGGCGTTTGAGAGAGAAAATTTGTCGAAAAAAAACCAGGTTAGTGGAAAGAAAACTCATGGATTTTGCACCACGACAACGCACTATCTCACAGGGCTATAATTGTGAACGAATTTCTGGCCAAAAACACAACAATTATCATCGAAATGAAATTACCACTTCGAGGCACCCGTTTTCAGTCGATAGAAGCCATAAAAGAGAATTCGAGGCAAGAATGGCAGTTGATTTCATTAGAAAAATGTTCTGATGAATGGATTATTCGTTATTATTTCGGAAGGGGTGGGTCTACTTTGTAAATATTTTGTGTTATTGGTCAATACCCAATTTTTTTCACAGAAATTAGACTTGTCTCCGAGTGGAATAATATTTGTGTTATTCACAATGAAGGGGGCTACAAAATTAAGTGCATTCGATTTATTTGAAAAGTGAATGAAATACGTAGTCACAAGATTTTTACGTTTAGCTAATTTGCTGCAAGGTTGTAATATAGTACTTAACTTAAAAAATATAAATGATGAGAAAATCGCGTTTAAACTTTTTAATTTACCTATCCAATTGATAATAACAAATATTCTTTTCACGTGAAGAGTTCATAAGATACAGTTATAATTTTTTTTTTACTAAATATGAAGAACTAACCGTTATTACATATGAACTAACCGTTATATTATATGAAGAACTAACCCGTTATACTTAAATAGAAATTTTTTTTCTGATTTATGACAGACTTGCAGTTAACGAGCGATTTGTCCTCGGCAGAGGACATTTGTAGTGGTCGCTGTGGTGTAGTGGTAGCGTGTTGGACTACGCAGAGTGTCCGGGGTTCGAATCTCGGCAAAAGCAAAATCAAAAAAAGGAGAAAACATAATTTTTCTACACGGCACCACCTCTTGGCAGGCAATGGCAAACCTACAAGAGTAAAAATTGCTATGAAAAGCTTTTCACTTCGCCGTTCGGATTCGGCATTAAACTGTAGGTCCCTTCCATTCATGTACAAATATAACACGCACAACAAGAGTGGATGCGAAAAGCTCGGCCTAGGCCCTCCATGGGTTGTTGTGCCATTAAAAGTAAAGTAAAGAGGACATTTGGTTTTAACGGTTGTGATATTTATTTCTTAAGTGATATTTCTAAGGGATTACGTTATCATACTATTTTGGTCTTTGGAAAACCAGTAGCCTCCATACAGAATATATGTACACAACACTTTTTGGTGGAAATAGGTTGAAGGGAGAGAATAAGTGTTTAAACTTTATTTTGACCTTAATGCAAAGAAGTTCACTTTGAAAGGGTTATGTAAAAATTTAATTTCTTTAACCTATTTATTTAAAAAAAAATATTAAATTTTTGACCTTCTGGTACTGATGTCGGTCCGTCACTGTTCATATCGAACAGTTGTAAGCGTGATGTTTCCCTGAAATGTTAATCATGACAATCAAATGGAAGTAATCTAAGATTAGTTATTTAACTTTGAATTCGCTCACAGCTAAAGTTTCTTTTTTTTTTTGTTTTAGAGGTAAAGTTTGTATGTATTGTTGGAACTATGTAACTTAATTCATTACCGACTTAAATTGTACTCATCATCAAATTTTGTCAGTAACAAATATGAGCTTCGTCTAATGGAAATAGTAATATTTTTTTGTATTGTACTTCCTAATAATTATTTCATATTGGCTTATTTCAAATTTAATTTTATTGATTGATAGATAACAAAATCTAAAAACTTGATTTTTTTTATAAATCAAAATTATGTTTACATTATTTGCAGCCTCAAGTCACAGAAGGTCTCATCATCACAAACATTGTGATCATGTGTTCAGTGTAGCAAGCAACATGGCAACTCATTTGTAACACTCACCCACTTTCCTGACCATGAGTGACTGAAGAGAGAAAATATCAGCTATAATTAAAAGATAAAGCAGCAAAGCGAAAATGGTAAACGTTACCAGTTGGGAAAAATTTAAATTGCTATTATGGAAAAATTGGATATTGCAATGGAATCACAAATTCCAATTAATTATCGAACTGTTGCTGCCGGCGATATTTTCGCTATTGTTGGTGCTGGTGCGTTCGATGGTCGATGTGGAACCTAAACCGATTACAGAATATCCACCATTGGATATAAAAACATTAAGTCTATTCAAGTGAGTACAAGCATGACATCACACCATCTAACCGAAAACGTACTGAGCCATTATGTCTACCTAAATGCGTTCATAAGATTCTTTCTCATTCTGTGTACATTTACATACAACTTTTTTTACTCCATTAATGAAAATATGATTTTCTTATGTATTACATTAGAGTATTTAGCCACTGTTAGCTCAGTTCGGCTTAGTTTTCATTGGTTTGAAAATATATTTAACCAAACCCGATTTATTTATTTATTTTTAGTTCAGTATCTCCACGCATGAAAAGCTAATTTCTATTTTATGTTTTCTAGTGCGTATGTAGCACTTCTTGATGCAAGCGACTTTTTATTTTGAAAAGCTTATTTAAAAATTTTCAAAAGGCGGTGTTTATGTTGGTGATCGCTGTTCGGTGAACATATCACATTTTTCTCTAGGGCTCGATCTGGTGGTTAGATTGAGCTCGTTACAGAGTTGTTTTTTAATACGATTTTGCGCAATGGCAACACGAAATAGCATACAAACAAACTTTAAACACTTTGGAGTGTTAAGTTGATAATTTGCAATGATGCAAGACCATTTGCATCACATCGTGAATACCTCTAATATGATGAATATGATACCTTTTCGTAGTTTTATAAAGAAAATAATATCATATCCCTTTTTAAACCATAAAAATATTACTAACCTTTTCTGCAGATAAAAATAATGGTTTTCATGTTTTCGTACTATTTTATATATATTTTTGTTTCGCTGTGGTGTAGTGGTAGTGCGTTGGACTGCTAGCTCATTGCCACCCTGAATACTCGACATGCTCGGTATACATTTCACCGGTCATATCGAGTTCGTTGTGAGAGTGAGTTAAAGCTCTCTCTTCGTGTTCGGTGCAACAACAATTTCATGGTGTTCGCCGAGCAAAATCTGAACATAACCACAGCCTAAGGTGCTGGTTATATTGGTTTTCGCTGTTCGACGAACACATCATATTTTACTCTATTGCTCGGTGTAGTCGTTACATTGGTGTTCATTACAAGAACTGCTTTTTGTCGAATATCAGTTTTTATTGTAATACTATATTGTTCGCAACGGCAACACTAAATGGTATACCAAAAAAATTTTAAACGATTTTATTAATATGGAGCGTGAAATTAATAATATAATTGAAATATTATGAAAATTTAATATTCACTTTTAAAAACTAAAAACATTAGCAACTTCGCTTTACTGCATATAAAAATAGTGATGTTTTACAGGTTTGCATTTTACATTTTTGTTCTTTTTGTGTAGAATAACTCATCGACACCCTGAATACTCGTCGTGCTCGGTGTTCGGTTCACCCAGCATATCGTGTTCGATGTGAGAGTGAGTGAAAGCTCTTTTTTCGTGTTCGGGCAACAACAATTGCATGATGTTCGCCGAGCAAAATTTGAATAAAACCATGACCTAACGAAATGTTACGCTTGACAAGGCAGCAAAAAAAAGAAGAATTATATACTTACGGAAACCATATTTTACCTTCATTTATGTTATTTTTACATATTATACATACATAAATAAATAAATTTAAATATTTTCAGAAACGCTTTGGCTAAAACCAAAGTGATGCAATCATTGCTGAGAGTATTTGCACCGAAGGCAAGGTAAAAAATAATTGGTATTTGTTTAAATCTAGTATATACTACTGTGGGCAAAAAGTAGTAAGACTTTTTAATTTAAATTTCGTGCGGAAACCCATTCATCAAAATATTATTTTTTTAAGGTTTGTATGATTGTCGGTGACATCTGTGCCAAATGTCACATCAAAATAATCATTAGTGTTTAGTATACGCTTGTCTTTCTGAAGTACAAAAAGTGCATTCGGCGATTACGATGGTACAAATTGTTCAAAGATGGTCGAGAACGCGTTGACGACGAACCACGTCCAGGACGGCCATCAACATCAACTGATGATCAACACGTCAATAAAATCAAGGAATTGGTGCTCGAGAATCGACGATTAACAGTCAGAGACCTTACTGGCATCGTTGGAATATCGGAAGGATCAGTGAAAACCATTTTAAAACATCATTTGGGCCTAAGAAGAGTGAATGCACGATTAGTTCCAAAATCACACTCACACTGCATTGGTTTTACGAGACCATTTTGCCAAAAATTCGACTGATATCGTTCCGCAACCACCCTACCACCCTATTCGCCTGACTTAGCACCGTGTGACTTTTGGCTATTTTCTAAACTCAAAAAACCGCTTCGTGGACCGTTTGACCGTTTTGAGTCAATTGAAGACATTAAACATGAATCGCTAAGCGCATTGAAGGCTATTCCGGAAATTGACTTTAACAACTGTTTCGAGAATTGGAAAAAACGTTGACACAAGTATATTGGGGCCGGGGGGGATGACTTTGAAGAGGACAAAATAGATTTGGAAGAATGAATAAAAAAATTTTTAAATATGAACAAAGTCTTACTAACTTTTGCCCACAGTAGTACTTATATAAACCAAAGTTGTGAGATATGTTTTTAATTCCATAACTTGAGAATGGAGCGCCCGATTTGTTTGGGGTTGTTTGTTGTGTTCCTAATTGCCATAATTGTTCCCATATACTACAATATTTCAAGATGCTATAACTCGGCTCCCTCGTTTTTAACGAAATTTGGCAGAACTTTATGTGTTCAACTCTAAGCTCCATATCACATATGAAGGTGGTTCGGCAAAGGGGTGGTTGGACAGAAGTTTGCCGTGTCAGCTAGATATTTATTAAAGTAGTAATTTTAATAACTGGATCTATGTATATGCACTTGAAAGTCTCATTATAAGTTTATTGTATGAGCATATATCTGTAACAATTTACTGTAATATAAAAAAGCTTTCGAAAAAAAAATGAGCCTACCGAAGTAGTTCATGTACAGTGTCTGGGGTGACTCTATTAGGACTAGCTAAATTATTGCATGCGAATTGACTTCACACCAAAATAACACCTTATTTTCAACGAACAATACCCGAAAGCTCAAAATTATTCAGCAGTTAAAGTTGGGTCCCTTTAATTTGCCTTTCCGCAGTCTCTTTTTAATATACGACATCATATTTCAAGACACTTTTGCTCTCAATAAGTTTTGAAAGTGGTTGTAAAAGTCATTTATGATAACACAAATTAATGATGTCATGTTCTGTTTTATTAATATGCGATGCCCCTAAAAATAATTATTAGTATTATGATTTGCTATAAAAATTTTAGTTTGATTTTTAACTGAGTATAGGGGGTTCAAATATCGGCACATGCAAAATCTCCAAATCCCCTTCATGCTTTAATGGAACCAGTACACATTTTTATTTATGTATATGCGATGCCCCTAAAAATAATTATTATTATGATCTGCTATAAAAAGTTTTGTTTGATTTTTAACTTAGTATCGGGGGTTCAAATATCGGCACATGCAAAATCGAAAAGTAAAACGGCACCACTAGGCAATAGTATCAGGACCCTTCCATTTTTGTACAAATATAACAAGCACAACATGAGTGGATGCAAAAAGCTTGGCCTAGGCTCTCCATGGGCTGTTTGTGGCATTGAAAGAAAAAAAGAAAAATAATAATTATAAAAAAAACAAATTATAATTTTTATTCCCGGTCAAGAAGCTTTAATTTTTATTTCTGACTGAGAAAATTTAAAATAATTATTATTTTACTTTACTTGCTTACTTAGCTGGCACTATAACCGATGATCGGTTTTGGCAGTCTCGATAAAGCTTCGCCAGTCGCCTCTGCTATGCGCGCGCTGGCGCCAGCTGATAAGGCCAAGTGCAGTCGGGTCGCCCTGTATCTGGTATTTCCAATAGAGATTAGGACGTTCTCTTCAGCGTGTTCCTCCACCGTGGCTTGAATAAAACACCCTTCCAACCGGAACGCCTTCTTCCATTCGCTCAACATGACCCAGCCAGCAAAGTAGCTGGATTTTTATGTGCTTATTTGATACACGAATATTGGACCATAGATTTTACGGAGTAACTTCCTCTCGAATGCTCCTTACACGCACAATTACTATTTTTAAAATTTTTCAAAATAATGTTTTCGGTTGAGTTCAAACAATAATTTTTAAGCCCGATCGAAAAAATAAAAAATCAAATAATAATTATTATTAAATTTTGATTTTGTGATATTGCTTATAATGATTACGGTCCCTGACTAGGATCTATGCATGCATTCGATGATGTTTTGAGTGGTAACAGACGGTTTGAAAGATGACAAGTGAAACCATTTTATACGAATGGCAACCTCTAGTTCAGCACTTGAGTTGTTTTCAACATCAATTGTATGTATGTCTCTTCACTCTTTCTCTTCACACCAATAAATTTGTTGTTGAGGCTAGTTGAAAAGTATTTATTTTTATTTATTGACAATTAATATGTGAGTAAAGTGTTTTGGTTTCAGAGTTGAAAATCCATTTAAAGTATTTATAAAGTGATAGATTTCGTTAAAAATTTGCGGGGTTTTCGGGGTTGGATAGCCACATTGGCAAGGATTATCTTGAAGCGAACGCTGGAGGGCGCTCCATTACTGAGATTTGGATAAAACTTAAAAGCGACTTTGTGTTTTTTTTATTAAACGAATGATGCCTAAATGCTTTTACTGCTATTTTATTGTTTTATTAAACATGTAATTATATTTTAGACATTAATAAATTATTGTATTTTCATAATCGATTTCAGTTCCTCTGTACAAAGTGCTGTCAAATATCCAATATTTAAACTACTCTATTCACCGATAAATTCCCTCCTGGATAATATTGTTAACGACGCTGCAGTAAGTTTAGACCTCATTGGCTATGAGGGTTATACAAATGCTTCTGATTTGCAACATGCCCTCACAACCGGAAACTATCTGGCGGGTGTACAGTTTGATGACTCTCTTGCTAACATCAATGAATATCCTGACAAATTCAGTTTTGCCTTACGTTTCCCCAGTGAACTGCGTACTCCAAAAATTAATATCGGTTTTACATGGTGGACAAGGAAATTATTTCCGGTTTTCAATAAGCCAGGGCCTAGAAATCCCACCGAGAAAGATGGTGGCGTACCTATCGGATATTTGAGTGAAGGTTTCATACCTATACAAAATGCTATATCGCTGGCTTATTTGAAATTGGCAAGCAAATCGGATGCGAATTTACCGAATGTACAGATGCAACGTTATCCATATCCAGAGTATATTGACGATCCCCTATTAGTGGGCTTGGCATCGTTTATGTCGTTGTTTATACTGCTTAGTTTCATTTATCCATGTACTTATATAACAAAGGTAAGTGTGCAGAGTTCGAATGTGATGTAATGATTTTTGTCTTGATTTACTTCCGTAGTATATCGCTAATGAAAAGGAGAAGCAACTGAAGGAAGTAATGAAAATCATGGGTTTGGAAAATTGGTTGCACTGGACTGCCTGGTTCGTCAAGTCAATTATAATGTTGGGCATTTCATGTATTCTCATAACTATTCTTGTGAAGGTAAAATTGTTGAAGTTATTCTCATTTAGAGAATTTCGAATTTTGACATTTCCCTTTCTTACTTCCCCTGCCAGGTGAAATGGTCCGATGATGTGGCCGTCCTTACCTACTCAAGCTGGACTGCCTTGTTCTTCTTTTTACTCATTTACACAGTTACCAGTATTTGTTTTTGTTTCATGATGGCAGTATTCTTTTCGAAAGCAAGTACTGCAGCTGCTGTCACCGGATTAGTTTGGTTCATTGCCTACATTCCCTTTTCCTTCACGATCAATAAGTACGATCAACTAAGTTTGGGCGATAAATTGGGATGGAGTTTGATTTCAAATACTGCAATGGGCTTCGGCTTCAAGGTAATACTCGGCTTTGAAGGCAATGGTGAGGGCTTACAATGGAACAACATTTTCACACCGGTCTCTGTGGATGACAATCTGACCCTTGGCTATATTATATTAATGATGTTAGCATCATGTGTTCTTTATATGCTGATCTGCCTCTATGTCGAGCAAATTTTTCCCGGTGATTTTGGTGTGCCGAAGAAATGGAATTACCCATTTACTCAAAAGTTTTGGTGTGGGGATAGTGAATATATTGGAGTTCAGGATATGCCCAATGGCGTGACTGAACGACGAAACCCGGAGGCTTTTGAAGCTGAGCCCTCTGGTAAGCACGTGGGGCTGCAAGTGAAAAATTTGATGAAAAAGTTCGGTGATAAGATGGCGGTAAAGGATCTATCAGTAAATATGTATGAGAATGAGATAACGGTATTATTAGGTCATAACGGTGCAGGAAAAACGACTACAATATCAATGTTGACTGGCATGTTTGCACCGACTGCGGGTACAGCTATCATCAACGGCAGTGATATACGCTCGAACATCGAAGGAGCGCGAATGTCGCTGGGTATATGCCCACAGCATAATGTGCTGTTCGACGACTTGACTGTGGCCAACCACATTGTTTTCTTCAGCCGTTTGAAGGGCGTGAAAGGTGATGCTGTTCAAAGAGAAGTGGACAAGTACCTCAAAATGATTGAGCTCGAAGATAAAGCAAATGTGGCATCATCCAAACTTTCGGGTGGTATGAAACGTAAGCTGTCGATATGTTGCGCTCTGTGTGGTGATACTAAAGTCGTACTTTGTGATGAACCCAGTTCGGGCATGGATCCCGCGGCTAGGCGTCAACTATGGGATCTCTTGCAATCTGAGAAAATTGGACGTACTCTGTTGCTGACAACACATTTCATGGACGAGGCTGACGTTTTGGGTGACCGAATTGCTATAATGTGTGATGGTGAATTGAAGTGTCATGGAACCTCGTTCTTCTTGAAGAAGAAATATGGCTCGGGATATCGTTTGGTAATTGCAAATCCTTAATGTCCAAGTTCGCAATGATTTGATATTATCATTATTCGTAATAGATTTGTGTCAAACGTGAAAGCTGCAGCACCGACGAGGTGACTGCGCTGCTCAAACAATATATACCCGATGTGCATCCGGAAAGCGATATAGGTGCTGAACTGTCATATCAGCTGCCAGACAGTTACTCCTCATCATTCGAAAAAATGTTTAGCGCTCTGGAAGATAATTCCGAGGAACTTAATTTGGGTGGCTATGGCATTGGTATCACCTCAATGGAGGAAGTATTTATGAAGGTGGGTGCGGAGTCTGCCGGTGATGGATCACGAAAGCAGCAAAGTGCTATCATGAACGGTGGAACAGGTTATGGTGAAGATGATGTTGAATCCATGCAATGTTAGTTTAGATTGAGTTTTTGGTAATTCTATTTATTGAGATCATCATTTTCTTTTAATCACAGCTGACCTGATATTTTCGGGAAATACTCGTCTCTTAAAGGGTAGCAATTTATCTCTCAATCAGTGGCACGCCATGCTCCTTAAGAAATTCCTCTACACTTATCGCAATAAGTTACTTTTCCTGATACAAAATATTATGCCCATCTTCTTTGTGGTGGTTACAGTTTTAATTACTCGTACTCAAGGCACTTTCAGGCAATTAGACCCGATGACAATGAGTCTAACACAATATCCTTTAGCTGTCACAGTCTTGGATGTTGCAGCCGATGTTGAACCTAACTCCCTGGAGGCTAAGATTGCTGATCAGTATAAATCTATAGTTACATCATATGGTCCGGATTATACACTCCAATCGACTGGCACCAAATCTTTTACCGATTATATTCTGAATTTGGGTGAAACGATACAGGTACGCATTAACTCGCGTTACCTGGCAGCAGCGACAGTGGCAAGAGGCAACATTACTGCCTGGTTGAACAATCAACCTCTGCATACAGCACCGTTGACTCTCAATTTAGTGCACAATGCAATGGCAAAGTGAGTGAACGACAGAAACTTCCAGATATCTATGTTTCTGTATTTACAATTAATTTACATATTTTAGAGCACTCATTGGACCCTCTACCCAAATATCTGTTACCAATAGTCCCTTACCATATACAACAGAAACGATTTTGACTCGACTTAATATCGGCTTCAATCTGGGAACTCAATTGGCAACTAATCTGTGTTTCTGTATGTGCTTCGTTAGCGCTTTCTATATACTCTTTTTGATTAAGGAGCGTGAATCACGTTCGAAATTGTTACAGTTTGTGAGTGGCGTTAGAGTGTGGACTTTTTGGTTGACGCAGTTTTTGTGTGATATTGCTACTTTTATGTTCACTGCTTTAATTGTTGTTCTAACTATAGCTTGTTTCCAAGAAAGTGGTTTCTCAACATTCCCGGAATTGGGCAAGTTTTGATTTTTTCAATTACAACTTGGGTATAATTTGTTAAATTCGATTTTGGAACATTTCAGGACGTTATTTCTTAGTAATACTCATCTTTGGGTTTGCTGTGCTTCCTTTCACCTACTTATTATCGTTTATATGTACTGATCCGGCTACCGGATTTGCGCGAGTTTCTATTCTTAATATATTTGCAGGTAAGTTGGTCTGACTTTCCTTACACAGTAAAAAATTTTTATATTCCTTCGGATTTATATAATAAAAAATTTTGAACAAGTGTATAATTTTAAATATAATTTAGTGAATTTTATTGCAAAAATTCTTGTATTTTTGTAATACTTAATTCGTATTGAAAGTATACTTGTACAAATTTGAATAATCGATTCTGATTAATCTGGTCTGGATGAACTAATAAATAAATAAATCAAATGAATTATTGCACAGGTGTATGGTTGATAGGTATTTTAAATTTCAATCCACAGGAATGGCGCTCTTCATCCTCATTGTTGTAATGTCTATTAAATTTTTCGATTTAAAAAATACTGCCGATCTATTGCAATGGTTCTTTAGGATATTCCCCCACTTTTCATTGGCCATGAGTTTAAATAAGATTCATGTAAATGTGGCAACGCGTAATGTTTGCAGTAATCAAATGGTTGTGGTGCTGCCAGATGCTTTGCGTTGCCAATTGGTACCTCAATGTTGCAGTAAGTATAATGGGATTCAGAAATTCGATCTTAAATTGAAGTGATCATTTTCCCTGTTAGATACTACACCTTATTTCGATTGGACAGAGCCAGGGATTTTACCAGAGACTATGTACATGTGTATAACAGCAGTAGTATTTTTCCTAATCATAATAGCACGTGATTATGGGGTGATAGATGCGTTTATGCATAAACTGCGGAAGAAGACCTTGTATGTGCTTATCTAAATATTAGTAGTAAATATTTCAATTGAAGTAATCGTAATGCAAATTTATTCACAGCCAACCCCCACCATCTGAGGATGGGTACTTCGATGAGGATGTCGATCGTGAGAAGCATCGTATATTGGCAATGTCCACGAATGAGCTGGCAGGACAGAATCTAGTGTTAGATCGTGTTACTAAATACTATGGCTCGTTCTTAGCAGTTAATCAAGTATCGTTGTGTGTCAAACAGTAAGTAAGATTTAGATTTTCACTACATATATTTACAATGTGATTATGTAATACGTGTTGTTTGGTTAATTTCAGGAATGAATGCTTTGGTTTACTTGGCGTAAATGGTGCTGGTAAATCTTCCATATTCAAAATGATGACAGGTGATGAACAAATAACACTCGGCTCGGCTTATATACGCGGCATGAACTTGGAGTCGGACATGAATAGCATATATATGAAGATTGGCTATTGCCCGCAATTTGATGCCCTCCTGGAAGACCTTACGGGGCGTGAGACATTGAAAATATTTTGTCTCCTACGTGGTGTTAATAAGCAACGCATTAACGAAATATCAGAAGAATTGGCCAGGTCATTTGGCTTTATGAAACATTTGGATAAAGAGACAAAAGCTTATAGTGGCGGCAACAAACGTAAACTGAGCACAGCTATTGCGGTTATAGGCAATCCCTCGGTAATTTATTTGGATGAGCCTACTACTGGTATGGATCCAGCTGCAAGACGTCAGTTGTGGAATATGGTTTGCCGTATACGGGATTCGGGTAAATCAATCGTATTAACATCACACAGCATGGAAGAATGCGAAGCATTGTGCACTCGCTTAGCAATTATGGTGAATGGAGAGTTTAAGTGTATTGGATCAACGCAACATCTGAAGAATAAATTTTCAAAGGGTTTGATTTTGAAGATCAAAGTTAAACGTAACATGGAACTGTTACAGCTGGTGGCGCGGAAGTAAGTTATAAAGCGTCGTTTTTATTCATCAAAAGAATTAAAGTAAATGGGATCGTGGAACGGGCTGCTGAAACCCGCTCACTCTGAGCAGAATTTCAGCGAGGCCGGATCCTAAAACTTTTCGTAGCTCAAAACTTGTCATCATATTAATTATATTTATACTAAAATTTGTTTATTATTATTCCATTTTTCAATTGCAGCAGTTTTAGTTATAACGACGACGAAAGTACGTCACCAAAACAGAAACTACAGCAGGATATTAATATTGTCAAAGAGTTCGTGGAACGTGAGTTTCCGCAAGCGATTTTACAGTGAGTTTATATAGATTTCCTACAATGTGTAAATTAACTAAATCGAAATTTTTTATTCGCTTGCAGAGAGGAGTATCAAGGCATTCTCACTTTCTACATTCCATTATCGGCCATTAAATGGTCAAAAATCTTCGGTCTCATGGAACGTAATCGTGATGAACTCAATATTGAAGATTATTCAATTAGTCAGACCACATTGGAGGAGATTTTCTTAGATTTTGCGAAATATCAGCGCGAAGACACACGCGGCATTGAGTGAGCGAAACATGACGAGTAGAGTAGAACAGTTGGCATCAGCTTGATTTTATATAATTAGCACATATTCGCTTTTTCACAAATTTCCTGCACTAATCTATTATTATTTTATAATTTTACTTTAGTTCTAAAACTGCACAACAAAATTTAGTACTTATTATGTTCGGATCCAGCGTAACGACTATGGTAGCTAAAAAGTACTTGTGTGAAACCTCTATTTAAGATTATGCCGAAAGTTTTCGCTGGGCGTTCAATACAGTTCGTTAAAGATGGGCGGTTTCAAGGGCCCGTGAGTTGCGGGTTTTCATGCCATTTTAAAACAATGGACCTTTGCGACCCAAAAATATCCCAAAACTAATATGTGGAATTGAAATAGGATGTACCAGCATATAAGTAGATAGTTATAGATAGTACTTACATATTCGATCGGTTATACCAGTGCCGTAAAGTTCACCTTCGTCGTCACGAATATGATCACGGTTCGCCAGTTGCTCCTTCTTCAGCTGGATTACCAGTTTGCCTTTTTCGCTGCATCACTAAACGTCATCGTCAGTAGATGCGTTGCGTTTAATTTTCTAAACGGGCCTTATGACCTAGGTTAGATTAAAAGACAACGACAGTTCGTTTAGGGCTTAACAAATCTGCAGTACGATCTCCTAGTCTTTGATTTTTGTTGTTGTAATTTCATAGAAGTATTGCAGCTGAATTCTTTTTGATCAAATAAAATCTTTCCTATTTTCATAAATTTCCATGTAAAGCTGCCACATTTTCCAGTCACACATAAGTAGTTCCTTTTTTGCTTATTGTATTATTCTAACCAACTAGTTTTTTTGTGTCTAACTTGCTACTTGATTATATGTAAGTTTTACTGCTTTACGAAAATAAGATAGTAGTGGAAAAGTCGAACATAAAACTGCAATGCATTTAGTATAAGTTCGCTTTGTACACGGTTAAAAATGTGGGTTTAAATTTTAAACTTTTGCTGACTTCCTCCATGACTAAACCAAATTTAGTTTAATATTTCAACCCATCAAGTATTTAAAGAACAGATAGAGCTGGAGAGTTGTGGTACAGTTGGTAGTGAATAGGCAAAATCAAAAAGTAGAATAAAAAAAAAATTTTCTACACGGCATCAACTCTTGGCAGGCAATGGCAAAGCTACAAGAGTAAAAATTGCCATTTAAACTAAATTCCATTGAATTCTGAGACATGTTAGACTTAGAATTAGGACCTATTCCCAGTATAATGAAATGAAAGAAAATGTACTTTTAAAGTTTACTTCCTTAGAATCGTTTTTATAATTACGAGTGTGTAAAAGACGATCGTCGCAAAACCGAAATTGTCACGGAAATGAAGGGCAGCGCCCTCTATCAATCAAGTATGAACAAAAAGAAGATGCATATGTATATACTCGTACACATAAATGATGGGCAGCACACATGCATCCAATATACGCCATCCCTTTATCGATTGATTGAGGGCGCTGATTTGCGTATGATTCATACTCGATTGATAGAAAGCGCTGTCCCATCAGTTTCTAACAAAAATTTTACATTTCAAACAAAAATCGTTAGAAAAAAACTGACTGACTAATAACATCTCTAGCAAAAACTACGGCTGAGAGACACCGAAAATGTTGACATCGTCGAAAAATGGAAGTTCAACGAAATTCATATTTTATTATTGTGAAAAGAAAAACTAAAAATCAGCACCGACCAAGCAACTTGAGGCACAACTGAATTCGAATTTCATTGAAAAACAACTCGCAAAGACTAATGCGGAGGGGCAGCATGAATGGCTAACGAGTTCATTAAAGCCAATAATTGCATCAACACTCATGTCATTGAGTACCGCCGAAGGTCTTTAGATTAAACAGCTCCAGGCAGTCCTTGAGGTGGCCGAATTCGCAGGTTCTCAACGAAAGAGAAGGGCAGAAGATTTACTTGAAAATTTCCTCTGTGGAAAGAAAACAACTCGCATTAGCAGAACAAAACATAAAAGAGATTTCTCAAGTTTCTAGTCAACCTCATAACATCCACGAGTTCTCAGACCGGCAAGTGGCAAATTTTCCACCTGTTGAGATCATACAACCTGAATTTTTTCATGATGATGATTATTATAATGATGATAATGGTAAGATTATAATTATAATGATTTAGCAAATAAATTCGCATGCTTTGAGCATGAATATTTTGTTAAAGGTGATGATTTCGCAGAGGACGTTGCATGCATTGGAAATGCAAACGATCATAATGAAGTTAATCCAGATGTAGCTCACCCGCGATCAGAGAATCATCAAATTGAACTACAAAAGCCTTATTTACTTTACTTTACTTTTAATGGCAGCCCACGGAGGGCCTAGGCCGATCTTTTTTTTTTGCGTGTTATATTTGTATAGTTTAAAGCCGAATCCAAACGGCGAAGTGAAAAGCTTTTCATAGAAATTTTTACTCTTGTAGGCTTGCCATTGCCTGCCAAGAGGTGGTCTCGTGTAAAAAAATTATTTTCTCTACTTTCTGATTTATTAATCAAACAATATCAACAAAATGTCAGTATCATGCAGCTGCTTCAAATCCAAAATGATGATTTTTTGAAAAATGATTATTTACATGACGAATTAAACAGATAAGAAGAAAAGCCCGGACACTCTGCGTAGCAGTCCAACGCACTACCACTACGCCACAGCGACCACAAAAGCCTTATTGTTTGCATAAATCAGCACATCGTTAAAAATTCCTTCGGCTACGCCTGTAATATCTGCGATAGACTCTGGTTTTTACTAAACCTAACCTGAAAATCGAAAACGCAAATGTTCTGAAGAAGTAAATTTCTGTAGGACGTCCCACTGATGCACAAATCTAATTTTTTCTAATTTCTTTTTAGTTTTGAGTGTGGAGCCTCAACTACGATCTTTTGTTTATATTTTGTTATTGTAATATTCCATCAAATTTAATGTACAATTAATTTCTCGATGCAAAATGTTTTGCTGACAAATGAGTTTATTGTGCGGGAATTGCTTCTACTTAGGGAGATCCTTCTGAAGTAACTAAGTATATCTGGATTTACAATTTTTTTCACTCGAATTTAAGCTTTTTGGTTTTAACTTGTTACTTCATCTGGACTAAATATATTATCTCTCAGCATTCCCTTTGTTTGGTTTAATCTTTAAACCAAAATGTATTGAAATTAAAATTAAATTGGTTTAAAATTAACTGTTCTAAAATAGAGTCTAAGAAATTTCAACATAAATGTGCTTTAGTCCAATGCTTGGTTTAGAAATAAACCCAGATTTGTGACCGTGTATTGCTTACAAAATAATAAAAAAAGATTTCACAATTAAGTAAGTACCTACTTAAAGAGGCAAGTGTTTCTAAATCACTTATTTTTGTGTTTAATATGAACTATGTACTTACATTTCAAAAATCAATGAATTACTTTTAATCAATGAATTTATTAAATGTTTCTTATATTTTATGAAATTTGTTCATACAAAAGCAAGAAGAAAGGTTGCTACTCCTGTTGCAAGGCTAAAAATGATGATTAACATTCAATTTGTGGAAGCATCACAAAATCAGCATCATCAACCGGAATCACAGCAACAGCAAACAACCAGTGATACTAGTACAATCAGGGACTATTTAGTTCTCGGTGGCATACTTACGAGCTAAGAAAAAAATGAAAGCATGCACACAGTTTCCTTTACTTAATTATTGTACTATTTGTATCTTGTATGGTACTCGTACCGTGTAAACATTGTAAGTTCCATCGCAACGGCTGTTGCTTTTATTGTGACATAATACTAGTGGGATTCGTGCAAACTCATAAATTCTACAAACAAACTTTAAAATTACACATAAATTTTGACAAGTTTACACGAGTACACTTATAAACTTATGAGGCATTTTTGAGTTTATGTGAGTCCCACTACTAATTTTTAGGATACAAAAGGTGAAACTATTTTATTTTTTATTTTACGTACGAGTACATATTTAAGCTAATATTTTACTGATATGAAGAATAAAAATATTAGTGGGATTCATATAAACTCACAAATGCCTAGCTAACACAGTATAAACTTATAAACTGGTAAAAATTCATAGAAATTTGTACAAGTTTATGCATCCACTTACAATTTATTAATTTACTATATATGAATCTCTGTATTGTATTTCATCAACTGTACTTAGAAATTATTGCATTAACTTCAAAAGTTTTATATTTTAACATAATTGTGATTACTTACATTTATTTTGCCCTTTTGTTAACCAATTAATATCTCAAATCATACTTAAATAATTTTACGAAATAAAAATGTATTTTTCTGGTTTTAAATCATACTTTAGTTGCGTTTTAACACTGAATTGACCATAGAAAATATATAATTTTTAAGTTCTTACCTACTTATTTACTTATATAGTTGGCACTACAACCGATGATCGGTCTTGGCCGCCTCTATAAAGTTTCGCCAGTTGCCTCTGCTATGCGCGCGCTGGCGCCAGCTGATAAGGCCAAGTACAGTCGGGTCGCCCTGTATCTGGTATTGCTAACGATGATTAGGACGCCCTCTACTGCCTGCTCCTCCACACACTTCTAATCGGAGTGCCTTCTTCCATTCGCTCAACATGACCCAGCCAGCGAAGCCGCTGGAGTTTTATACGCTTGACTATGTCAGTGTCGGCGTACAGCTCATGCAGCTCATAGTTCCATCTTATTCGATACACCTCGTCCACGCATATTGGACCGTAGACCTTAGTATCTTCCTCTCAAACGCTGCTAGCAGCCTCTCATCATTGTAGGTCAATGTCCACGTCTCGGCTCCATATATTAAGACTGGAAGGATGGGGGACTTATAGAGCGTTATTTTCATCGGTCGAGAGGGCTCGGCTTTTCAATTGCCTGATGAGCCCATAGTAACACCTGTTGGCAAAAGTTAATCTCCGGTTGATCTCAAGGCTACCATTATTGTTAGTGTTAATGCTGGATGCTATTTAAACGAAATCCATGACAACTTCGAAAGTACATACATATAATTGTTAACAGTGAAATTTTGTTTTTAGGAAAATGGTTCTCAAATTGCTCGCGAATTTGTATGTAAGAAAAAAGAGTTTTAATAGGCCTTTTACTGTTGGATTTGCTATATCCCTAGGAATGCGAGTACTTTTTCGTATTCATGACTTCGAGGCAAATTTTATCGGCAACATGTCTCCGGAAATATAATGAAATAAATATTGTGTCTGAAAGTGTTAAAAAATACATTTTAATTTGCATAATATGTACAATAAACCTTGAAGTTTCCTTGTTTTATGTAATTTAAGAAAAAGTCATTGAAAGAATATTTTCTTAGGACTAAGGCAACGTTGGATTCAAGGAAAGCAAGTGACGTCAATAGGTTGGAAATAAATTCTAAAATTCACTTTCCTTCATATTTCTCTCTATTTTTCTGATATGAAAAAGTTTTGTTGTTGAAATCAATTTTGTTCACTTTTTTGATATGAAACAATTTTTTTTATTTAACAAAAATTCCATCCATTTTTTTTCATCGTGCGTGTAGAATAATAACGTGCAAATTTTGTTTTTTTATTGCCATCGGACCAGATTTAATTTGCCAGATTTAAGCATAAGATAAGAATTGATTGACCTGAATTTCAGCTAGCAAGCATGTATTTAAAACAAAAATAATTTTTTGACATTTTTATACATTATTGACAATAGGGATCTAAAATGCTTCACGATTCGTCTTTCGATAATACGATTCTACCCCGCCGTCCGGAACTGCCGTCAAACTGTAGGCCAAACTAATGTAAGTATATGACCTTGTTGCTCTACACTTATCCACTTAAAATTTCTCCTATCCCTATCTGGACAAAATACAATAATCCAAACGGACTTAATGCTATGAAAGGTCTATGGCCCTCCTGACCACATACAAAACAAAAATCTAACCCGTTTTTCATCGTAAACACGATTTTTCCTTCTAGCTGGAGTACTTACTTTACTTCGTCCTGCGGATTCGGAATAAAAACGTAGGTCCATTCATGTACAAATAAGTATAACACGACCAATATGCGTGGATGCGAAAAGCTTGACCTAGATCCTGCATGAGCTGCCATTAAAGAAAGAAAAAAGAAGAAAATGTTAATAAAATCAAATATTTTTAGATATGAGTGCATAAAAGATTTTTATTTCAATTTAATAAAGTAAGAATGAAAAAGATCCACAAGTCAAAGATTTTATAATAGGAAATCTTCATTGCGATTTGACGAAAAACAAAATATTTCATTGGAAAGCAGGAATTTTGAATTGATACATCGATCGCCGATTTCTTTTGAAGCGACAGCTTATGAAAGGTCATCTGGAATTGGAAGTAGTGTAATACTAAATCATTACCATAAAAATTACTGCTACTTACTCCAACTTAGATTAGTTAGCAGAAAATATTAGACAACATTTGTTAACCTATCGCGTGTCATAACAAAATAATCAATATTTAAATTGAATACATTACGCTGTAATTGACTAAAGATCCTCGACAATTTCGTTGAATTCAATGGTATGAAGAAGACTAGTATATCGCCATAACTATCTCTGCATCATAGGTTTGCAATTCAGTAAGTTTAAGAGTAATTCAGAATTTAATGCAAAACGTTACTAACTTACTTAAAAACTGATTCAGGAAATTCAGCTTCCATGAATGCCATCGGCGTTAAAATTGAACGTCGCCTAATAGTGTCTTGTAACTTCAAATAGAGTAAATGTCCTTGCGGGAACATATTACTCAATTCTGTGACATTTCCAATTTTGGTGACATGTCCGTCCGTAAAAGTCGCCAAACGTTGGCAAGTTCGTAAGCATTCAAATTTTTCCTTCGAAGCGAATATTACTGCAGCATTCCGTGAACGTAAACTCAGAATGACATTCCATAGTTGTCGTCTACCGGCCTGATCAATATCAGTACTCGGCTCATCCAAATATATGACAGATGGTGCATTTAACAGGGCTAATGCACAGCATAATCGTTTTCTATTACCTTTACAGACAATGCTCAATTTGCTGTTATAGTCGTTATAGAAGCCGAGTACTTTGGCGGCATTCTCACATTTTTCAAGTGCTTCATTTTCGGGTATGCCGCGTAGCAAGCACATAAATTTCATAATTTCCAATGAGGTATACTCCTTCATTAATTGGGTATTTTCGGGGCAATAGCCGATTCGTTTGTACATTTGATGTACATTTTTCTTCATATCAATCGAATCAACGAAAACGCGTCCGTAACTCATTTTCACATCGCCAACTAATATTTTGATAATTAATGATTTTCCAGATCCGTTGTTGCCTACCATTCCAAAGCACTCAGCACTAAAATATTTAACTCACATACGGAAACTATTCAAAGGCATAGTTACAGCGATATCTCATTAACGTACCGATCAACGATCAAATTCAATCTATCAACAGCTTTTACTTTCTTGAAAGTCTTGCCAACATGATCACAAATTAGCGCTTTTTCATGATATTCATGCGGACGTAAGGTGAGCAGTTTAACTTGTTCGCGCACCACTGACTCGTCTACTTTGCGATCGGGGTGATCTGCATGCCGTCGTTCATGATCCTCGCGTGCACTCTCTCTGAAATCGAAAGGGTAATGTAGTAATTCTGTGTGAATACTGAGTCCATTTTCTGCGACTAAAATTGGTGAAATGTGCGGTGAAATTGGTTAAAGTTTTGATAGCGCTCAGTCAATTTTTAGTACTACCAATGATATAAGCAAGGACCAAGCCTTTTATGCCGAAAAACTTAAGAACTTGTAAGATTTCATGACTAGACAGGGTTAAATTGTTTACAACATTGTACTTTAACTTACAGATATACAATATGTAGTGTTTTAAAAAGCAAATTGTTAGATGTACAGTTTTTCCCGTATCTGGAAATTGAAATGTAGCCACAGCCTTTCTATATTCGGCTGAAAACGCTCGGTTAAAACTTAAATTTGTTTTCGATTCTTTATAAGTCTTGATCGTAAGATCACTTACGAGCGAGTATCAAGGCGAGTGAATCGAACGCGCCTATACTGAACAACCAATGCAAAATGTATGGAATTAAAATCAATATTGTTTTACTCTAATATTTAACTTACTCATTGTCGTCGGGTATGTCACCGAGAAAGTTCTCAGATCGCCAAAAAACTCTCCTCTCAATTACAAACAGCACTAACCAATTGATGATGGTAATACCAATTATATAGTACATATCGGTTGTTATTCCAGACTTACTTAGCAACATATGTCTAGTTTCTAAAAAGAGAAAAATACAATTATTGTTGTTCGTAAGCATTGAGTTTCAAGCAATGACAGTCTAAATCCTATGCTTTCCGATATCTTGCATACATGGAAATCTTAATAAGTTTTTTCACTGCATGATATGGGGCAACTGTTCTCAAGTAGGGCATATACCAGTAGCCGAAAAGCTTTGATTTGAAAATACTTGGTGCGCCAAACCGATTTCTATATAAGTATGAGGTATTTTTATTTAATTTGGTCCTTTACAATTTATTTGTACTAGTTTTTGAATACAACATCTATCAAGAAGTGTCCGCCATTATTGACTTTGAGCTCGTCAATGATTTGAGGCTTGCAGTTATACGCTTTGCGAGGGTCAAATCTGGAGATCTGGGTAGGCAGTCGTCAATGTCACACCACACGTCCAGGGAATTTACGTTTCAGAAACTGCTTTGTTTGATTTGCAGTGTGGCATGGCGCACTGTCTTGTTGAAGACAGTAACCGTCCAGACCTTTATCATACATTTGTGGGCAGACAAAGGGCAACGATTTTCTGATATGCACTTGGAATGCTCTGCAGGGAAGGTGCCTCTATCCAGTTAGCAGATGTTTTCGAAACATATAGAGCTGACATCACAGCTATACAGGAAATGCGACGAACGGGACAGCGTTGCTCCAAAAGAGTATCCTGTGATATTTACTAATGGATTTGTGGTTGGGAAGAGACTGCGTTACCTAGTCTCGAGGTTCACGCCCGTGAACGAGCTCCTAGCCATTATCCGCATCAAGCCAAAATTCTTTAGCATCAAAGATGACTTCTACGAGCTCCTCGGTAAAACATATGAGCATTGCCCCCGCCACGATGTTAAAATCGTGTTAATCGACTTTATTCCCAAGGCGGGCAAGGAGAGTTTCCTTGATCAGCGGTATGAGACTTATCGGCTTCGCATGAGTAGCATTAGATTTCAACATCTAGATATTCATAAGGCCACTTGGCTGTCCCCTGATCAAAACACACGAAGCCAGATTGATCACTTTGTGACAGAAGGAAGGCACGCTTCCAATGCACTAGACGTACGAATAATACGTTGTGCAAACATCAACTCAGACCAAATCGGGTAGGGATATGTAAAGAAGAAAGCTGGATGTTGAAAAGATGCATGATGAGGCTATGGAGGGAGCACAATACATCCATCGATATCGATTCCCATCGACTGTTTTGCCTTCTCTGTAGAAAAATGGACCATTGATGATTTTGGCGTAAACGCCTGCCCAAGCAGTCACTTTTTGATAATGCAAAGCGTGGATCTCGTGTGGATTTTCCTCTTGCTAACGGCGCTAGAGATGGGTCTCGTCGGTCATAAAAATTTCCTTCTAAAAATCAGGTTCAGTTTCAACCATTAGAGCGAATATTTGGCCGTATTCCAAGCGACGTGGACGATCTGTCGGCAATATTTTTTGAGTCAATTGCACTTTATACGGAAGCAAATGCAAATCATCCTTCAATGAGGTGATTGCATTCCCTCTCTAATTCTCGCTCCTTCTTCCTCCCACCTATCAATCTTCCTTCCAATCAACACAATGATCTGCATTCATAGGGGTACACCCCATACATTGATTTATACATACATTGATATATAATAAAATATATATAAAAAAAATTCACCGAAAGGTGGTTCCACTGACGCCTAAATGCTGAGCGCGGTGACTATACGGCACATGTGGGTTATCGGCAACACTCTCTCTTACCGCTTTAACCAGTTTATTGGAACGACTTGGGAGTTGATGAACGGCTTGTCGACGATCTCCCATTGTCCCGTGTTCAACAAAATTCGATACCAAACGACGAATTGTGTTGTCACGACGGTGCTTCTTGGCCACGATATTTTCGACGATATGCACGTTGAGTTGACACAACTGAACGACTATTTTCAGTGTACTGCTTCACTATTTCGGCGGGTTATTTCAGTGTGAAGTGATTCATGGTTAAAATTGTACTGAATTGACATCTCAAAAACATGTTTACTCAAGTCAATCGGTTGATAAATGTTAAAATTATTCAATGTTTACATACCGACATAAAAGATGGCGCACCCTGTAGATATATTTCTTTCTCTCTCTGTAATATGGACAGAGAGTTGGAGCGGAACAGCAAACATCAAATTAATTTTTCATTACATGGTAAAGTTTGTTTCAATTTATAAATGTTGTATATTGTATATTTTTTAATTTTTTTTTTTTTTATATACTATAATTTATAGTATATACAACTTTAATTTAAATACATATGTAAATAAAAATATCAAATATCAGAAATGTAATGTATTGTAATGTAATATAAAGAAATTTTACATAAAAAAGGGAAATAAAATTAACTGCCGACTACTACAACACTTGTATTAGATTTCAGTGGCAACTTGGTTCGGCCACCTCGGTGCTGTAGTGAATGAGTGCTAGACTGGAGTTTAAAAAGCATAGAGATCGATTCCCAAACAATAGAAATTGGTAAGACTAGAACACCTACCCTACACTCTGCTGTCCTACTGTCTCTGACCTAATATCTATTGCAATTATATTCATAAACTTACGACAACAGTTCGGCTCAACTTGACAATCTTCTAAAATCGTCGATATTTGATAAACATCGATATTTTCGCAAACCTCAGACACTTCACTCGTGTAATAAATTTTCACCAACGCATTGCCCATGGAAAACGTTGGAAATATGCGTAAAAACCATTCGACTGGATGATAGTTCTGTAAGTGAAATGGGCCGTAATGTTGAGTTAAGAGATAAAAGGCGGTGCAAAAACCAGTGGCACCGTAGAGATAAATTGCGGTTGTAGCGATATAGGCGGAAATAGGATCACTGAAGAATAACGAAATGGAATAGCTCATTGAGATTAAACAGGCAGCAGACAAAAATAGAACAATAGTGTATCTGGCTAAAAATTAAATAGAAGAAAAATTATTAGAGAACGTTTATCACATTTTTTTAAATGAGTTTCGACATTGGATTCTGAACAATTCACATTCTTCCACGGTTGGTCTGAGGTATTAAGTTAAGGAATTTTTTTGGAAGTTTGTAGTTTTCATTCTTGGACTGAGTTTACTCTAAAAATATTATACAGACTCTATATAGATTTCTTATCGGATCATTGAACAATTTGGACGTATTGGAAGCGAATAAAGTGTACATTTTTTTTTTCATTATATATGAAGTACAGGTTACTTGAAAAAAAGGTACTAACCTGACACATAGGTAGCACTAGTGGAGCAGTGAATTTATGTTCAATGTATGATTTCATCTTTCATATGATCACTTGTAAAGTTTCAAATCAATCTGCCAATCTGGTAGACGCGTCACAGTGTTTTTTTAAAATGGAAAAATTGAGAAAACGTACCATTATTGAGTATTTATTTAAAAAAGGTTTATCTGGACTACAAATTCATACCGATATGGTGAATGTGTTAGCTCAATGTGCTCCTTCATATGCAACAATAAAAAATTGAATTGCTGAATTTAAACGTGGTCGTACAAGTATAGAAAATTAACCACGCACTGGAGGTTGAAAAAGGCCCTGAACCAGAAATCATTGAAAAAGTACATGTTATAGTTTGTGAAAATCCAAGTGCACTACGTATGAAATAGCTGATACCATAGGCATCTCAGAGGAACGAGTAAACCACATTTTACATGAAGAACTATGTACATATGAAAAAGCTGTTTCGAAGAGTAGTGTCGCATACGTTGACCATTCAACAAAAACTCGATGGAAAACGAATTTCTCAGTACAATGTGGAACGTTTTAAGCAGCATAATCCACGTTGCATAACTGTGGATGAGACTTGGGTCTACCATCATGATCCTAAATTGAAACAGCAACATTTATAATGGACTGAAGCTAGATGTTCGGAGCCAAAGCAGACAAAGCACGAACGATCGGCAGAAAAAGGTTATGGCTACTGTTTTCTGGGATGCAAAAGGAATTTTGTTGATTGATTATCTTGATGGATTATCTTGGTACAACAATAAAATCAGAATACTATTGTAACCTTTTGGATAAACTGGATGCAGTAATTCGCAAAAAAGACCCATTTCAGTTTACTTTCTTTTAATAAGCTTGAAATGAAAATTATTTAATAATTCAAAAAAAAAAAAAAGGTTTTTAACTTTAATAACGTTAAAAATCTGTGAATGCATGACTACATATTTCAGAATCCCATGCCAAAACTTTTGTTATCATATATAAAAAGCAGAAAGTCGAATTATTTCTGGAATACATAGTAATTAAACTGTTAAAATGAAAGATTTAATAATTAAAAAATTAAATTTATAATTTTTCGCTGATATTTTTTTAAACTTTTTTTGCCGGTTAATCGAAGTGGTTGCATCGTACAAATTACCACGTGTCTCGACTGACAAAACTATCGGCTTGTCATAAAAAACCGTGTGGAGACACTTTATAACTTAACTTATTTATGACATGTAATGTATGACAGATCTTATTCCTAAGCAACTCCGTTGTCATAAACACATATTTTATTATAGGGAAGACGAAATAAAACATTTCTTAAAATTTGCCCACTTGAATTTATAAAGACTTCTTGTCATAAATTAACTCATACTTATCACAACAATTATTGCCAGTCGAGGCATGGGGTTAGGTCGAATACTTATATAATGCAATTGGGGTGCTCACAAGGCGTTTTACATATATTGTTGTTTTGTTATGAAGTCATCAAATTTTATATGGTAAATGATAGAGTTTACAACAATTGAGAGGATACGATACTGAATAAGACACCTCGTGAACATCCCAAATATATATGAATACAATATTTATGCGATACAATTTCAGATCGACCGTGCGTTCGAGCAACGAATCCGCCTAGGTCATTTCAGTTGCGTCGGCGGGTTATTCATGTTTGCCGACGTTTCGTTGGTCAATTCGGCGGGGTGTATGGTGTCGATTAAATGCGCGTTTAACCTTAAGCTATGAACACAATGGATGCGGCCGTCATTGCATCACAACAACAAGATGGCGTTCGCATCAAATGTTGTCATGCTGTCGGCAACTGGAACTCAATGAACACAGCAACGATAAAATTACTTTAACTTTATGCTTCGCATAGAACAGAAATTTATAGTGTAAGTAGATTGAAGTCGACGACAACGGCAATTGGCGCATTGGCGAAGTGATGCATGCGGTATCGCAGCAATTATGCTCGCCCTACTTAAGAATTCATGGTATTTACATAAGCTCCTAATAGCTTGAGTTTTAATCGACCGTACTTACAAACATACAGTATCTATTGGCGTATACATACTTATTATATCACTGTCATCGAAGTTTTTATTCTGAAAAGCAAAAATGGCAATTGCTATGGCAACTGAAATGATTGCAGCTCTTCCAACATCCCATACGAATTTCGACATCCAAAATATAGAAAAGCTTGCGCCCGAAATAAATTGCATTAATTTGAAGCGTGATTGCTCTTCCTTAACCAGAAATACCACGGGATAAGCATAAATGTAGCAATTGATAAATATTAAACTTATGGCTAGTAAATTGCCCACATTATATGTACTCTCCATCATTGTTGGGCGCTTTCGGTTGACAAACGGCAAGGGGTCATAATTAACGGTGATTTTTGCATTGTCATCGAGTAGCACACTGAATGATTGTACATATAGATTTTATACAGATGGACATGATTATGAGGTTAACGAAATGGAAGCACTCCACCTGGCATTTACTACATGTACTTCAGTACTTACCGCAGCATTGCATTGTGCACTTTATTCAGCGACAGTGGTGCCGCATGCAATGCATGATTGTTAAACCATGCTGTTATATGATCATTTGCAAATGTTACGGCAATGACATATTGATAATTAACATAGCGCATCATTTGTTGCTTCTTCATCAGCAAATATTCTTCCATTGCTTCATCGTGGGTGTCTTGCGTATGGTGTTCCAAGTTGCTAAGCCAGAAGAACATTTCAGTTAGCTTTGCTGCGATCTCCCTAATGAACGCATTCGTAATGTGCCTCTTATCTATGACCGTGATTGTTTCATGGTAGTCATTTAGACTGAAGGATAAAGCTTTGAGATGATTAAGTTTCACGTTGTTATTTGTCATCATGAAGGCTAACGTTACACACAGTACCGGGATTAAGATTATCACAAAATTTAGGATGGCATAATTATAGTTATAGCATGCGTGTTTCTGAAGCATCGCCCGCCAGTGTGTGGCCCACAATTTGCTGCCGCGGAGCAACTTTGACGTTCGCGAATCAAGGAAACTTAATTTCTGATGTTCCTCAGGGTAGACAGATATACCATTCCAGATATCGGATAGCCGTTGCGTATCACTATAGCTGGGATCTGCAGCGCCCAACTGGAAAAATACATCATCCATGGAATATTGTCTGAATGTATAACCTTCGATATGTAAATCATCGCATCTTGCTTCCAATTCATCGAGGAGTTGATCAATGCTGCCACCATATTTCTCCTCAAACATGTAAGAGACCTCTTTGCCAATTTTGCCTATTGGTCTAATGCGGGGAATGTATTTTTGAAAGAGTTGGGTGACGTCATCAACTTCGCAATATTGCCCTTTAAGGCATGTCTGAAATTGGCATAAAAAAATACTTTGTGACAATCGTAAAAGTTTCCGGCGTTATTTGATCGGTATATCATTATCATTAATGTTACGATGCTTTGAAATTCGTTGCCTCAGATCGAGCCACTCTTAAATCTCTGATATGTATAAGACTGAAACGGAAACCTAAGCCGAAGCCGCCTGCAATTCTCCTAAATTTATTGCTGTTTCACATTCAACCGAAACGATTTTCATACCATAGTTACTAGATATTAAATGGCACATAAATGGCAATGATTATTTACTTACCAATTGAAAACTAGTACCATAAACACTTCTCAGCAATGAAGTGCTGCCAATGTATTTAATTTCGCCATTCGATAGAATTGCTGTATAGTTGGCCAAAGCGGCTGCTTCATCGGTGTTATGTGTGCTCAGTATAATTGTACGACCTGGCTTTTCTTTAACCAGCAGGTCCCAGAGCGAAGTTTGCCCCAGCATGTCCATTTTCGAGGTTGGATTATCGAGTATTACAATCTTACTATTGCCAATTAGCGCACAGCACACCGCCAATTGTTGCCGCTGGCCATCGGTTAGGTTTCTGGTGAGTATATGTCTCTTATCAAGCAAGCTCATTCCGTTCAAATATTTACGTACTTCTTCTCCACAGCACTTCCATGGCGTACCACGCAAATGGCAAAAAAAACTCAATTGAATCTCTACGGTAAGATCTGCGAAGAGCGCATTTTCATCCAAGCTAATTCCCAGTCCTGAACGTGATTCTTCCGGTGAAAAGTGTAAATCTCTTATCGTAACACGCCCCTTTGACGGCTTAATTATGCCGACAATCAGTGAGAGCAACGTTGTCTTGCCGGAGCCATTGTGCCCCAGCAGAACGGTGATGTCATCTTCATACAACTTCATTGTTACATTTTTTACGACCGCCTTTCCACCGTACATTTTCGTTAAATTATTTATTTCTATAGTGGAGTTTTTGTACACTGGCTCGATTTCATGGACAGTACTCAATCGCAGTAGGGTACGTCGTTTAGGTGACACGAAACGATTCCTCGTAAACTTGTGGAAGAGGATCTTCACTGTTTTTCGTATTTCAAATGAATCGAAATGTATATAGTCCATATATATCCCAATGATCACATAGGCAATGCTCTGCAAAAGCATAATCGGTAAATATGTCCCGATACTTAATTTATTTGAGATAACATCTTCCTGGAGAAAGTAGCTTACTTGTAAGCCCTCGCTGTATGACTCGAATTGGAGTATGTTTTTAAATGCAAATGCCATCACAGAATTTGAAAAGAGACACATGTACCAAGTCGGGAAAAAGAAATTTTCGACATTCAGCGACAACATATACGGCAAATACGATGCGTACCACAATATGCCACCCATGGCCACGGCCGTTGAGGGGAGTGAAAAGATTGAGGAGAGCATGAAACAGAAGCATATGGAGGCTGAGTTGTAGAATGTTATGAGAATCAACAGCGAGCACCAAGAACTTTTGCTCAAGACAGCATGCCCAGAATACCAGTGCACCTAAAAGTAAAAATAGAGGAAGCAGAAGAAGAAGAAGAAGTCAAAAATCAAAAGGCTAGAGATTGATGGAACTTGAAAAGATATAGTAAGTTAACATCTGATTTTCAGGGATTTCAGTATCTTTCTGAACCCAGAACCGAACCCGCTCCAGGTTTCTTGATGTTATCGGCGTTAAGTTGTTTACACCAAAATGTTAAAGAGCTATAAGAACGTAGTCAAATCTTACCTTTAGCATGGCAATCATTAAAAATGAACTGATGGAGATCAGTGTGATTCCGGTAATATAAAAGGCAGCAAAATATAATTTATATGATACGCCCATTAATTGTAGAATATCTCTTAGCTGCGATTCCCTTTCGCTGACTGCTTTCTGTACAAGAAAAGAGACAGGGGTCTTCGAGTAGCTAATATCTAATTGACAGTCTATGCCCAAACAAACCTTAATTAATTGCGACATCGGATAAACATAGCCCGACAGCACAATCATCATAAGAAGTATTTCAAGACGACCAATAATTGAATCGTAAGTGCGTTCCGGATGCGGAAACGGCCGAATCCGAACGTTTGGCAAATATTCTTGTTCCGAGACCAATTTCAAATAAGCCTCCGATATTGCATACTGCAGTGGTATGAAACCTTCGCGACAATAACCTACATAGCCGCCTTCATGTTCCTGCTGCTTCTGCTTCTCAAATGGATAGTATAAAGTGTTTGTACTCCAACTGGAACTGATGAATGTATCGTGGTAGTAACGCAACTCACTCGGGAATATTAATGTGTAATTTAAACGATTCGGGTAATCGTTCGGAAAGTGCAAAGTCTCCGTCTCATCCATTTCAAACATGGCACTATCGAAACATACACCGGCAATAAAATGTTCAGCGGCCACTGTCTTGCGTAGCATCTCACACGTTTCATATCCAATGCGCTCAACACGTTCCCAATCTAACTGCGTTTTCTCCATGAGGACACGAAACGCCTTGTAAGCATTGGGCGCATAGCCGACAATAAGTTGCGGCACATAAGTATTGTATTTAAAACTGAAGATTTGCAATCATTAGCGGAAGTATGTCACAAATGATTCCCACCTTATTTACCCATTCCTTATCTTTTGCATCTTTTCATAGCGACTTGAAAGCAGATCGATTAATTTTGACCACGACTTTTCTATATTGATGGGATGATGTTTTTCCACGGGCGACTCAGATGTAGGCATTGAGAAGCGCAGCACAATCAGCACCAAACAAAACAATGTTGGCGACACAACTGAAAAAAATAACTGCACTGGACTGTGCACTTGAGTGTACCAGCTTTTCCATAGCATCAGTTTGAATTTTTCCCAATCACTAATTCGAGGCATATCGTATCGATGTTTTGAAATTTCAATCTTCTTGGTATCAAATATAAATCTTTCTTTTTTGGCTTTTTCTTCAGCAGTTTTTTCTTTCTTTGGAAATTGTACAAATATGTCAAGTTTTCTACTACAAATATATTAAAACTGTAAGTACAAAATTTTTAGATATTTTTCGATTTTCGATGAATATTCTTCAGTAGTTCATCAAAGTTGGAAATGTTGTTGTTAAGTGGTTCTTTTTCTTTTTTCTGAAAAATATCTACATAACAGCCTATGAAGGGCCTAGACCGATATCAAGCGTAGTCCATTTACTTGCAACTTTAAATTCAATGTTTGCTGCGTTGATTTGTCTACGAAGTCTATGTACTTCTGCTTTAAGTTCTTCTTCTACAACTTCATCGTAGTGCTACGCCAACTTTTTTGCATTGAGTTCTTCATCCTTGCAAAACAGCAATTAATTTCTTTTTACAATTTGAAAGATATCGGCTATATCATTAAATGCCATGGTTCGAGACTTTAATTCTGTCGAGAAGCGATCGATGCATTCAAGCATCGTCTTCTTGTTTTCTTCTTTAGCAGTTAAACCAATATCTCGTTCCGTTTCACCCGGCATTCTTTTTTTGCACCTTATGCGCCGGCTGATGCTTATTCCGAGCTTTAAGCAAATAATACTAGCCTTCTTAAATGCACCTTCCACTAAACATTCCCGCTTTTCTTGTAAAAAGAGAATTAGGGCATTCGATTTTGCTATTACTTTATCGACATTTAGTCCTGGAGTTTGCAAATATTTTTGTCTAGCATCCACTTCCTCCAACACATCGTGCAAAAAACAAATGAAAGAATAATTTTAGACATTTACACCTACTTAGGTAATTATAATATTTTTCCCCTTTTTGGATATTGCGGGTGTCACCAGTTTTAGGTTAGTTTAAGGGTGACACCCGCAATGTCCAAAAAGCGGAAAAAATATTATAATTACCTAAGTAGGTGTAAATGTCTAAAATTATTCTTAAATTACCTAAGTAGGTGTAAATGTCCGGCCTCTTCCCCGCCCCCCTGGCTACGCCACTGCTCTGCGTAGCAAACCAGCGTCCTACCAAATAAGTCACTGCGACTACACTTACATTTACCGTGAAATATATTTGCTTAGTGAACACTTGACTTGTGAAATGCTCGTCCTAGGCACCCATGGGCTTTTGAGTCATTGCAAGAAGTAGGAGAAATCTTGAGGTCGCTGGGGCGTAGCGGCAGTGCGTTGGACTGTTACGCAGAGTGTCCGGCGTTCGAACTTAGGAACAGGCAAAATCAAAAAGTAAAAACAAAACAATTTTTCTACACTGCACTACTTCCTTGGCAGGCAATGGCAAACCTACAAGAGTAGAAATTGCCTATGAAAAGTTTTTCACTTCGCCGTTCGGATTCGGCATAAAACTGTAGGTCCCTTCCATTCAGTAATGGCAAACCTACAAGAGTAGAAATTGCCTACGAAAAGTTTTTCACTTCGCCGTTCGGATTCGGCATAAAACTGTAGGTCCCTTCCATTCAGTACAAATATAACACGCACAACATGAGTGGATGCGAAAAGCTTGTCCTGCTGAATCATTAAAAGAAGTAGGAGAAATCTCGACAACACTTTCAATTAAAATTTTGCAAATTAAATATTTAAGATTTTACGCTAAACCAGATTTTTTTGAATAGATTGATTTAGATGAGTTGAAAAAAGTTACAAAATGTGGAGCACTGTGTTATTGAAAACACATTTTTTTTTAACTTAATATTTTAAATGTGGTTTTTTCCGGGATCTTTTCTTTTTCAATGAGATAAAAGGTCGTTTTCTAGAAGAGAAAGTTGATTTTTTAAGTTAGGGGCTTGTTCGTTACTGCAGTACTGCAGCATTCGCTAAAACTAAATCGTTCAAAATTTAATATCCGTTGCTGATTGCTCCATTAACATTGACGACGGCAGCTACCCAACCACATCTGGTAAATTATAAAAATTCACATTCTTAAGGAGACGATTGTTTTGGCAACGACACGACAACGTGACCACAATTGTGGCTGTCGCCAATTAAAATATATTTCTAATTTGACAAGCAACAAGAGAAAGAAGAAGATAGAGAGAGAGTGAACTGCTTGCATTTCGCTTTCATTGTAATCAAGTAGCTGAATACTCGGCGACAGTTGAAGATGAGGGCAATTCGTAGTCATGTATTCGTGCAGCTGCTGTCATCGTTGTGTATGGAGTAGATCAAGCAATTAACATAAAATCATTATTGCAGCAATGGAATGCTGCTGATGGAACGTTTTTTATTTAGCAAATGCTGCAGGACCGAGATAGTACTGCATTAACGAACAAACCCGAGGTCTCTGGAAATACTGATTTGTACTTGATTGGAAGGGCTGTAGTTTTATTTCGAATTCGATCAGCAAAGTCAATACTTGTTTTTATTACTTTTTGAGGGTTTCCATTGTTAGTTAGAAGGCTATGCTGTGTAGAAAATATGTTATTATAAATTTTTTATTTTTTGACTGACAGTCTTGAATTCGGACCTCTTGTGCTGACATTTTGAGCACAAGCAGACTAATCATAAATAAATTATGACTTTTCCTGACAATACACGAACAAAAAACTATGTATTACAAAAATTGTTAGACGTTTTTACTGGTAAACTGTTCCCGTACTCGGAACGGCGCAGCTTACAAGATTTCGGCATAAGGCTCATAACCGTTTTGGTAAATTGCAAGAGAGAACCCTGTATGAACGGTTTAACAATATCAATATAATATCTACTGGTTTTCTGTTTGCGTACTTTTTTTTGCTATAATATGTAGCACCTCACTGATGGCTTCTTAACCGGAGTAACAAACTGTAATCGGAATGACGGCTGGTATTTTTCTCTTTGTCAGAATTATCAATTTTCTCAATTATCTTTTTACTCTCCCCCTGCAAGTATTTTAACTGGAAAAGTAAATAAACAGACATAATAGATCATCTCTACTTCTCCTTCTTCTTCTTCTTCTTCTTCTTCTTGGTGTTACTATTTACAATAGATAGTAATAGTAATCCTAATAACCAGCTCATCTCTGATAAGCTCTTGATACATTATTGACTGAGATTATATTTTGAAATAGCAAGCACTTATGTAAATAAATATTGAGCACTTTTTTTCTAAAAAAAGTGGTTGTTTCATTTCTGTCAATCTATCCAAACTACAACACATCGTATAAATTGTGTACAAATTTTATCAAGAGATATTTTTTAAAATCACCCATTTCAAAACTTTTCCAAAAATGTCAGACATAAGAGAAGACTTTGAACCCGGAATTAGCAATTGGCAAAAATTTAAGATGCTGGTTTGGAAAAATTGGTGTATTCAATGGAACAATCGGCGGCAATTTATTTTCTCAATACTATCTCCCATGACTTTTTGCTGTATTCTTATTTATTTACGTTTCTCGATCGCTATTGAAGAGGTGCCTACTAACAAATATGGACCTGTTGATATAAAAAGATCATGGCAAACATTTATTAAAGCGATGAAGGAGCGTTATGAGAAAGTTAAGGAGAATCCAAGGTATCTTACCGGCATATATACAAATATATTCCTTAATATTTTCTCTCTATGCACACTTCCTTCGCAGTTTTACGTACAATGTGTATATACCACGCCTAACTGTTGTTTTTGCACCCGAAAATGTTGCGGCTTTTCAAAATATTATGAGTGCGGCCATGGCACGCTTGGATAATTTCGATTTTCGTGGATTCAGTACTTGTGAAAAATTAAAAAAGTCCATGCAAACCGAATACTACTTGGCTGGTGTATGTTTCGAGAACATTCCCCGTGATATGAAGAGCGAAACCATACACATGGTTAATAATTATCCGAATCGCTTGAATTATTCGCTTATATTCCCAAGCGAATTGCGTATTTACAACGACTCATACATTAGCTTCAATTGGGAAACAAACATGCTGTACGAATCAAAATACTACGACTTGTATCGGGTGAATGACGCCAACGATGGCGGTTATGTGGGATACATTCGTGAGGGCTTCATTCCACTGCGGAATGTCATTGCCATGCCATATATAAGTTTGATGACAGAAGTAAAAGATCTTCCAGATATATTTATGCATCGATTTCCGTATGGTCAACACTTAGACGATGCACTTGCCGGGCATTCAGATGAAATTTTACCGATGATAATATTGACAGGATACTTATATCCAATTTTGGTATTAGCAAAGGTCAGTATTCAGCATTGGCATGGTATGGTATCCTTATCTTTCATAGTATTTTTTGTAAGTCAAAAACTTTTTGTTGTTTCGTTGCAGTACATTGTTCGAGAAAGAGAGAGAGGCTCAACGATGACTTTAAAATTAATGGGTATACCACATAAGATGCATTCTGGTGCTTGGTTTGTAAATGGTCTTGCCGTGCTAAGTTTTGGTTCATTTCTATTGCTGATAGTGCTTAAAGTAAATTTATATCTTTTGCATATGTACTTATGTTTAAGAGTTGATAAAAATCACTCAAGTCCACTTACTAAGAGTCTGTTGCAAATGTGTTTCAAAGTACTCCAGCGATTAGCTTTTGATGTTTGTGAGGTGAATATGATTGTCAAAAATGTATGTAGTCGAAAGGCAAGGCGAATTTGTAAAAAGTACAACAAAATTCATCAGAGAACTAGACACCGAGCTTTATTTTGGCGGTATAATTATAATGCTAAAATTAGCTGACGAAAGCAGTAGTACAACAAGTTCAAAAAACAATAACAGCACATCTTTGTTTTTGCGGCCATAATGGCGTCATTCGAGGCCATAATGATGATATACCTAATTATAATGTCAACATAAGCCTTTCACCACGAAGGAAGAAGAAGAATGAGGTGCTAGTAACTCCACCTTATTAAATTCGGCTTGATCCATTATTTGTATAGAACGCGCTTCAGGCAAACATTTTCGAAATATTGCATTCATAGTTTTTCAATTATTTATTAGTTTCATCAGTAACTTTGCGTCGTTGCTTTGCCAGCTATTGCTGCTAAAATCGAGTACTTCAAAACTGTTTGGCACAGAAAAACCCGACAATGTTTCCACTAGACGAAAAACATTTTACAACTCATTTTACCATAGTATTCTGCTGCCGCTTGCTCCCACTATCCACAAGAAAATATTAAGACAGTAAATATCATTAATCAGTAGAAATATATTCGAGATTGTTTATGTTACCAACTACCATAATCTTGAAGCCATAAGATTCTTTAAGGCTTAAACCGGTTCAGTATGCCACACTCTCTTTTCATATAATAGGTAATAAGCAGAGCTGGGGATCATTAATCAAGAAATGAACGTTACGGAAGTTAAAGTTAACTTTTTGTATGGAAAAAATATCTAATTTGTTTTCTCATATAACACTTAAACAAAAGTGCTACGACTGTGTATATAGAGAACGTTGAACTGCCCTCTAGGTGTTGACTTTGTTATATTTGATAAACAAGCTCACCAAAATTTTCTCGCTCGAAAAGGCAGCATCACCTCTTGCTGATTAATGCTTTTAAACGACCCGTTGTTATTCTTAATTTTTAAAATTGGCTGGATGACAGTGCTAACAACTTTATCAGCATGAAATATCGGTCTCGTTCTTCATCGATATCAAGGCTTCCTTGATATATCGGTCTCGTTCTTCATCGATATCATGGCTTCCTTGATCGTACGCACCAAAATTTTCTTTACCTTACCGACTTTGGCTTTATTGTACTTCTCTAACCACATGAGCTGTAACTTGCGATGGCAGGCAGCAGCTATCAGACATTCCTAGTAAATGGTGAGGTAACGGAAGTTAATTAATTCGTTAATGGTTTTCGAAATTAACGTAAAAATTAATCGTTAACCAAAAATTTAACAAGTTAATTAACGATTAACAGATTAAAGATTTTCTGCCCAGCTCTGGAAATAAGTATACATAAGTAATAGGTTGAGTATAATATTGAGAGACTTGATGAAGGCAAAGCTGGGCGTGTTGCAGTGTCATTATTTTTTTGAGTCCCATTGCAGAAAAAGTACTCAAACAAATTTAAAAAAAAGTACTTAATGTAATCGTACTCGGCAAAATCAAAAAGAGTAGAAAAAAACCTTTTATCTAGAGTACAAATTGCCTATGAAAAGCATTTCACTTCGCCGTTCGGATTCGGCACTAAACTGTAGGTCCTCCCTTCCATTCATGTACAAATATAACACGCACGATATGAATAGATGCGAAAAGCTCGGCCCAGGACCTCCATCGAAGAAGAAGAAGAAAAATAATTTACACCGATCAAGAAAGAAGTATAAAAATGACTTCTGGTGAAGAAATAATGTTCAGGAACAGTGTAGACCCAGACTAATTGTGCAACTTTATTTGATGTATATCAAGATCTATGGTATCTTTACTTTTTAACTTGTGGCTTGTGGTATTGGCGTTGTAGTAAGCTTTTTGCCAGACTATTAGGATGAGTCCTCAAAATCGGCGTATAGATTTAACATATTTCATTTCATATATACCATGGAACTTTGTGCATTTTAGATTATACTTTTTGAAGTTTTGCCACATTTGATGGCGACGCAGTCCCCCATAGTTGAATGCCATACGTCCAGATAGGTTTAATAACCACTTCATAGAGAAGCAATTTGTAGTCTAGAGTTAGCATTTTATGTAACAACCAGTTAAGTTTCGATGATTTTACTTTTTATAGGGTCGTTTTTGATTCAATATGCTTATTCCAGGTCATTATTTTATCAGTGTGCATGCCGAGGTAGTACTTTTTGTGGGGAAATACAGCGATTATTGAGAGCAATGATTCATATGTATGTACATATATAAATACAAACATATCACACATATCAAAGCGCCTCTCGCAATAACATTAACTATTTTCGCTCATACATCTCCGCCCACCTTAATATAGGTACATACTATATAAAGTATGTCTATGTATATGGAGGTGGCAGCAACGTACTTTTTTATGAAGCCCGACCTAATGCACGTGACAATCTTATCATTCTAGGTACAGTGGCACCAGGAATACGCAATTTTAGACAAGAGTTCTTGCATCGCTGTGTTTATCGCAATGAGCATATGCAATATATACACAATTTGCTTCTGCCTCATGATGAGCGCGTTTATAAGTGAGACATCTTCGATGGCAGTAGTGCCCTTAATCTGGATCATTTTATTTATACCATATATAACGACTTCGAGATATGAAATATTTTCCCCAATAACTCAAATGCTGATGTGTATTTTTTTCCCAAATACAGCGATGGCTTTCGTATTTGATCATATTACAAGCTATGAAGACAGCGGTGGCGGATTCGAGTTCAAAAGTTTTTTCGATACCGACTTATTATCGACCAAATTTTCTGTAGCGGCATATTTGTTGGTGATAATTATCACGGCTTTGATTTTCTGGTTTATCGGTTCGTATATGGATGGAATTAAATTGATATCAAGCGACAGCATTGCAGAAAAGTGGTATACTGCAGTAATCAATCGTTTTCGTAAGAAATCGGAACCACATCGATCAGCAATGCGCAGTACTTACCTACTTCGTAGAACTAAAATATATGAAATAGATAAATCAAGTAAACGTGTCGCAGTCAAAATGGAGAATGTAACAAAAGTATACAAAGGAAATATAGTGCTGAGAGATATTTCGTTGAAGCTTTTTAAGGATGATATCACCATTCTAATGGGACACAATGGTTCGGGGAAGACGGTACTGCTAAAAATACTTGCAGGCCTCATACACCTATCCGATGGAAAGGTCTACATAAATAATACCGACGTACAGCTTCACCCAGCAAATCGCAAATCTATGGGTGTTTATCTTACGGGTGAATATCTCTATAAGGATCTTACCGTATCGGAGCAGCTAACGCTCGTTAGCCGTTTCAGAGGATTCAGTGAAATTGCGACGGAAAATGAGGTGTCAAAATATATTTCCGAAATTGGCCTGCTCAATGAAAGAGATGTGAAGATTATGAATCTGCCCGATGGAATGAAACAGAAACTGGCTGTTGCGTGCGCTCTAGCTGGACAAACAAAAATCGTTCTACTCGATGATCCAACCTCGCAGCTGGACTTCCAAGGACGGGTACTGATATGGAAATTGTTGATCAAGGAGAAAGGAGGGCGCACAATTCTCGTAGCTACGCACAACAATTTTGAGGCAGAAGTGATGGGTGATCGTTTCGCAATTCTAACTAATGGTGAATTAAAGTGTAGTGGTACAGCAGCTTTTATTCGGAAAATTTACGGTGATGGATATAGTCTTGTAAGTACTTATTTACGAATAGACACGACTGGCATTGAACATTACAATATGGTAGATTATAGAGTTTTCAATTAACTCGACATAAATGTTTGTAGATCACATTGCATTTGCAGGATGCAACATAAGTAGAATCATATAGGTTAGACTTTAGGATTTGGTTAGTTTTGGAGTAAGTACATACCATAGTCTACTATTGATATTCGTCTTTGTAAATTTTAGAAATGCTACAAGGGTCCAAACTGCAATACCGACAGAGTAACCGAAATCGTGCAAAAATATGCTAAGAATAAAACAATAGAGAGTAATGTGGGTGCACAATTCTCGTATACACTCGCTGACAGGCACTTGGATGTGCTTGAACAACTGCTCGACGAACTAGACACCAATGCCGATGAACTGAATCTAGCTGGATATTCGATCACCGAAAATTCTATGGAGAGTTTAATCCTCAAGTTGGGCTCAGAGAATCTACAAGATGATGACAAAGTGAGATTAACAGAAATCATGATGGGCCAGTCGATTTACAGCGTAGATCGTACCGAAGACCACGAACAACTAGCATACCTAAAGAAATTCAAGCCACTTGCAAATCATCAGCTCTGGCTAAACCATTGGGCGGCAATGTTTTACAAGCGATACGTGCATATGAAGCACAACAAAGGCATGGCCACTGTAACGGCACTAACGCCTATTTTATATATTTCCGTTGCATTCTGTATAGCTAACTTAAGTCTATACTATATCCCAGTATTACAAGCACTGAGTTATGACCTAGACCAGTACGAATCGGCGATAACTTTAATAGACGGCAGAAAAAGTAATAATTCCTTGGATGAAATCGTTGAGCAATACAGCGAGAATGTCTTCTGGATGGGCTATAAAATTGAAGAGACAGGGGATGCAACGATTCCAACATATATATTGGAGAAACTTAACTATCGAACTGAACGTATGAATCACAAATATCTGGTTGGTGTCAGCAGTGGGCCGAATGGAATTACAGCTTGGTTCAACAATTATCCGCTGCACACAGCCCCACTCTCACTCAATATGGTTCACAATGCCATTGTTAAGTAAGTGACACTACATTTAGCTACTCCAATGCCTATCAAGTATGTACCATAAGTATGTATATAATTTAGACGCCTAGAATCGAATGACGCAGAAATACATTTGCAGTTTGATCCTTTGCCGTTCTCACAAAACGATCACGTCATGTTAATGAGATCCTCGATCAGTTTTGGAAGCATGCTGGCGATAAATTTGTTATTTTGCATAACCTTAACCTGGTCGTTGAATGTTACATTTTTGGTTCGGGAACGTCAAACCGATTTCAAGCTATTACAGTTTATGTCGGGTATACGCGTGTTAATCTTCTTGATGGCGACAATTCTTTTCGATTCCCTTCAAATTATAGCCTTTGCACTCACAATATTAATTACCATAGTCCTCTTTCATCATTTAACATTTCTCAAATATTATTTAATTGGTGAGTATATTTGTACCTATAATGTTCATTTCATTTCATTTCATTTCAGGGGAATCATTCAAAATTCATTAGCAAACTTAACAATGCCTAGAGTAGAAATTAACTCTGTTGTATGTGGTGAAATTTAACTCTGGAGAGGTGCCATGAAAGATTACAGCTGTTATGTGCTTTCAATCTTGTTTTTTTTTTACCTGTTTACATAAGACCTGTTTACATAAGCCTAATTTGATTTGAATCAATCTATTTAAAACAAATTAAGTATTTATGTATTGTTTTCTTTTTTTTTGTTTGTAATTCCAGTGGCGTATTTCCTTGTCCTGATTATCGGTGGCATTTGTGCTTACGCTTTTAATCACTTTCTGTCAATCTTCTTCAGAGATTACGTGAACGCTCACAATACAATAACAACTTTTAATATCTTCGGCTGCGCTTCTTACTATGCAATATTGGTTGTTGCTGCCGAAGGCTTTAACGAATCATATCTAAGGATTTCTGGAATTAATTGGCTCTTTTATTGTTTTCCGCAATTTTCGTTTGCCAATGCATTAATAAAAACTTACAACATCGGTCAAATGAGCAGAATTTGTGAAAATGAGAATATCAAATTTATGTCGACAGCAGTTGAAAGTTGTAAAGTCACACCGAATTGTTGCGGTAAAGATTTGCATACTGGTTATTTGCGTGTTATTCCTTATTCATTATTATCCAATCCATTATCTTTCAGTTGACTATGAAATAATGTGCTTTGGAAATGGCATACTGGGAGATATTATTTATTTAATGGTGGTCGCAGCAATATGTTTAACTTTCGTAATTGTAAAGGAACATCGGATTAGGTGCCGCATTAGTGATCGAGCTTACGAGTAAGTAGAATATGAAACCCTGTTACTGCTCGTTTTCGGTTTAAACAGAATTTCAGCGGTTGACGGTAAATCAGCTGACGAAAACTGAGTAGCTGTAGATAATCCAATGTCAATTGTAGTTCACGATGGACAATGGATGTCAACTGACATTTTTTTCCCCATCAATACGTGCCAGAAAGATAACACAGTGAGACAAAAGTAAACTTTTTCAAAAAGTTTTGAGGTAGTGATGAACATTTTCCGAAGTGTATCTTGATAAGAATCACGCCACTGTTTCCAGTTTTATTTCATGAAATACCGGTAAAATGGTGAATTATAAATTATAAGATAATTTGGGGATCCAGTTAAAATGGACTATAATTTTCGTATATGAAAATTGTATGTACAACGTTACCTTAATGTAAAAAGGCGCTAACTAATATGTATTCCCCTAAAAGTTAATTGTTTGCAAATTTGAATGGTTCGTTCTTTTTTTAAGCGGAATTTCAGTTTTGAAAAAAAAATTTACTTAACCCTTTACAACTCATCCACGTGAGTTTTTTTTTTCAAAATTCTTGGTTTTATGGTAGGTCTTAACAACAAAAAATCACGTATTTTTTATTTTTGAAAAATTTATTGGAAAGGTAGAAAATTAAAAAAAAGGGGATGTAACAGAAGTGTTCCAATGTCTTAAATTGTTCCTCTAAGATGTATGGAATGCCTGAAAACAATTGTTTTATTTATTATAGTATAATGCTATGCCACACTTGTCACATAGAGTTTAGGATACTTGCAGCCGATCCTCTTTTCGGCCCTTATTGGCCAATACCCAACTTGGTCTTGTTGCACAGCCACTAGAGTGATGTATTGGGATAGTTCCTTACATATTTTTGCTTGAATGTGTGGTTCATTGCTTTGCCGTGTTGAATTGACCGTAGCAACTTCCTCACGAAAATCGGCTTGGCATGTTCTTTGTCTTGCACACTCTATTGTATAAGAGCCAGGCATTTGACATTACTAGTTCCAAAAAGTGATAAAACATGCGTATTTGCCATCTTTTACTTCGCAGTTTTACATATGTTGTATCTATCCATGATACTTTAGATCAAATCGACACCATTCATTTGACCGTTATATTCACCCATGATGTTTGGTCAGTCAATTGTCACATATTTTGTTGGGCTTTGTTGTACGTTTTGATTTGTATCTTGGGCAACTCACTAACAAAACTTGATGCAAGGGTTACAATTTTGTGTTGTCCTTCCACTGCCACTGTTTATACGTCTACTCCTTCAATGCTGCCCACGTATTCTACAGAGTAGCCGCGTTCTTTCTTAAGTGTTCCTTCTTTTTCTGTGGCCATTTTACAGACGGGTATGCGATTTTGTCGGATAGTTCCGAGGAGTCGCAAGGACGTAAAGTAATTGTCGAAGTAAAGTAAATTTCTTCTTCTCTTGGTCTTCGGGAAGTCATCCTGTCAAAAACCCAAATAAAAATCAATGTACTACACTCAAGGAACATTATCACGCAATGTTACGGAAATGTCACAAAAAGTAATTCAATAATAATTCAATAATTTACTAAATATTAGACATTCCCAACAATAAATACTGAAATTCATAAACTTATCTACTGAAATTATAACACAGAAATTCACTGTGCGAATTTTTTCCATTTTTTTCGTATTTTATCATCTTCATACATAAAGCAATGCCCCAAACTGGCGCGAAATAAATTTGAAACAAATTTTGACACAAATATGATAATGTCAACTAGTTTACAAGAACTGCATTAAAATGCATAGAGAGATCCCTTTTGGTTGTGATACATTGATTTAAAATGGTATAAAATATATTTATTGGAATATTCTGGTTTGTTAAAGCAATGTCACTTAGTGATATAAAGGGTTAAGGCCTTTCTACATTAGGGTATTTTCATGTTTCTTACATTAGAGAGTGTTGTTTACACTAGGCCGATTTAGCCGAACGGGTAAATCTCACCCTCTTGCACCATCGCTGCTTCTCTTCTTTTTTTCTTCTTTTAATGGCACAACGGCCAACAAGAGGACATAGGCCGAGCTTTTCGCACCCAGTCACATTTTGCGTGCTATATTTGCACATGAATGGAAGGGACCTACAATTTTATGCCGAATCAGAACGCCGTAGTGAAAATCATAGGCAATTTTTATTCTTGTAGATTTGCCATTGTCTGCCAAGAGGTGGTGCCGTGTAGAACATTGTTTTTTTTTACTTTTTGATTTCGCCTGTGCCGAGATTTGAAGCTCTGCGTAGCAGGCCAATACACTTGTAACTACACCACATCTACATATTAAATTGGCCATTAAGCAAAACTAACTTGAGGAAGCAAAAATAGCCTGGGTAAAAGAGCACACTTGTGGTGTAACCTTACAGCTACTCAACCTTTGCAGAAACTCCAACGACTTCAGCGCTCACGGGACATTGCTTAAAAGCGGATACATGCTTTAAGATTAGGCCTCCCATTGAACGACTGCTGTTGAGGTTATGGCTATGAGGAACCAGACGAGGAACATTTCTTGTGTCAATGCTCATTTCTGGTTAGGAGGTGTCTAAAAACTCCTGAGCTTACCATTCTTTACTAGTCTATCCGAGCTATAATCTATAAGTACTAAGGCCATAGCCAGATTCATTAGTGAAAACTCATAGTTCTCTAGTGCGTAAACGGGGAGTTGGCCCCTACTCGGAGCCAATACCCGTCAGCGAATTTTCCGTCGCCCGCCGTAAGTCTCCGCCTTGATGCAACAAAAATACTCACTGTTACGTGACGAATTGTACGAACACGGAAGAGGCAATTCGACTCATGCTTATACAATCCAAATGTACTATATTGTACGTTCCCATTAGAGCAAGAACTTTTGACTTTATGCGCTTCTGAATACCGCCAGCAAGCTTAAAAGCGCTTTGCTCGCGAGCACAAATAAATAAAATTTGAATTGAACAAAGAAGAAGCAAGAAAACCACTTTAACTTTTTATGCCTGATTTGAATCAAGTATTTTTGCAGAACACTGGAAATTAAAGAAGAAAAGAAAAGAGAATCAATGGAGGCAAGCGATATACAAGACGAAGTGGCCGACGAAACGGATAAAGTGGTGTTCTTGAAGTTACGAGACTATCATACAAAATCGCTTATATGCAATGACGTTCATAAGAAACTGGGCAAGACGGTGATTTTCAAGAATTTGTATTTAATCGTTGAACGGTATGGAATTCATAGAATTGCACTTTACTTGCACTGCACCTTAATACAGTGTCCTCCATTTCATAGGGGCGAATGTTTTGGCCTCCTTGGTTATGATGCATCGATACTCCTAAAACTTCTAATCGGCACTGAGAACCTAACAGCTGGAAATATTTATGTTGATGGGCACGATACATGTGCCGATATGAATGAAATGCGCAAATACATCAGTTATGCGCCGCAGCAGACCAACCTGCCCGCTGAATATATGGTATCGGAGATTTTAAAGATTTATTGCCTCTTACGCGGCATACCGCGAAGCCAAACGAAACAGATTTGTGAAAGCTTAGCTAAAGCAGTCGGCCTCTATGGGCACTATAATAAACAGATCAAATGTTGCAGTGAAGGTAGTAAGAAGCGTTTAAATTTGGCATCTGCAATGTTGGGTAACCCGTCCATAGTTTACATGGATCAACCAGCGCGGTCGCTTGATGCGGCGGGCAGATTGCAATTGTGGAATGTTATTGGAAGGCTGTGCAATAATGGTGCATCGGTTATGTTCACGTCGTTAGTTGTTAAGGACTGCGAAGATATTTGCGCTAGATTAGCATTAATTGCGGATGGTCGGATACGGAGCATGGCCAAACCGTGGGAGTTGAGTAAAAAATATGCTTATGGCTATTTGCTAATAGTTAAATTGAAAAGCACATTAAAGGCGATGCTTAATTTTTCAACATTTATGGAGAATGAATTTCCTATGGCCAGATTGAAGTAAGCTTGCTGCTGTTCTTCTTCCCACTACTTAGTGTATGTACATAAATATTTACTTCTCTAATCTTTGCCTTTTTGACTTTTGGTTAGCGAGCATTGTGGTAATGTTATGATGTTCTTCTTACCGAGCAAAACAACGACAATGTCGGCAGTATTTGGGAAATTACGAAGAGATGCTTTCATTTTAAATGTTGAAACATTTTATTTATCTCGAGACATATCCTCTTTACTTCATGTAGGATACTAAAATTAAGCGATTTTAATTGACTTTCGATCCTGATTAATACATGTATTAATAATTGTACATGTTGAATTGTTAATTAAATTGTTGGTAATAAAATAATTTGATTAATCAATGTGGAATGAATGGCATATTCCAGGGGACATAATCTGCCATGAAATATTAGCTCAATATCTTAGCACAAGCAGTGCTCAGCAAGAGTTTTGGTAGGCTCTTAGTTTTGAATACACATATTTCCTTTGAAATGAGTAAAAATGAGCTCCATGTGAAGATTGATGTAAGTATTTAAAAACGAGGGCAACATATAATCGGTAGGCTGGAGTGCAGTAAGGTCGGAATCGAAAGTATGAATTCAGTAACACGAGCGGGTACCTGAGTTATACTAATAATGACAGAACACAAGATTATGGCTACGTCATACCAGATCTTTGTAGACATTTGCAAATTAACTGTTTGGAGAGCCGAACATGGAGCGAAGAACAAAAGAATACTCATACTGGTTGGAATTGCCATTTGAGCAGTGCTTAAGGCTTTTAAGGACTTTTCTTTATTAACTCAGAGCAGAATACGAGTTGACAAAAAAAGAAAACATATTTCTTTTTTAGCTCTGAGCAGACTGATATCAATTTTGTGTTTCTTTTTGAGGTCTGAGCGCGATCGGAGTATGCTCTACTTAGTCAGAAGAAATTTGTGGAGCAGACAGAGCATGAATGAAAAGAACATTACTTACTTTTGATGGCACAACAGCCCATGGAGGGCCTAGGCCGAGCTTTTCGCATCCACTCCTGTTGTGCGTGTTATATTTGTACATGAATGGAAGGGACCTACAGTTTAATGCCGAATCCGAACGGCGAAGTGAAAAGCTTTTTCATAGCAATTTTTACTCTTGTAGGTTTGCCATTGCCTGCCAAGAGGTGGTGCCGTGTAGAAAAATTATTTTTTCTTTTTTTTTTGATTTTGCCTGTGCCGAGATTCGAACTCCGGACACTTTGCGTAGCAGTCCAACGCACTACCACTACGCCACAGCGACCATGAAAAGAACATACGAAAATTAAAAATGCCGCCCACTAATATTATTAAATAAATAGTTTTTATAAAAAATAAATGTATTTACTCTACCATATTTCAGGTGTTGTGGGACGGCTCATGCTCAATGCACTTGCATATCAAGGCGTATCGAACATGGTGGAGTAGTTTCAATTTTTTTTCAACTCTCTAATTTTAAGTGTTAAAAACAATGCATGTACAAATATAAAACGCACAACATGAGTGGATGCGAAAAAGCTCGGCCTAGGCCCTCCATGGGCTGTTGTGCCACTAAAAGTAAAGTAAGTAAGTAAGTGTTGTGGGCTCAAAACCAAAAACAAAGCATGTGTAATATTGATAAATAAGTACTATAACTTTAGCTTTCTGAGGTGACTTCACCCTATTAAATTCGACACATAAAATACAAGCAGAGTTGCCGACATCGGCTCTCTCAGTTTCATTTTATCCCACCCGTAAAATCATCATTACGTTTACCATGATTATGTAGGCCGCACCCCGTCACTTCTCCATCCTATTTATATTTCCACTTACAAGCTATGGTAAGTAAGATGACCTCCTAATAATAGGTATATTCATTACAAAAACCCTGAGATAAAGATAGGCCTACTCCAATTTCTGCATTTAATAGCAATCGGTGTCCTGTGTGATTGCATTCCCTCTCTCATTTTCCCTCCTTCTTCCTCCCACCTATCAATCCTTCTTCCATTCAACACAATGCTCTTCATAGGTAGGGGCACACACTGTGTGTTGAATTTATAAATAAAAAAATTAGCAAGTCCTTAGTGCTCATCCGAAGCATCCTTACAAAGTGAAAGCGAATGATGTGGATTGTTTTTTTGCAGCCTAAAACCATACTACAATAATAGTTTTTTCGTCATTTCTTTTATAATTTTACTAGCGGACCCCATGCACGTTTCACTGTGCACAATTCGAAAAGTAAGTAATTCAAAGCAGTTTAAATTTAAAGTTTATATTTACTATATTGTAAAACTCTATGGTAAACCACTTTTTTAGTTTTCTTATTATCTTGGCAATAAATGAATAATACTGATGGTTTGCCTACACGTGAACAGGCTACTAAGAGTCCATGAGAAAATGCTGGATATTCTAAGTTGATACCACAAATTTCCAAAGATTGACCTTGCGCTTTATTAATGGTAATTGCGAATGCAACTCGCACTGGAAATTGTACACGTTTGAATTTGAAAGGCAAATCGGTTGGAATCATCGGAATTCGTGGTATTAACACGTCTTCACCTTTGAATTTTCCAATCAAAATAGTTGCTATAATAACATTGACCATCAATTTTTTCACAGCAAGCCTCGTATCATTACAAAGTTTCGGTTGATTCAAATTATGAAGCATAATAATAGTCGCACCGACTTTCAGTTGGAGCTTATGCGGCGGTAAGTAATCCGGGTAGAGAATTCAAAAATTCTGTAGGATAGTTAACCGCATCTTCTTCATTGGTAGCAGTATAGACAATAGACTTATACGAAACCAAAAAACACCAGGTATTTTGGATTGTATAGCAAAATGTAATTCATTGACAATGAGAGATATTCGGGAAATTTCCAATTTGTTTGGTGAAGGACTAATTTTGTTGTCATTAGATTTCCGACATACTTTTGCCAATTACATCAAGATCAACCCTTGCCGATGAAAGACATGCTTGCTTGAAATCATCATATTTGGGGAGACATGTCAAAAATGTATTTTCTTTCAACAAATGTTCGTGTTCAATTGCAAAATGATGCATTAGCTGTTGAATTTTCAAAGCAATTGATGACAATTGGAAATGCTGCAATGCCAGTTGATGAGACTGGATTGATTACGTTGCCGGATAACTTTTGTAGAATTACACCATCGTTTCCGCTCTTTGCGCTGCATTCTCCGAGGTAAAATACACACGCTGTCCGTTTTCAAGATGGACAGCTAAATGCTGCACGATTGGGTAACGTGCAGAAAAAATGCGCCACACCGGCTCGTTGCTCAATTTCATCTGGTGTAATTTTGTTGACTAACCAAATGAGAATGTGTGCATGGGGCAATCCACGTTTCTGCCACTCAATTGAATACATCCAGCAGTGCACTTCACCCAACACTTCTGCTTTTACAATGAAATTCATGAATAATGAAAAATCGAAAGAAATTCAATTCCAAATTCCAAATTATGCGCGGCTCGCTAATTTACACGGAACGATCGCTTTGTTTCAGAAAAAAACTGACTCACTTGTGGAAAGATAAGGAGATTGTATCAAAACATGAATGATTTCGTTAAAAAATATGACAATAAAAATATGAAATAAAAATACATTCCTTATGGATGTGCTTTCAATTTGAAGTGAATGCGTTGAGGGGTTCAAAAGTTATAGGCATTTAGGGGTGGATAAATAGCCTATGAAAGTTGAATTTTTGAAAAAAAATCGAACCGTTTCTGAGATCATTCATCACACACATATGATAATCTGTTAATAATTTAATACATACTACTGTGGGCAAAAGTTAGTAAGACTTTGTTCATAATTTCAAATCTTTTTATTCATTCTTCCAAATCTATTTCGTCCCCTTCAAAGTAATCCCCCTCGGCCCCAATACACTTGTGCCAACGTTTTTTCCAATTCTCGAAACAGTTGTTAAAGTCAATTTCCGGAATAGCCTTCAATGCGCTTAGCAATTCATGTTTAATGTCTTCAATTGACTCAAAACGGTCAAACGGTCCACGAAGCGGTTTTTTGAGTTTAGAAAATAGCCAAAAGTCACACGGTGCTAAGTCAGGTGAATAGGGTGGTAGGGTGGTTGCGGAACGATATCAGTCGAATTTTTGGCAAAATGGTCTCGTAAAACCAATGCAGTGTGAGTGTCATTTTGGAACCAATCGTGCATTCACTTTTCTTAGGCTCAAATGATGTTTTAAAATGGTTTTCACTGACTTTTACTTACTTTTAATGGCACAACAGCCCATGGAGGGCCTAGGCCGAGCTTTTTCGCATCCACTCATGTTGTGCGTGTTAGATTTTTACATGAATGGAAGGGACCTACAGTTTAATGCCGAATCCGAACGGCGAAGTGAAAAGCTTTACATAGCAATTTTTACTCTTGTAGGTTTGCCATTGCCTGCCAAGAGGTGGTGCCGTGTAGAAAAATTATTTTTTTTATTTTTGATTTTGCCTGTGCCGAGATTCGAACCCCGGACACTCTGCGTAGCAGTCCAACGCACTACCACTACACCACAGCGACCACTTTCACTGATCCTTCCGATATTCCAACGATGCCAGTAAGGTCTCTGACTGTTAATCGTCGATTCTCGAGCACCAATTCCTTGATTTTATTGACGTGTTGATCATCAGTTGATGTTGATGGCCGTCCTGGACGTGGTTCGTCGTCGTCAACGCGTTCTCGCCCATCTTTGAACAATTTGTACCAATCAAAAACACTTGCTCGCGACATACAATTATCACCGAAGGCCTTTTGCAACATTCTGAACGTTTCGGCACCAGAAATTTGATTCCGCACACAAAATTTAATGGAACTTCTTTGTTGAATAATTTTACTCATTGTGAAAATCGCCGAATGCACTTTTTGTACTTCAGAACGATAAGCGTATACTAAACACTAATGATTATTTTGATGTGACATTTGGCACAGATGTCACCGACAGTCATACCAACCTTAAAAAAATAATATTTTGATGAATGGGTTTCCGCGCGAAATTTAAATTAAAAAGTCTTACTTTTTTTTGCTCACAGTAGTACATATTTTACATATCACTTCAGCTCCTTTTAATTCAGTTTTTAGACTTCCGAAAAGGAATTTAGAGATAAAAGAAGATGGTTATTAATTTTAAAGTTTCAAAGGGTAATTACTTAATTATCTTGCCAATAACAGCTGCGAATATCACGTTTTCAAAAGAAAATGAAAAAACTAAAATAACAAAATATTTTGATATGTAAATGAAAGTTATATTATAAATATTGTTTTATTTGGAATATTTAATACAATTTAACAATTTCAATATATAGTAAGTTGTTTTATTTGAAATAATGAAATAAATTTTTAAGAACGGTAAATTTAAATATCAATTATAAGCGAGGTTAATCGACACCGCTGCTGTCAAGAAACTCTAGCTTACTGGACTGAGTTTTTTATATATAATCTACGCTCTGCGCTTAAATCTCTTATACGCTATAGTATAAGAGATGAAGATACAGGTGCAGTCTCGAAACAGTGGGACTATGTCACTTGTAATTTGTTGGTTCTCGGTTCGCACTTTATTATAATGTATGGTAAGTGCAATTGGGAAGTAGAACTAGATTTTTCACTTACGACCACATTACTTTACGACCAAAGTACTTTGCATTTTATTAATACATTTTAACCATTTAGCAGTCATCTATGATTTTAAAAGTAGGTACTTCATTTGATTTAGCACTAGGTTGTGCTCTTTAAAATTCTTCGAAAGAATAAGACGCCTGACTAACGGTTTGAAGACTGGGGCCTTTTCCTGCAAGGACGAAAAATGGGTATTATGAGGTTATGGAGGGAGCCCTTTTCGCAGCTGTTTAATGGCGATGACGGCAATAATCCCGCCACTGTGGAATCTACTCCCGAAACCCCAATCACTGACGCCATTGAAGTACCGCCGACTGACTATGAGGAGCTATTGCTCGGCTGAAAAACAATAAGGATGCAGGAGCAGTTGGCTTGCCTGATGAGTTTTTGAAGACTGGAGGCGAAGACCACACAAAACGCATGCACGAGCTTCTAAGTAGAATTTGGTTGGATGAAAGCATGCCAAGTGATTAGAACCTCAGCATACTCTGCCCAATGCATAAACGTGATTCCACGAGATGCGCCAACTACCGTGGGATAAACATTCTTAATATCACATATAAGGTGCTATCGAGCGAACTGTGCGAAAGACCATCGTCAACAAACTGATTGGACCCTATCAGTGTGGCTTCAGGCCTGGTAAATCCACCATCGACCAGATATTCACACTACTCCAAATCCTACAAAAGACTCGAAGAAAACAGATCAACACCCATCATCTATTTGTCGATTATAAAGCCGCTGTCGCCATCGACAGCACGGGATCACTTGTACGCCGCAATGTCTGATTTTGGTATCCCTGCAAAAGCTCATTCGTCTTTGCAAAATGACACTGATCGACACCACCAGATAAGTGAAAATTGGGACAGACCTCTCCGCTCCATTTGATACCAAAAGAGGTTTCACACAAGGTGACTTCCTATCGTGCGATTTCTTTAACCTTATGCTGGAGAAAATAATTCAAGCTGCGAACATCGACATCTCTACTATCTTCTGGCAGTATCTTTTACAATAGTGTCATGCTGCTAGCATACGCTGATGATATTAATATCGTTGGCACCAGCGAGCGAGCAGTCAGTGCAGCATTCTCCAGTCTCGTCCAGTTGGTCTAGTGGTGAACGAGGACAAAGCGAAATACCTTGTGAAAACAAACAAAGAATCATGGCGATACCTTTGAAGTCGTCCTAGGATCCAGCATTAACATTGACAATAATGTCAGCCTAGAGATCAAGCGGAGATTAGCTCTTGGTAAAAGGTGCTACTACGAGCTCAGTAGGCAATTGGGAAGCAGAGCCCTCTCGGAGATGGTGGAGGAACATGCAGAAGAGGATGCCCTTATCTCCGTTGGGCAGACCAGGTACAGGAGGATCCGACTTTTCTTGTCCCTATCAGCTGGAGCCAGCGCGCGCGTACCAGAGGCGAGTGGCGAAGCTTTATTGAGCAGGCCAAAACCCATCCTCGGTTGTTGTGCCAACTAAGTAAGTTATTTTTCAGAGTATACATATTGTGGAAAATATAATGTCGATCTTCGTTACACAACAACAACACCATCGAACGATTTTATTACATATTAACCACGCGTTAAGAAGTTTCACTTCAAGCTCTTGCTAAATTCTAGGATCTTTTAATATATGTAGGTTTTCCAAATTAGTTAGAATCTAAAAATTGATGTGTCATCAGACCGTTGACGTTCTATGCTGAGCGTTTTATATTAATACGATTTGATAAATGAAATCAACCTTCAGCAATAATGTGAATGCAAACGGCGAAACTAAAATCAGTTTCTTGGGCCGATTTCTACCCTAGATAATGCCGTAGGTACCAGGGGATGCTGAACCAAAGATAAAATGTTATCTATAAATGTGTAGGACTTTTTAACACAGTCCGAAGCTCAAACAATGTTTACTCTTTTTTATTTTGTTTTTTTCAGATTAACAAAAGTAAGTCGTCCATGCATTTGCCAATAAATCTGAAAAAATAAAAATGCAGTAGCAATTTGTATGCAATTCACAAACAGAAAAAAACTTTAGACAGATAAGAGAAGATAACATGCTGATATCAGAACACAATAACAATAACAATAACAAAAATAAAATATAAGTAATATAGAAATGTTTTGGTTGAGCACTTCCGACCGCCACGAAAGTGGATCAACGACAAACAGCAGTAGAAATTTTTTGTTATGCCAAATGTAAAACCTTCTCTTGTTTGGAACGTATACTACTGTGGGCAAAAGTTAGTAAGACTTTTTAATTTAAATTTCGCGCGGAAACCCATTCATCAAAATATTATTTTTTTAAGGTTGGTATGACTGTCGGTGACATCTGTGCCAAATGTCATATGAAAATAATCATTAGTGTTTAGTATACGCTTGTCTTTCTGAAGTACAAAAAGTGCATTCGGCGATTTTCACAATGAGTGAAATTATTCAACAAAGAAGTTCCATTAAATTTTGTGTGCGTAATCAAATTTCTGGTGCCGAAACGTTCAGAATGCTGCAAAAGGCCTTCGGTGATAATTGTATGTCGCGAGCAAGTGTTTTTGATTGGTACAAATTGTTCAAAGATGGTCGAGAACGCGTTGACGACGACGAACCACGTCCAGGACGGCCATCAACATCAACTGATGATCAACACGACAATAAAATCAAGGAATTGGTGCTCGAGAATCGACGATTAACAGTCAGAGACTGATGCCTTACTGGCATCGTTGGAATATCGGAAGGATCAGTGAAAACCATTTTAAAACATCATTTGGGCCTAAGAAGAGTGAATGCACGATTGGTTCCAAAATCACACTCACACTGCATTGGTTTTACGAGACCATTTTGCCAAAAATTCGACTGATATCGTTCCGCAACCACCCTACCACCCTATTCACCTGACTTAGCACCGTGTGACTTTTGGCTATTTTCTAAACTCAAAAAACCGCTTCGTGGACCGTTTGACCGTTTTGAGTCAATTGAAGACATTAAACATGAATCGCTAAGCGCATTGAAGGCTATTCCGGAAATTGACTTTAACAACTGTTTCGAGAATTGGAAAAAACGTTGGCACAAGTGTATTGGGGCCGGGGGGAATTGGGGGATTACTTTGAAGGGGACGAAATAGATTTGGAAGAATGAATAAAAAAATTTGAAATTATGAACAAAGTCTTACTAACTTTTGCCCACAGTAGTAAGTATTTTCTCGTTGTTGTTGTTGTTTTTGTTTTCTCTTAATATTTTGCACGGCCTACACCGTACGTGGTACATGGAAACTTTACAAATAATTTCCGGTCAATAGAAATGCAGACGCCAGCTTTATTTAAGTTTTTTATGGACATTTTTGTAATAGTTGAATCGAATGAAGTTTGTTTTTATGCAATTCAGTGCCACTTAGTAAATATCTACAAAAGAGGAAACAAATAGTTATATAGTATATTCTAAAAATGATCAAGCAACAAAATCATCCTGAAATAATTTCAAATATCACAAATTTCGTGTGTGAGAGTAAGTTTGAATATTTAAGGATATATTTCCACAACGTCAACGACTTCATTTACGCCCTTTTTCACAATTCATATACCGACTCATTTTAACGTCTACAGGCAAGGCAGATGTGGAGAGAGAAAAAGTTAAGTGAGGCGTGACTTTTTACTTTGTTAAAATTTTTTTTTTTACTAATTTTAATATTTTTTGAAACGATATTTTAATCAGCTGCGAAAAAATAATTTAACTGTACAAAATTTTATTTACATAAAATGATAAAAAAATAAACGAAACTTATAAAAATGAGTCATTTGAACTTCTTCAGGTAGAAGGTCCTTAGTAATAGAGATATGAAAAGTATTTCTACTAACCTATCTGTGGCTAGGGGTATCACCCTAGAGATGATATGAAAAAACTAAATAATTTCTTAAAAGTTATAAGTACTTAACAAAAAGAGAGAATGGCACATCAAGATGTTTCACAACTTCATTAGAGATCACTCACTAAGGTGGTGCACTGACGGCTGAATATTAGATATAGAACCGAGTGCGGGGTATATGATCGAAAAATCAAACACTCGGATTATATACTTGTTTTTTTTTTTTGTTTTTTTATTGATACATTCAACACTTAGGGTGTACCCATATGAATGCAGAGCATTGTGTTGAATGGAAGGAAGATTGGTAGGTGAGAGGAAGAGGAAGAAGGAGGGAGAATGGGAGAGGTAATGCAATCACACAGGACACCGATAAAGAGATAGACAGCCATTGTGGCAAGTATTATGCCTTTACCACAATGAACTTCAGTTTTATCAGTGTCGACTATGACCACATGTAGCACCAAAAGCTGTGCTTTTCGCATCAACTCAAGCGAAATTCCTGCCATACGTCTCTGAGCGCAGTTCTACCTCGAATGTGGGTGTAAAAGCTTAAGCACATTAATATACTCAGATGGTCAAGACCAGTGATGCCATTTCATGGATTTCATACACAAAACTCTACCTGATTTTATACCAACTTACCAGATTTTTATACCATTTTAACAAGTTTTTCTTACCAGCATTTTATATAAGTATACAATTTTAATAAAAAACACTTTCTTTTCTAAATTCACTAGATTATTTATTAAAAAGTTAACTATTCGAAAATTAGTGAAGTAGTGGGCACTTTTACACGCTGACATTTTTGTGTCAGTCAAATGAAATTGTTGTTTTCAGAAATAAACAGTAAAACCTTTGGTTATATTGACATTTTTGCTCAACGAACACCATGAAATGGTTATTGCATCGAACATTATATGCTGGGTGTATCTCACACCGTGCACGAAGTGTTCGCCGAGCCAAATTTTTTAACCACGGCCTGAGGAAACGAGAAAATGAGCACGTATATAAGAGAAGTGGTCGCTGTGGCGTAGTGGTAGTGCGTTGGGCTACTACGCAGAATGTCCGGGGTTCGAATCTCGGCACAGGCAAAATCAAAAAAAAAAAAAAAGTAAAAAAAATAATTTTTCTACACGGCACCACCTCTTGGCAGGCAATGGCAAACCTACAAGAGTAAAAATTGCTATGAAAAGCTTTTCACTTCGCCGTTCGGATTCGGCATTAAACTGTAGGTCCCTGCCATTCATGTACAAATATAACACGCACAACATGAGTGAATGCGAAAAAGCTCGCCCTAGGCCCTCCATGGGCTGTTGTGCTATTAAAAGTAAGTAAGTAATATAAGAGAAAAATGTTACTGAGCTATGTAAACAGTGTTGCCAATTCGAGTTCTGTCAACAAAAATAACAGTATCTTCATGTAAAAAAAAAAAACACTGAAAACTGGCACTGCCACAAAATAAAATTTTTTTCGCGTTCTATTTTTAAAAGTCCACCAGATCTGGTGGGAAAAGTACTAATTTGGCAACACTGGTCAAGAAGCTGTCAGCGTACTAGATTCATTTGAGTTAGTCATAAAACTGGGAATGGTATGGGAGTGCCTAAAGCTTCTAATAAAGTCATAATTTTCTGGTTACATGGGAACACGTACATTTATGGCAGAGGTGAAAGGGAACACTAAGTGATGCTACTCGAACGAACCAAAACTAGCATGGGAATGCCTGAAGATTCTGCATGTGCTAGGCAAGTACAATATAGCCAACATTTTCTAGTTACCTGGGCACACAGTCATTTATGGCAGAGGAGGAAAGGAATACTAGCAGCAGGGGCAACACCTGTTTCAGCTCTTGTTCATTCTTCAACTCTTGTAACAGCTGGTATTTATTTATATTATTCAAGCTTAGCAAAAAGTAAAACAGAATAGTCATGGTATTTTTTTCAGAGCTCTGTAAACTGGTAGCATATTGATAATTTAGGCATAAGTCATGACAGAACTTGTCAGTTCTGCCAAAGCGACAAGGAAACACCAGAACACATCCTAATACACCGTGAGGCACACACTCGCAGCAGGGAAATTTATGTATAACTAGCAGCGAATTGTATGGGTAATAATGACAAAAGTTGCAAATATGTCGCGTAAAACTATAACCGTTATGCATAGTTTAACATCCCTGGTTTCTATAACAAGCCTACTGTGAACTGTCTATAATGAAAACGGAAAAAAGTTTTAACAAAAAAAAAAAAATAAAAAGTGGATTTACTGATATTTATATTAAAGAAGAGAAATGTGTCTGCTCACTTTTGCTGACTATTTCCTCTTCCCAAAACTGAAGACATCGATGAAAGGAAAGACCGCTTCAAGCTGCTTGTGCAATTGAGGGGCTTCATTGCGAATGACAATACAACTGAGATGAGATTTAGCAACTAGTTCGTTTCATTCTAAAATTACATATACCGGCAGGGTACTAAGATGTTAACACACCAATAAATACGAGGTGTGATCAAAAAATAACCGTTATTTTCAAATTTCGTGAGTTACGTATGTTCGATTTTCGCATTTTGGTTTCTGTTATGTTGGTACACATGTCTGTTATATATGTTGGCAATACCAACCATTTTGGATTGTCAATTTGTTTTTGATAGATAAAAAGGTTAGTCGTGTTTTGGTGTGCTCTTCGATTTTTTACTATTCGAAAAAATGGATCAAAGAAACGGTATTCAGTTTTGTGTAAAAAATTAAATTAAATGCGTAAGGACATTTGAAATGTTGACTGTGGCCTTTGGCGAGTCTACTATGAGCAGAACACAAGTTCAATTGTGGTATAACCAATTGTGGTTTAAGGAAGGCCGAGAAGATGTCAATGACGATGCTCGTCCTGGTCGCCCGAGCACGTCAACAACCGATGAAAACATTGACGCAGTGAAGAAAATGATTTTGGATAATCGTCGAATCAATATCAGAGAGGTTGCTGATGATGTTGGCATATCGTTCGGCTCATGCCAAGCAATTTTTACGGATGTTGTAGGCATGAAACGTGCGGCAGCGAAGATTGTTCCAAAATTGCTAAATTTTGAGCAAAAACAACGTCGCTTGTGCGTAAGTTTTTGGCCAAAAATAAAATCGTTGTCATGCCTCAACCACCGTATTCACCGGACTTGGCCCCCGCTGACTTTTTCCTCTTCCCAAAACTGAAGCCACCGATGAAAGGAATTCACCGTTATGCTGCGATTGAGGAGATAAAAGAAAAATCGAAACAGGAGCTGTTGGCGATACCAAAAAGCGCGTTTCAGAAGTGTTTAGAGTATTATATCTGAGGGGGATTACTTTGAAGGGGACAAGATAGTTGTTGATGAATAAATAAATACTTTTTGAAAATAACGGTTATTTTTTTATCATACCTCGTAGTCGGTTCGACTGTAGAAATATGAAACAAGCAAACAATACTTTTGTAAAACGTTTATAGTCGATAGTAAGTTTTTTATGAGTTTGACAAAATGGGTTAAAGTGCCTCTACTAACGACCTTTATTGCATATATATTGACCACCACCATAAAAAATATCTACTGCCAATACTAGTCATATTTTTAAGCGCAAGTATACTTAATGTTTGCCGAAGAAGTTATCCTTTAAAAAAGCATTTCTTCATTACTTATACATTCTAGACAAATATCCGAATGCAAGACATAATAATAAAAGTTCTTCAAACACAAATAAAATTGCCATCCTTTATTTGTTTCTCGCTCTCTGTTTCGGTTTCTTTTTTATGTTTTTTTTTTTGGCATTTTGGGAATGGAAAAATAGGGAACTGAGAGAAGCGGACATCAGAGGATTCCTGCTGACATAATCACTGCAAGTATCAAATTCAATTGCTTCTGTTATTGACCAAAAATATTTTATTACTTGGCAAATATTTTTATATGTGTACGAGTATGTACATACATACCATATCATATGTAAGTATGTGTGAGTAACAAATTTCAATAAGTTTTCCAGCATTATATATGTTTTGGCTCATTATTGTGTGAAACGGAAATTCATATAAGAGTCTATCTTCTCTATTTATCCGGTTTAGTTTGAGTGTAATATTTTCGTTATGATCCAAGTCACCCTTTTTTTATTGGTTTTTTTCTGGCAATATTGTGAAGCTTTATTTAGAAGCAAATATTTACAGATTTAGGTAATTCGGTCATGACAAGAACATGAATATGTGAACAAGGATATTTCTATTTAACTAACATGTATGTACTTACTTATGTATGTATATTTCTACTTGGTAGGTGTTTGAAGGCAGCTATGAAACTCTCTGAAGCTATGAAGCTCTTTCTGTGGGATAAGGTGAAGTCACTGGAAATATTGGAGGCCAGCATTGTACCAGTTATTCATAATATTGTATACCACACTTCTAACAGACATTTCTGCCATATTTAAAGTTGCCCCTCCATATATTGTAAAACTAGAAATTTTGCCATTTCTTCTGTTCTAGTCTTAATTGCAGATATTTATGGGAACTAAATTGAGCGAATGTTTGAAAAACGTATTTTTGTTTGAGTGTAAATGCTCTATACCCGTAAAATATTTAGCCTAAAAGTATGCAATGTTTTTGTATTGGATTTAAGTCAATGTAATAACAGCACACGCTTAAATTTCTCTCTCATTTCAAATGAGTTCGAACGAATGCATAATTCCTGTGGATAATCCATAAGTGGATTCAATGTTACAAAATGAAATGTTTATTTACAACAACAGAAAAATGACATTACAAGAAATTCCAAAATACAATGATAATAATAGCAAAGAAAGATACGATGAACACTCGCATTGAAAACAAGCAAATATATTAAGTGCAATAACAACAGCAAATAGCAAAAGCCACATAACAACAATAAACATATGCGGCACATGTTGAACTTGAAAATTAAGAGCAAAAAAAAAACAACATAAACGAAATAACAAAAAAAGCTTGAGAGAGAGAGCGAGAGAGCGAGAGATAGATAGATACACGTCACAATAATTGACGTCACAATAATTGAGTGAAAATAACAAAGAGGAATATTCATGCTTTATATGCACAAGCATATGTGCGTGGGTAGTGTTGCCATCATATCATAATTTTATCATAATATTATTAGTTATGAAACAATTATATAGAAAAATTATGGCTAACTTAAAAATTATATAATTTATATAAGATTAAAAATATGTCAGCAGTACTTGGATTTCACGTGTAATTTCTTTGTGATCTTAGTAGATGCGGCGTTTATGGTCCCAGGACCCCAAGTTAAAAGGTATTATTGGTTTCTTATGATGAAAATTTTCAACTAAAGCTTTTTTTAATTTATTTGAGATCACTTATGTTGGGCCGAATTCTTAGAAATACCTCGTTAGGTGTTGGTTTTTTTTAATTTGGCCTGAAATAATCTAGTTATTAACCTAATTGACCATATACAGAATTTAGTAATTTTTATACGAATATTTCACTCTGTGGAAGGTATGCGTGGTTATTGTCCAATATTAACAAATTTTACAACAATTATTTGAGAGGCTATTTCAGCGATGTGTAATGAATTTAATCTAATTTGCTTTAGTATTTTGCCTAATATTACTTTTTAATTATGGTCGCTGTGGCGTAGTGGTAGTGCGTTCGACGGCTACGCAGAGTGTCCGGGGCAAAATCAAAAAGCAGAAAAAGTAATTTTTCTACCCGGCACCACCTCTTGGCAGGCAATGGCAAACCTACAAGAGTAAAAATTGCTATGAAAAGATTTTCAGTTTGTCGGATTCGGCATAACACTGTAGGTCCCTTCCATTCATGTACAAATAGAACACGCACAATGTGAGTGGATGCGAAAAGCTCGGCCTAGGCCCTCCATGGGCTGTTGTGCAATTAAAAGTAAAGTAAAGAAAATTACTTTTTAATATTTTCACTTGGAAGGAATCATGCATACAATGGGACAATTTATTTTTGATGGCAACGCTGTAAAAGACCACATGAATAAAGAGTAAAAGTTACATTCACAATAGTCAGCTTTAGCTGGTTTTATTTCCACTCACTTTTCGTTTGAATGCTGACAGTGCGAAACGAGCATTCGAGTTGAGAGGTAGTGATTGTGTTTGCGACGGAAACAAAAACGGAAGTGAAAATATCGTTAAATATCGCGTGTGTGTTTTTGTATTAGAAGACGTAAGCAACGTATATATTTCGTGTTTTTTGTTTTGTTTTAATTGTATGAGTTAACATTGACGAGAAGCAAATAAACACACTTCCCATGAAATTTAAATATTTATTTTGCCAATTTGTTTCTTTGCACATATATATGTACGTGCATTTCCAGAAGCCATTAAAAATTTTAACAATTTTATTTTAAAGAAAAACATGTAATATAAAAATAAATTTTTGCGAATAAATTTATATTATTTTTCTGAAAACGAAAACAAAGGAAAAGAGAAACGAAGGAACCATAAATGAAATGATCATTTCAAGTCGCATCATTTACAATTTAAATAATTAATTGCAACTGTTTTTTGTTCTGTTTTTGTTGTTGTTGTTATTGTTTACTATAGCTAATACTATATGGTATTCATTATACTATAGCTTAAATAACGTTTTCTCAAAGAGAGGAGAGAGAGAGAGAGAGAGAGAGAGAATGGGAGAATGGGAGAAGTAGACGCTTTATTTTGTTTAATTGCCGTGGCAAATTTGACTTCATTTCAACTTGTTTGAAATAATTTTTTTTCGCTTATTTCGTTTTGTTGTTAACGTGTTGACGCAAATGAGCTTTCTCTATTTTTTGATCTTGTATTTATTTCTATTTTATTAGTTATATTCTATGTTGTTGCTGCATGCTACGTCATCAAATATAATTGAAATAAATATTGTGTATTTAATTATTTTTTTTAATTTTTAATCTAATTCTATTTAATATTATTTAATTTTAACAAATTTGTTCACGCCACATTATGCAGCAGCACCAGTGCGTGAATATCAGCTAGAAGGATTTTATAATAACAACAACAATAACACGACAATAGTAAAACAGTAGCACTACATAGTGTGCAACAAAAACAAACCAAAAAATAAAAAAAAGCGGTAGTATTGCCAACACAAACAATAATAAAAATATAAAAATAAAAACCAAAGAGGCAATCTCAAATCTAAAATCGCATTCAGTGCTGCAAATCCTTTACTAAAAATTTTCGTAACGTGACGACATTTTTGGAGCACCAACACTAACACCAGCAACAGAAGCCGCAACGAAAGCGGGGTACGAGTACGAGAGAGTAGGTCGTCAGGTCAGTGCATAGAAAGTTTTGTTATTGTATTCTTAGTTACTCTTTAGGTATTTCCTTGTTTGAACTTAGAACCAACGAAGCCGCTTCAGTTTTTATTGATTTTATTTATGTATTACTAATACTAACAAATAATTGTTTAATATCAATCCTAATTCATTTATATCAAATTATTAACTGTCGCTTACGTTTTCCGGGCGCTGGCTTCATGAGAGCCAGAGATTAGATCACTTTCTTCTTAGTGGGTTCTGTTTTCCATCATTCGATCAATATGACCCAATTAGCAAAACCGTTGGATTTTTATGTAGGCATAAATCTCGTGAATGCTCCAAATAGTTTCTCATCATAAGTCGTTATTGTTCACGTCTCAGCGTCATACATTTGGATGGGAAGGATGCGAGTCTTAAAGTACATTACTTTCGTCCGTCGAGAGAATGCTCTGCTTTCAAATCACCTCAGTGAGCTATTATTTTCATTGCGTAAGGGTGATATCGTTGATCTGCGAAGTCGCAGGGATTCCAAGACCTGACATTGAGCTATACAAAAGATAGCAAATCGTACTGTTAAAGTCGATTTCATAATTGAAGAATAGTGGTAGTGCGTTTTTTTTCGGCCCTTTGAATAATTTAATTATATTAATGAATATTATCAGGTGTAAAGTTGATAAGGTCAAATCCACTTGTTGATAATGGGTTTATGTCTTAATACGCTCGATAAACTTTTCTATATGATGCTATAAAGACTCGATGATAATCTTGAGATGACCTTTTTCTGGATTTTGGGCAAAGCACGCCATAATCGCCTTTAGGTTATTTAGCTTTCTCTTCATAACAAAATAATATCTGTGGCCAGATATGCGTCTTCGATCTGGTAGGAAAAGAGCCTGGATTCCAAACCACCATTAGGAACCACATGAATTCTGAATAGCCGATCGTCACTCATTTCATCACTGTCATGCCTATAGATTTATATATGTATATCTCTTCTTACGTTTGAGAAGACATTCCTCCTGCCTCCTCAAGTCTATACTTTGCTACTTAGCTGCTTGAATCAAAACAGACAGCAAGGTTAATCAGTAAATTGTTGTTGTAGCATTGTAACCTTTTGGCCGTAGCACCGTACCGTATATTCCTTCAACGGTGATAACCTTCACATTAGTACTTGCCTTTCGATCGATCACAGCAAGATCAATTTGGTTTGACATTTTTTGGTAGGGATCTTTTGTAATTTTATATCGAAGTGTTACAATTTAATGTTGTTAATGTTTTTTGATGGTCGCTGTAGCGTAGTGGTAGTGCGTTGGACTGCTACGCAGAGTGTCCGAGGTTCGAATCTCGGCACAGGCAAAATCAAAAAGTAAAAAAAATAATTTTTCTACACGGCACCACCTCTTGTCAGGCAATGGCAAACCTACAAGAGTAAAAATTGCTATGAAAAGCTTTTCACTTCGCCGTTCGGATTCGGCTTTAAACTGTAGGTCCCTTCCATTCATGTATAAATATAACACGCACACATGAGTGGATGCGAAAAGCTCGGCCTAGGTCCTCCATGGGCTGTTGTGCCATCAAAAGTAAAGTAAAGTAAAGTAATGTTTTTTGATACGGTCGAAATCGATCAAATGATCACCGATTTCGGTGGATTCGTTGTGGTAACTTAATTTCCGATCGTTGACATTAAAGTAGCTTAGCTCCGAACTTCGTAGCGCAGAGAGACGAGGAGCTCGCAAGTTCGGGAGTGAACGCAAATAAGACTACTCAGTTGAATAGTTTCACTTTCATGTGGATATTAGCTAAGCGCTTGCTTACTGGCGTGAACCTTGAGGCAAAATGACACAGTCTCCTATCAACTATAAATTCAACACTAAATTCGTGTAGTAGATGTCGCAGCAAGCCACTCTATCTCTTTCTTAGATGAGGACGACGTGAGCTCCACATTCTATCGAAAAAGTGTCGGGAATGATCATTTACAAAGCTCACTTAAAGGGATTCTAAAGATTCCTTTATCCTGAGGAAACGTGAAGGTTGAGCCTGATCTGTTATTTAGTTTGTTTACAGTGCTCGATTTTCTCAGTTTGTCTCAAGTGTGTTTTGCGATTTGTACAATGAATATCGAACAATGAATTTGTCTAAAATTTTGTAATGCTGACTGTTTTCTTTGATTATTGCGGTGCTATGTACTCGGACTTCTTGGCAGAAGGTCATACGGTAAATAAAGAATATTATCTGAGCGTTATGCGGCGTTTGCGAGAAAAAATCTGATATGGCTCCGGCCGACTTTAATCTCTTTTCTTCAAAACTCAAATTACCACTTCGATGGACCCGTTTCCATTCGATAGAAGACATAGAAGAGAATTTGCGGCGAGAACTGAAGTCGATTCCGGAAAATTCGTTTGTATGATTGGATTATTCATTGGCATAAGTGTATTATTTCGGAAGGGGCCTACTTTAAAGCCCATACAATAAATTTGCTTGATTAACAATTAATTTGTGTTTTATGGACCAATTCACCGTACTTTTTTGACAGAATGTACCTGGTGCATATAATAAAATTATTGTCTTATAACGTCAACATGAAACGTGTTTATTTTGCGACGGTTGTACCGAAGATCCATTGAAAAATTTTTAGCGCGCTGTGTTCCTAACTCGACGCTCTATTGTTGGTTAAGGGTCACGGAATTCTTGGCTTAAAATTATTTTCCTGAATTCAGGGAATTTACCAAATGCGTCATCCAGTTGTGCGACTGTTACAGGCTTTCCATTATCTCCTATGCTCCTATGCGTGCGAAAATTCTTTATATTATTTCTTTGTATTTAATTCTATATATAACTTATAACCGAAAATTTAGCAAAAGACATGCCAGAAAAGAGAAGAAGAAGACCTAACGAAGATCTCAGCAATATAGAGAAATCTAATTTGGCAACAAAATATTCGAAGGACTCGAAGATAATTACTATTTAATTTAATGCAACGTGAATTCAGTTAAATTGAGTACCACAAAATCCAAGACAGAGACAGACATTAGATATACATATGCACGTATACATATATATGGATACATAATAAGGTCAATGGGAAAAATTCTACCAAAAAAAAACGTAGTCATTGGGTGAAATACTGGAGGAAGTAAATTAATTTTATGCCACAAAATATGGTTAAAACTAACTAAATGCGAGAATGGAAGAGTATACTTATACATACAAACACATACAGATGTACATTTATACATATGCATGTGTTTAGTAACTGTGTGTGCGTCTGTGTGTGTGTGCCTTGGCATATATCTAGAATAAGTAAACTGACAACAACGACAACGACAAACAACTACGGCAAGAGAGAATTGCAGCCAACCGCACAGAATACGAAGAAAATGAGCATAGAAAATAAAAAAAATAATTTTACGTACATATTTAGTGAAAAATGCAGTAGAATGCCCCTAAAAGCATACCAAGAAAAACTAAAAGAACAAGACACACACACACAACAAAAGACTGAAGGACATGCTACTACAGCTGCTGCTGGTCCTGATGATGGTGAGATGCTGCTGCTGCTGCTGTTGTTGTCGTTGTCATACGTACTTGGAACAATAGTTGCTTGTACATATAACTAACTATATGCTTTCGCATACTTATACTCTTACAAATGCTGCATACGTACTCGTAGCATATAAAATTGATGTCAAACCAGAAAATCGTTTTTTCGGTGGAAAATATGTGATATCAACTGCAAAAATGCAACTGCAGCAGTAGTGGTAGTAAATATAATAGAACTTGCGGTGAGTGACGAAAATTTCAAGGTTCCTTCTTCCAAACAAACACAAACGCAAACACAAAGCTCTAGAAATATACAATAATTTCACATGCAGTACATAGTTGATTCATACTTACAACTAAATAAAACAATGCAGATGTGAAGTGAGCCTAAATTACTAACATTAAATAGAAACAGAAGGCAGAGACCGAAGATTTCTTCTTCTTATTTTTGCCTCTTTGTTTTTGAATTTTTTTTGGCGGGTTTGTTTCGTCTCTGAGATTATAATGAAGCTACATTTTTTGTTCTTGCTTGTTTTAATTTATGAGAGAATGAAGTGAAAAGGACATGAAGAAATATTAGAAGTGGATCCTTAGTGAAATATTACTTTCATTTTTTGTTATTGTTGTTATATTCAACTTTTTGTTTAGAGAAATATGTAGCTTGATATCATTAAGAAATATGTTTGCTTGCGTGAGAAAATAGGGTAAGATTATACGTACTAATTGGAAGAAAAGAAATGATTTTGAAATGAATTGTGTCGGATACGCAACCATAATGAAATTAGAACTATGGGTATCCAAAAGATTTTCTAGGATTTCATTAGATTTATCCATAACGATTTGTTGTCTGATCTCAGTACGCTAGAATTCAGTCAATGAAAAGGTTAAGTGTGAGAGAAGCTTTCCACTAATTAATTTTCTCATTAGCTAATCCAATTGTTCAAAATTATGGTTTACCATAAGTGCTGGTATTTTGGAATCGAACACTTAAGTTTAAATTATTAAATTTTACGAACTATACTAAGCTATTAAGATCTGTTAACTTTAAAAGATTGATATTTTCCATTCAAGAACTTACAAAATTACTAAAAAAAAAAAATCTGAAGAATCCATTGAGTCTATCAGAATGACGACACCAAATGGAATTTACCCTTTTTAAATCACAATGCGAGTTAAGTTGTACTTCTTCTACACTTCTACAAAAACTACAGGCAATAAAATTCTCATCCTCTACTTTGAGAACTGATTGAGGAACATGTCTCATTTCAAGCCTACTATTTAGTTTTTGACAATATAATCGCTACATTCAAAGTTTAGCTATTCTTCAACTTCTTTTCTTAAACAATGTTGTTATGTATATTGTGTATGGCCGCCTCGATGGTCTAGTAGCAGCGTGGTAGAGAATTATCTCAGAGGTCCCAAGTTCGATTCCCGGCAAGAGCATGGCCGTATGCTTTTCTTAAGTTATCATTTTGCAGGCTATTTAAATTTTTTTCAATTATTATCCATAGTCGAAACAGCCAAAAAAAAAAAGCTATTCTATCATCAAATAATCCCCTCTGCATATTGCCAGTCAATTGAGTAATGATATCAAAAGCAGTAACGACATATATAATGGTGGATTCATACACCAACACTGACATCTAACAGGGAATGGCATAAAGCAATCTAAGTCCCCAGATTCGCCCAGATTAACTGAAAACCCATCCAAATAAGTATCAGCCTTGATGAAACGTTGATCACGGGCAACGTCGAATAAATGACAACTCAGCACCGTTTGCGATTAATAAAACTAATATTAGGCACATGAAACCTTGGGCTTATCCCTTGGCTCCCAAGATGAGTAGAAATAAAAAAACGAAGCTTCAACAAAAATGTTTAATTTTGGCACAATTAACTCAATTGTTAGAATTTTAATACTTTTTCAACATAAGAAGCAACATTTTGAGGCGAAAATAAAAGAAGAACACAATTAAGCTAGGATCAATTAGGATTACTGTATATAGTAAATTACACACTTCTGACACTGTCGAAAATTTCGGAAAAAATAAGAATAGCTAGTTGTTCCAAACTGTGATATTTTCCAAAGAATATGAAAATCAGTCACTGTTGCTGTCTTGGCACAAGGTCTGAGTAAGGCTTCCCTGTAGATAATGAAATTATATTGTTTCTCTTTATGCTCGTATAATCGAATTACGTGATAAACCCTTTTCGGACACCACCATCTCTGTTGTAATGTGAAAAAGGAAATCTTCATCTTGCTGTTCCATTGCATCAATTCCCCAATATCATCTACTCAGATCAAAAACTTCTGAAGAGTATTAAGTTTGACAATCGGTTGGTCAAAGGTTTTAAGTCTATATTTTGGTGGAAGCAAGTATTTTGGGTAGGTTCTCGAGAATTTCTTCCGCTCCAAAGAATTGTCCTCACAGTTTTGCTGCAAACGAGCGAGAGTTATTTCTGCGATTTATTGCGGTGAGTTCAAGGTCACGGTGTTCAGTCAGTATATGTAACTCACTAAAGTCCACTCGCTGTGTGGAAACAAGTTTTGTCAGAGATCGTGTTTGACGGTTAAAATCCAGCTCCAGCTATTTTTAACTTCTGTCCCTCGTTTCATGTCATTGATTAGTTTTATTATAGAGGGTCACAATTTTTGGTATATAATTTGAATTTGTAGTCCCACAACCTAAACGTCTAAGGCAAAGTTTCACGAACTGGTTGGTGAAAAGAAGGTCTCTTATAACAATTAGGTTATCAATGGAATAAATGCCTATTTTGAAAGCTTGTTTATAGTCAATTGGTCAAATTCCGGACCTAGTGACTATTTCCTTTCGAAGATAGTGGAGTAGTTAAGTCTGCAACTTAAGTATCTGCGATGTAAAACAAATGTAGACTCGAAGCAAGCAAATGAAGTTTGATATATTGCCAGCTTGTCTTTTCAGTCATGTTTACAAATACTCTAGAGTCGGTATAAGATACATTTTATATCTTTGCAAGTTCAGGTACGCCATACGATATACATACAGGGTGGACCATTTATAATTTGGAATTTAATTTTGATGTAAATAAGAAACAAATATTATTTTTTCAATGTGGTTTTTATTATTGGATATTAAATACAATCCTTCCGGTTAATTGTGGAACACTGTTTCGTTCAAATGACTTCCTCGGCTGGCCTTGCAATGGCCCATACGATCAAACAAATTTTTCAGTACATTCTCGACATGTCTCACTTGTTGCTGCATGGTTAGCTTAGCACTTGTCTTTAACGACTTCCCACAAATAATACTCCAACGGATTCAAATCGCACGGCTTGTGTGTGGTTCCTGTTGAAACCAAGCATATGTTGTCTAAGTCCATATCTTCGATAATAGGGTACAAATTGTATCGTTGGCGCTTCTCTTCTACCGAATTTTGAACATTTTGTAATTTTATTACACTTTTGGTAGAAGATTCAGCATTTTGCAAGTAAATTTTTAGTACATATTTTCCAACGTTGCTCACACGAATGACAATATGAGTTGCCACTCTCAAAATAACCAGTAGTTCTAATTACAAATGTTAGATGGACCACCCTTTACGTGCACTCGTAGGTGTAGGTACTTGCCTGCTTCAATTTCACTATTTGCTTTCGCTCGTAAATAGTGGAACTTTTTTTTTTGGTTAATGATTTACGTGTGAGTTTACGAAAATGTAGCGGTGTTTGCAACAAGCAACAACAACAACATTGATAAAGTAACAATACAAATGTGTAGACAAAAGCAGCAAAGGCTGACTCACTGACTGACTGACTAACTGACTGAATAAAAAACATACTAGCAGCAGCAAGAAAGAGAAAAAAAATCGAAACAGAAATGTATGCAGTAGGAAAGTATGAAAAAAACAACTAGCCACACATGACAAATAACCCAATAACAGCAGCGGCAACAACAACAACAACAACATAACCAAGAAGAGTATATACATATATGTTCATATATATATGGATCGGATAGGAGACCTTCATACAAACATAGATTTGTACATATGTATGTACATTGAAATGTATGTATGTATATAGTAGGTATGTATGTAATCGTAGGTATATTGGTTGGAAGGAGATGGAACAGCAGACTTGAAGTGCTTTTTGCTTTGGTTGCTGTGTGCGTCGCATCGTCTTGTTCACCGTCACTTATTTTGTGTTGCTGTTTGTTTTTGTTCTGGTTTGTCTGACGACTAGTGGAAGAAATATTTACGTATATTGGTTTGGTTTCGTTTGGTCATCATTCTCGTTGTTGTTTTTTTAGTTGCTGCATACGATTCATACTTACATCTGTATGTATGTAGATAATATAGTTAGTTACTCGAGGCAAAACTAGTCAATGTTTCATGAGTTTTCAAAATTCATAAATGCTTTCAAAAGGAAAGCCAACATACAACATAAATACTGATTGAAAAAGGATAAATGGTGAGCATGTGTGCAGCCTGCAAGTGTGTGTGGCTTGTGCTGGAATAAATGATGCCAAAACACAAGTATAGACAGCTGGTAGCAATAACAACACAACCACAGCCGCTACCAAATTTAGTGTGTGTATGTAAGTATGTATGTATGGTATGTGTGTAACCGTATGTGCGTGCATGCAGTAAGAGTGACTTGAAAGAAATTGCGTTATATTTGCAAGGATGGGGGGTGTTTTTTTTGCTGAAAATTTTTGAGTTTAGTAGAGTGTTAATTAAGCTTCTGGGTTTTCTTCTAGTTCTTCTTCCGCTTCCACTTTGACTATGTCGGAAATTTTTTGCTTTTCCAGTATCATCTTTTTAACTTTATTTTTAGCACTATATTTTTTATTACGATTACGTCGGAATGCATCTGTGTTTATTTATACTTAATCAAAGAAGTTCAAAGAGAATTTTAAATATCGTTCATCAAATTTTGACTGAATTATACATAGTACAACAAAAGTTGTTATTGTAATTATTGCACAACATAATTTGTGGAAAGTTTCACACTAATTTTTCACGCCGACGTTTTTAATTTCTCTCATTTGGTTCATTTTGGGTCAAATTGTCAAAAAAAAAAAAAAATATTATAAAATATAGTGTAAAAAGTTGATTTGAAAATGGGTGAAATATCTGAAAAAATAAATGTTTTATTTTATTGTTACATGGTTATTACAAGTATCCGCGGTTTTTCGTTAGAAGATGATGTTGGTGCCCACAAATCTGGCAACATTAGTCCAATTATGTCAAACAAACACAGTTGTGTAATACGTCGCTAGTGTAAAAAGTTACATTGATTTGAAAATGGGTGAAATATCTGAAAAAAGAAATTTTTTTTTTTATTGTTACATGTTGATTGGGAGGAAGATTGATAGGTGGGAGAAAGATTGATAGGTGGGAGGAAAATTGATAGGTGGGAGGAAGAAGGAGGGAGGAAGAAGGAGGGAGAATGAAAGAGGGAATGTAATCACACAGGACACCGATAAAGGGATAGGCAGCCATTGTGGCAAGTGTTATGCCTTTAGCACAATGAACTTCACTTTATCAGTGTCGACTATGACCGCATGTAGCAGCAAAGGCCAAGCGTTTCGCATCCACTCATGTTGTGCGTGTTATAAAGAGTGATTTTTTTGCTACTTGGTTTTTGACGTTTATATTTCTGTCAGTTCACGAGTGATTCTTGACATGTGTCAAAGTAAAAAATGCTCACTTTGGTTTGCCATTTCATCGTGAAGAGACTTACGCCTGGACAAGGTTTGCAAATTATTGAAATTTATTACCAAAATTCGTGCTCTGTGAAAGGTGCGTTTAGTCGGAAAATTGTCTTCAGCATAGGGGCTAATTTTTGGCTCAATAGATAAGCAGAATTGCCATATTTGGAGTGAAGACCAGCCAGAGGCAATTCAGCAATTACCAATGCATTCCGAAAAATGCATTCCTTCGTGGGGTTTATGGTCAGGCTGTACTTCTTCAAAGACAATGAAGGCCGCAATGTTACGGTCAATGGAGAAAGGTACCGTTCGATGATAACAGACTTTTTTTTTTGCCGAAAATGCAAGTATAGGACTCGGCCGACATGTGGTTCCAACAGGACACTGCATGCGAAACCATGCATCAATTGAGAGGTAAATTTAGTGAGCAGCCAATCTCACGTTTTGGTGCAGTCAATTCCAACAGGACGGTGCCACATGCCACACTGCTTGCGAAACCATGCATCAATTGAGAGGCAAATTTAGTGAGCAATCAAACTCACGTTTTGGTGCAGTCAATTGGCCACCAAGATCGTGTGTTTTGACCCCGTTAGACATTTTTTTTGGGGCTATGTTAAGTCTCTTATCTATAGAGACAAGCTAAACACGATTGCTGCTGTGGAAGTCAACATTGAACGCGTCATTGGTGAGATTCCGGCTGAAATGTATAAAGAAGTGTGTCAAAATTGGAACTTCAGAATAGACCACTTGAAGCGTAGCCGCGGGCAACATTTAAATGAAATTATCTTTAGAAAGTAAATGGCAGGAATGGATTTAAAAATTTCATTCACTTTTGTAAAAGTTCTGTATTTTTTTGAATTTGAAATTGTGTATGAATGGAAGGGACCTACAGTTTTATGCCGTGCAGAGATTTTCAGAGGAAATGTTTACTCTTGTAGGTTTGCCATTAACTGCCAAGAGATGGTGCAGTGTAAATTTTTATTTTTTTTTTGAATTTGCCTGTACCGAGATTTGAATCCTGGACACTCTGCGTAATAGTCCAACGCACTACCACTAGGCTACAGCGACCACTATTACTATGGCAAAGGTAAAACCACTACCGAAAAATTTGTGCGATTTACGGTGAGGATGCTGTAATAAAATGACGAACCCAGGAGTGGTTAGTTCGATTCCGTTCCGAAAATTTCGATATCAAAGATATACCTAGCTATGGTCGGCCAGTCACTGAAAAAGCCGATGAAATTTTTCAACTGGGGGAGCAAGCTTTCAAACATGTGTTCATTTGACATAATCGGATTAGTATCGCTAGATTTGTGGGTACCAACATCATCTGGCAACGAAAAATCGCGGTTAATTTTTATATGAACTAATATTTTCTATCAATATTTTTATTTATATTACCTATGTTTTTAAATAAACCCCGGTTTTGCAAAAATTCCAATATCATTACAATAATTTTATCAGAAATCTTCCCGAATTAAAATTCTTGACCACTTTTGTGTGGTTTATGCTGGAGAAACAGAAGGATTAAAATGTTGGAGATTTAACTCATTTTAAGAAAATATTATTAACGATTCTTTTAAAAGATGGCCTCAACTGTTTAAGGCTTCTAAACGAGCAATTTATATGAAGCTCCCATTATAATCATTCTTTGAAGCTTTTTCTTTCTATGGGGAGCCGAGCCCAGCTTCTCGCATCCATTCAGGTTGTGCGTGTTATATTCGTACACGAATGGAAGGGACCCACAGCTTTATGCAGAATCCGATAGTCGAAGTGGAAAGCCTTCCTTAGCAATTTTTACTCTTTTTTTTACAATTTTATGCCCTTGCCAACGGCATCTTCTTTGAAGCTTATACTTTACAAAAATGAAATAATTATCTTAAAAAGTAAAAGGGTTCCTTTAATAAAAGTGGTTTTCCATGTCCGGGAACTTATTGGAAACAGAGCAATTTCCCCTTTCGATGTACGTTTACTTTGAATTTCTACTAATTAATGAGAATTAAAAATTTACCTTTTGAAAAATCAATTAATTCTTGTGTTTTGTTTTGTTTTGAATTTATAGTAGTGACATCATTTGTTTCAAATAACTAGAAGCAAACAAAATATAATTTTTGAAACAACAGAGCAGCTTTAGAATTAAAACGCGCAAAACAACGAACAAAATAATAGAAATAACAAAAATGATAAACGAAATGAAATATGCTAAAAATAGTATTTCCAAGAAATTATATAAACAAATAAATAAACACAGAAAAAAGTGCAGATAAAATGTGTAAAATATGTAAATGAAAACTGAACTCTCAGGTGGCGTCGTTCCAGTAAAATTATCAATAATTCATATTGTTTTCTTTTTTTAGTGGTTATTTTGATGCGTGCTTGGCATGCAGCATGAATACTTCATACCAGTTTGTCTGTATTTTCTAAACAAATACATGAATAAATAAATAAATAAATTTAATTAGTCAATGAATGCTAAATAAATACATAAAAGATATATATATATAAATTTAAAATCAGGTTTGAAAAAAATATTATTTTGAATCTGAAAAAATCTGCACATTTTGATTGATTTTTCTTTCTCACTGTTGACGACATTGAAATACAAAAAAAAACTGAATATTTATGAATTTTAATGTTTGAGTTTTTTGCGATATTTTGCAGTCGAATATACACTTGCAACTTTTTCAAGTTCAATGTTCAGTAGATTGTTAAAATATTTATATGAATTTTGCTTAATAAAAATGAGAAAAAACAAGCTTTCGATAAACTGAAATAAGTTTCGGATTTTCGGTCTATCATTGTGATGTCTCAATTATGTATCACTTTATTTTAATTATCTCCAAATTTTCAGCCAAATTTTAACTTCTGTGTATATAAATTTTATTTTACAAAATCGTTTGTCTGAAGCAAGTGAATTATTTTACTATTTACTTAAATATAACTAATCAAAGTATTTGAATTCTAACACGTACATGTTTACTTTAAAGATAACCTTAGGAATAGTTCAATAATTATCATTTGCTCGTATATGAAATGTATAAAAAATATGCAGTAACAATTTAAAATATTTAATAGAAATTTCAAATGAATAAAGTATTTTCGAAAGAAAAACCCAAGATCATAAATAAATGTGAGCGTCATTTTCATGGAATACCAAAAATATTAACTATTTAGTTATACATAAATATTCAAGGAAATCGTAAAATTTAATGGATGATTTTCAGTGAAATTGGTTTGAAAATTAGACGCCATCAATTCTGTCGTAAAATCCTCGTAAAGACAAAAAAATTCTTTAGTGAAGACTTAAAAAATGGGTAAAATCCGAATTGGAAAAAAATACAAAAAGAAACTATATCAAATTGATAGAGAATACCGAAAGAACGTAAATCTTGTACTTGGTATTCTCATATTGATCGTTTTCCTTGATATGTAATTTCTATAGTGAGCTTATCTTTCTTCTACTCAATATTAAACGTTGACTGTGATTGGTCAATTAAAAGCATTGAGTGGCTGGTTTTCATTAATCAGATCTCTAAAATGAGAATGACCTTTAAAATTATAAAATAGGCGTAATCACGGTTGTTAATCTCCAAAACTTTTGCCTCCACTGAAAGTAGGTACATTTTGTACTTGGTATTGGGATATTGATCGTTTTCCTTGATATGTTAACTCTATAGCGAGCTATCTTTCTTTTACTCAATATTAAATGTTGACTGTGATTGGTCAATTAAAAGCATTGAGTGGCTCATTTCCGTTATTGAGATCACAAAATTGAGAATTACATATATAATAGACGTAAGCGCCATGGCACAATTTTTGCCTCCCACAATTTCATAAGTAATGGATGTAATGAGCATTGAGAGAGAGCAAGAAAAAATGAGATAGTTTTTAGTCAACCTAATGGCGCAATCTGTCATTCATGGAAACTAGCTACAATTTAACTTTTAAGTTGATTTACAATTATTAAATTCACTTGAGGTGAGCTATACCGTGTTTCTGTGTATTGTTAATTTTAATTGATTTAATTTTTCTACTCCTTAAACATTAAGAGAATTTTGCTCTAACACAATCTCATACAACGATTGTGATTGATCAATTTAACAGCATAATATTGAATAATTTCGTTTTTCGTTCAGTTTAAAAAGAAGCTAGGGGCATTATCTAAGTCTAGCATATGCGATTGCACGGTGCAGGAATACCAGCACTGCAAAATTTTCAACAACAGAAACAACAAATATTTTTGCTATTCTTGCACTTATTCCGTACAAGGGCATATGCTAGATTTAAATAAGAAAATGTGAATGGCAGATTAGTTTCAATTGGCGTTATTCCCATTTTCCATTCGCCAACCTCCTGAAAGCAACTTTTCTGAGAGGAGAAAAAGAGAGATATAGAGATGATTAGAATCAAACGAGTTAATTATGTTCTTCTTCTTTATCTTTACAACCAGGAGAGCTCTGACTCACAGAGGTCTCTTCTAAGTTAGGCAAATATTATATTTTCAATAGCTTCATCGTTTTGCGTATTAACTGTGTCCAGACTAGAGATGAAAGTGACAAATGTGACCGAAAATTGCAGACCGTTCGGTATTATTGGTTAAAAACAATGAAAATGGAAAATGGAAGTATATATAAAAAAAAAGAATTTCATATTTCTTTACTAAGCAAAATTTTTTATGGAAAGTGCTAAGGAGAATAAGAATATAGAAACAGCAAATAACAACAAACAATAAATCCCCGTGTCAAGCGTTCGCTCTTTACAGTTTCTAACAACAACTGCTTCTGTATAAGTAAAATAAAACGAAGAGGGACACTCGAGAAAAATACCAACAACCCGACAAGGCATTTGCTAAAAATCTGACCGAATAAGCCTGAAAGTTATAGGTAATTTTCAGTAAAATACCATTGTGACTGGTAAATTTTACATCTAGACATCGTCCAGACATCGGATTCCAAATAGAGCACTTTTAATGGTACAATAAGCCCTAGGCCATGGCGAAGTGGTATATTTATTATATTTATATCGAGAAACCGACACTCTGCTATAACCGAAATTGATTTGTTCATGGATGTTTACACTGGCGCCAGCATGAAAGACTGTACGAGAAAACAGATCGGAAAGTAAGGTAAGAAAAAGAAAAAGACGCAAAACTTATATTTCTTTCTTACAGTCCAACTTTTCTACCTGTCTCTCTCGCACAGTCTTTCATGCTTGCGCTAGTGAAAAAAAACAACTACTTGGAAAATGTTGTCGTTTTGAAATGATAATTTTGAATAATGTTGTTTTTACGCAATTCTTGTGAAGTGCCTAGAAAATATTCAAAGTTTTTCTATTTTTAAGCTTTTTTTTTTTTTGAAATTTTACAGAAGTTTACTGTTTTCTTTTAACACATGAGATTTTTGTGGTTACGAATTATTTGAAATGAGTATTTACACTCAGAGAAAAGGTTTTTGAATAAGTATTTCAAGGCTTTTCCATCCGATTCAATAGCTTTTGCTTTTTAAATTGAACAATGTTAGCCATCGTAATAGGAACTATTTCTAGTACAATAAAAATCGACATACAGAACAAAAGGACTGGCAAAGTATGTAAAAAGGGAGTGACTCCGAAAAACTTGGATTATCTGCAGAGGCTGGAATCTGTTTGGGAAAAGTAAACATTAAATATAATTATTATGCTCTCTTATGAGGTAATGAGGTATTCATAGGCAAAGGAATATGATGAAATGGGAGCGCTCGGATGGTTGCCACGCCTACTCCCACCAGTGTAAAGTTATTGAGCTGAAATTCATAAACATTTTAAGGGATATGGAATCTGTAAGCTTAGGTTCAACGGCGTAGTTATGGGGGTGTTAGGGGTTAATGCTGAAGTTAGTTAAGTAATTTTTTTTCAGAGCTTTACTTACAAAGCTTGCATTAAACTTCTCGCTGAGTGTCTGCCAGTCATTTTATTCAGACCACAAATTTGTAAACAAAAAACCAAATATACTTTTGTAATGAAAGCAGAGAATACATATTTATTAAAAATATCATCAACATAAAATCATAAAAAGTATGCAGAGGAAATCCAAAAGTTTTCGTTCTTGCGTTAGTGAAAAAACATAAAAATAAAATAATAAATAAGCAGCAACTAATTTTGCTACTTACCTTGGCCTACGTTCAAATAAGTGGAACATTTTTACGATGTTTTACAATGTTTACAATGATTATTTTCCATTTACTCTAATGATGTCATCTACCACCACTGACTTTTGCTGTCACTGAGCATATCCCTATTCACAATTTTCGCACGACACCAATTTTTCTATGCGACATTGACATTTTATGTTGCAATGTGGAAGGGAAGCGTGATAAAGAGGAGGGGGGGGGTTGGCGGGGTAAGAAGAATATAGAAAGTACATTGGAGGGCATTTTTTTTATTCACCTCTTACACTCCTCTACTCTGTGATGGCGATGGCGCTGGCGACGACGATGGTGTGGTAGATTTGGTGCTTTTGTTGTTCTTGCTGCTGCTATGTTGCTACTCTGTTGCTGTTGATCAATAACATACAAGTGCATAAGAAAAAAAAAAAGAAAAAAATTTCCCAGTGCTAGATGCCAAATTAAAATCATACCTACAGCATTACAGAGCAAAAACGAAAATATAGCAAAAACGATAGAAAAATAGAAAATGAAAAGCTAGAGAAAAGGAACCAAACAGACAGACAGTGCTTTTGAAAGGAGCAAAGACATGCAGCTTCTACAAATATTCAGAGAAGGAAACCTTGAATTTTCTTTCTATGCACATTGGCAACGAAAAGTGACAACGACAGAGCAGCCGACATATACACACACATCGATGTGTGACGTAGGTACATTCAGTGTCTCATTCAGAGCTGAAACGCACACATAATTCAGTTTGACTTTAAGGCACTTGGAAGGTTTAAATTTAGTAACTTCTTAAATAGAAAATGTAATGTGATTTAAATTGGATTAGAGCTGTCGACTCTGATCCCGTCGGATATCAAATCATAAGTATTTGAAAAAGAAACACACAAATCCATATCAATTTTATAGCTTACTATACAAACTTTTCTCCCTGCCAACGATTTCATTATGCTCCTCCTGCTTGCATACTTATCACACGTAATAAATTCATACATAAGGTTCACTTAAATTGCCACTTTGATCTCTACCAAATTGCTTGAGCTATACAAAAACTGGTTTTTTGTTGTTGTTTTCCTTATAAAAATATATACGCATTAAATTTTCTTTCTTTTCGTTTTTACGCTTCACAGGCGTTCAATCCGATTGATGTGAATGTGTTCTCCATGCCTCCTTTCATAGCTCTCGGATCTCGCCTGGCTGCCCCCCCCCCCCATATTTCCATTTCATTCAGATTTTGATTTTGATTTTGATTTGTATGCCGCGTGTGCCACAACGCCACATTTCTTTACGCTATTTACACTTCATCACATTAGTTTAGTTTTTCTTTTGTGCATGACAGCGAGATGTGAGTTTACTTTTTTTTTCCGCTCGTTATACGACGCTATTCTTATTAAAATATCATTTTCAAAAAAAATGAATGACAACAAAATAATATGGAGAAGAAGAAGCAGCAACGACAAACATCAGCATCAGCAGCATTAGCGTTGCGAAGCCCGCTTTTGCTTTTATCGCTCATCACTAATCTTTGTATGTACTTTTGCTTTGCCGTTTGTAGTTGACATTTTGATTGTTGGGCTGATGTGGCGCGAAGTGAGGAAGAGTCGTGCGCGAGCGTCAGCGGTAGGGAGAGTGTAAGAGAGAGAGAGAGAGAGTGAGTCGTAAATTTTGTATGTAAATATTCCATATACATATAGTATGTAGTTGAAGTAACTGTCTGCTTTGTAGCTCTCTTCTTGTACACGAACTTTCGGTTGTTTTTGTACTTTTTCCAGAGGGGAGCGGCGAGGCAACAGACAGATCATGGATCAAGTGCAGAAGTAAGAGGTGCTGGGATTAGTGTTGTCATCATTATAATTATGATTATGATTATGCTACTATATAATAATAAAAATACATACACACTCGTACATACTTACACATAATGATAATGATGATAATTTTCGCTATTTTAAATCAAAGTAAGTTGTTTTTTGTTTTGTTTTGTTTATTATTTATTTATTTTTTTGAACTGTGGAAGTTTATCTTGTTTATAAATCATTTATACTGTTTTTTTTTTTTTCATTATCTTCTTTTTTCCTCTGTCTGTAGTGCAATTTAAATGTAATTTATTTTAGTATATGGTAATTGCAATGAAATTTTTTTAGAATTTCAATATTTGAAAGTTTAGATAATATGAATCGATATTTGTTATTAAAATAATTATACTATAAATACATCTGTTTGTATGTATGTGTGCAGCTATAGTTTGGACACATGAGGGCCTAATTACAATTAATAAATGCTTTGTGGTATGGCGACTAATGTCAGATGATATAATTTTTTTTGCACTAGCTAAGAAATTATGAATTAGTTTAAAAAATTAGGATTTTTTTAATTACTTCAGTTGCTCGACTATGTAAAAATTTCTGGTTTATTGCAGCAAAAGCTTTGCATTTTTGAAACTACTGTATTTTCGTTTGTCTGATTATAAGGTTTCTTGGTTCTTTCAGTTTATTCATGGTTGCTTCTGAAAATTATCTGTGTAACGCTATAGTTTCCCAAAGCTACTGGAACTCTCTACCTATTTTTAGGTCTCCTTCTAAGGGTCGACGCTTTAATTTACGTATGACTTTTGTCATCGAATTATTATCATTTGATTACTTACTTACTTACTTTTAATGGCACAACAGCCCATGGAGGGCCTAGGCCGAACTTTTCGCATTTGATCATTTGATTATGATTTCGTTTTTATCCAATTGTTCAAATTATCTTATAAATGAATTTACTTTTTCTCTTCACTACTCGATCGTAGCGAACACTCAGAGCTGGGTAAATTCATTTATATTACAATTACATTACTGAGTAATTGAAATTTGTAATCAACTGCATCGGAACCATGTTTAAGAAATTGATTGCTTTTCCAATTCCATAGAGTAATTGAAAACAAGGAATTGAAAAAAGGATAATGCCTTTTCCTCAAATTCCCTTGTGTTAATTCCTATGAGGTATCATATGACAATTTCAGTCGTTTAAAAAACCATCTTAAAGGGATTGTAAAAATTATTTTTGTCGCCAAGTTGGCACCACTGTCATCTTTCCTGAGGAAACGTGAAGTTTGAGCTCGATCGGTCATTTAGTTTGTTTACAGTACTCGACTTTGTCAGGTCATCTCAAATTTGTTTTGCGATTTTTACAATGAATAAAAATATCGAACAAAGAATTTGTCTCAAATTTCGTATTGTAAATGAAATTACTACGGGCTCAGTAGGCAATTGAGAAGTAGAGCCCTCTATCGACCGACGAAAATAACGCTCTATAAGTCCCTCATCCTTCCCGTCCTAATGTATGGCGCAGAGACGTGGACATTGACCATCAATGATGAGAGGCTGTTAGGAGCGTTCGAGAGGAAGATACTCCGTAAGATCTACGGTCCAGTATGCGTGAACGACGTGTATCGAATAAGATGGAACGATGAGCTGTATGAGCTGTACGCCGACACTGACATAGTCAAGCGTATAAAACTCCAGCGGCTTTGCTGGCTGGGTCATGTTGAGCGAATGGAAGAAAGCGCTCCGGCTAGAAGGGTGTTTTATTCGAACCACGTTGGAGGAACACACAGAAGGGGACGTCCTAATCTCCGTTGGAAAGACCAGGTGCAGGGTAACCTGACTGCACTTGGCCTTATCAACTGGCGCTAGCGCGCGCATAGCAGAAGTGAAGCTTTGTGGAGGCGGCCACGACCGATCATCGGTTGTAGTGCCAGCTAAGTAAGTAAGTAAATGAAATTTAATGTGCCGAATCTTTGAAAATGTTACAAAAGGTTTACGTGAAACTTTATCAAAAACACGTGCATCTGAGTGGCACGTGCATTCAAAAGCGGTCAAGATATGAGCATTATGCGGCGTTTGAGAGAGCAAATTCGTCGAAAAAGGTCAAGTATGTATGTGGAAAGAAAACTAATGACTTTTGCGAACAATGTGAACAAATTTATAGCCAAAAACTCAACAAACACCATCGATTTTTTGATTTTTTTATCTTTCCAAAACTAAAATTAGCACTTCGAAGCTCCCGTTTTCAGTCGATAGAAGACATAGAAGAGAATTCGCGTTGATTTGAAAAATGTCTTGATGATTGGATTATTCGTTGGCATAAGTGGAAGGGGCGTACTTTGAAGAAGATACAATAAAATTTAACGACTCGCTCCGTGTTATGTATAACTGGATTACCTCTAGCTGCCAGCAGATTTATGATAAATGATAACACAACGAAAAAGAGATTTAACAACTTGGTCGTTTTATTCGCATATGTTAAATGAGTTGGCGAATAAAACAATGCTAATATTTCCAGATTATTCTCTCAATAGGCGCACAGTAGACAATTCAACTCAATTGAAATTTACTATATATTATATTAATCATTCACAGAGAGAGAGAGAGAGGAAGGGATAGAATATATGTACAGTTAGGTGCTGGTTATACTGGTGTTCGATGTTCGACGAACACATCAAATTTTATTCTCATGATGGGTGTAGTGGTTACATTGGTGTTCGCTACAGAGTTGCTCTTTGTCAAAATTCAGTTATTTTTGTAATACAATTTTTTGCGCAACAGCAACACTAATTGGTATACCAAAAAACTTAAAACGATTTAGCGCCAGCTAAGTAAGTAAGTAGAAATTAATAATATAATTGAAAAATTATGAAAATAATATATGATTTTTCTTCAATAGTTTTTACTTTTAGAAACTAAAAAATTAGCTACTTCGCTTTTCTGCATATGAAAATAGTGATGTACAGGTTTGCATGTTTCCCTTCTATTTTACATACATTTTTGTTCTTTTTTTGTAGAATAACTCATTGACACCCTGAATACTCGGCGTGCTCGGTGTATATTTCACCCAGCATATCGTGTTCGCTGTGAGAGTGAGTAAAAGCTTTTGTTTCGTGTTCGGGCAACAACAATTCCATGGTGTTCGCCGAGTAAAATTTTAATATAACCACAGCCTTAACGATTTGTTCTTAATTTTAGTTGTGGGTTCAGTATTCGCAGTATGGTCGCTGTGGCATAGTGGTAGAGCGTTGGACTGCTGCGCAGAGTGTTCGGGGTTCGAATCTCGGCACAGGAAAAATCAAAAAGAAAAAATAATTTTTCTACACGGCACCACCTCTTGGCAGGCAATGGCAAACCTACAAGAGTAACAGAGTAAAAATTGCTATGAAAAGCTTTTCACTTCGCCGTTCGGATTCGGCATTAAACTGTAGGTCCCTTCCATTCATGTACAAATACAACACGCACAACATGAGTGGATGCGAAAAGCTCGGCCTAGGCCCTCCATGGGCTGTTGTGCCATTAAAAGTAAGTAAAGTAAGTTCAGTATTCGCAGAAGTATTAGGAAATCAGTTGAAACGTATAAAAGCGGCAGTTCACCTGAGAGATATTATTAACAACATCTTTAAATATTCATTTACTTAGTAAAAACATCTTATAATAATTGTATGTATAGGCATTATGAGACAAAGTGAGTAATTGTTTATACTTAAGTATAACAATTTTAATTTATTTAACCACATAACAATTTTCACTGCTAAACTGAGTCAAATTAAATACTAACAAATTTTAAATAGATACAATTTGCGAATAAATATTACTACAATGAGCAATTTCCTCATTTATCTCAACTAAATTATTATATGCACATATAAACAAACCAATATTTATATACTTTTATAAAAAGCATGACTCAAGTGAAGAAACGTAAGAGAATGTGAATTACCTTTACCATACTTGTTTTAACAGTCAGAATTAAAACAATAGAATACACAAAAATATTAAGGGTATTCAATCAACTGCATAAGTTTACTTCGACGTCGCAGATGAGCATAAACGTATTTTCAAAAAGCGATACGTGTCTGCATGTGTTTAAAGAAATTTTTGAAACAAGTCAAAACAGAAGCAACTGATTTTGTTGGTATGAAAAAACAAAACGTTAAGATGCCTAAGTTAAGTGAAAAATGAAAATATATTAAAGCGCTTGAGCAAAATGCAATTCAGGAGCTGTTACTTGCACATACCTTTGGAAAAACTAGTGGTAGTTATTTTATTGTATGGTAATTGTATTTGCTTTACTTTGTAATTGTTGACTTTCAAATTGTGTTTGGGAAAAGCTACGAGAGAATGAGGATGAAGTTATAAATGAAATTTCTATGAGATTAGCTATTGTGGATCACATGTGATATGGAATGCCTTTTATCCGAGGATCAGGGGCATTGGTGTTTCCATGTATTCGCTTAAATGAACGCTGTTTTTAAATATCTCATTTTAGTCTTTATAGTGGGCACTCCAGTTTGGCCAAAAGTACATTTTTATTAATAATTTTTTTGGAAAATTTTTGATTTCTGTTTAAATTTAAAATTTAAATTTTTTTGATAAATTTAAAAATATGTAATATATGTAAGATTATAGTTTCTTACTTCAAATGTTTTCGGTTCGCTTTTAATATCAGCAATAACTGCTTCTGTGTGCTTGTTTTTCTGTCCACCTGTGTGCGGGCTTCAAAAGACGTCGTTTTGCTTCAATTATCAGGAAGAAAAATCACTCAAATATTAAATAAAATATAAATTTTTCATTGAAATTTCTTTACCGCAGTCATGGCTTTTCGATTTGTATATTTCTGTGGATAGCTGATAACATATTTGCCAACTTTGTGGGGAAAATCCATTTATCCATACCGTGATTAATTCCTAGAATTCTAGGGCTCATGAGAGATGTTTTTAAACTTTCCAATAAAAAATAAAGAATTATATGAAAACACCATGGTCGCTGTGGCGTAGTGGTAGTGCATTGGACTGCTACGCAGAGTGTCCGGGGTTCGAATCTCGGCACAGGCAAAATCAAAAAGTAGAAAAAATAATTTTTCTACGCGGCACCACCTCTTGGCAGGCATTGGCAAACCTACAAGAGTAAAAATTGCTATGAAAAGCTTTTCATTTCGCTGTTCGGATTCGGCATTAAACTGTAGGTCCCTTCCATTCATGTTCAAATAAAAACACGCACAACATGAGTGGATGCGAAAAGCTCGGCCTAGGCCCTCCATGGGCTGTTGTGCCATTAAAAGTAAAGTAAAGTATGAAAACACCATGGCAACTATGGCTGGTATGGAGCTGTACCGAGCTGCATTTTACGCTGTGTAAACGATTTACACCTCAAAATTGACGAGTATAAGACGTAAACAATTTTTGTTGTAAATCTGTTTTTGCATTATACATCAGAGTAAATTTACATCATATACGTCACATACAGGGCATTTACGTCTTTGAATGAATACCCATATTGTTTCTACTGCACATTATATTTATTATGATGGACATGAGTACCCTGTAAGAAAAATGTTGATTTGTTGATTTGCGTCTTACTAATAACATATCAATTAAAAAATGTTTATAAAAAAAAAAAAAAACAATTATAAGCTAAACAACAATTAAGATTTGTGTAAACGTACTTATTTATAAAAGCTACTGTATTGTAAACGAGCAGCAGCAATGATGATACGAGTACATATGACGATGTGTAAACGAGCAACAGCTATGATGATACGAGTACATATGACGATGTGACCGCTCAAATACTCGCTCTTTACTTGATTCGCTCTTTTCTGATAATTTCAGCTAACTCTCCCGCTCTTTCGCTGTCATTGGTTTTAAATTGATTTAAATGGTGAGCTTAAAGTTACACACACAAAGTTTTGAGTAGGTATGCATATAAAATGAATTAAACAAAATTCGCAAATATGAAATGCGATTTCGATGGAGATCAGTAGACCTTGAAGTTGCAAAAAGTATGTATGTATCTAGACAAAAGATTTTCCGCAATCACTTCCACAAAAAGTCATAATACGAGTAATAACAAAACAGGTTAATTACATGAAAGACAAAAACAATGTACGAGTACATATATTAATGAGTTTTAATGAAGAAATACAAATAAAAATAGTGAGTGAGATAAAAATAGAATATAAATATGATATTTCAACACTGTGGCAACGCTTTCTATGGTCAGCAAATATCGTTTAACAATTATAAAATAATTCAATTTAATTGAATTGACAATTTCACCTGTCAACTGAAAAGGAAATGCAGAAAAAATTAACGAATAAAAATCATTCATAAATTAAAATAGATTATTGTCAGCATCAACGACAGATTAATGACACTAGCGACGCGGCGCCCAACAGAAGCAATTAACAAATAAATTAATATTAATTTAAAATTCTTGAAATCATGTACATATGTATTTGCACGTGTTGCATACATATACGAGTATGTGTATAGGTACATATGTATTGGTATTATAAAATGACAAATAGTGGCAACACTGGCTTTGTCATTCTGCTCCGTTTTGGGGCATCTGAACGGCATTCAGTCATGAATTGAATTTCGTGTTGTGCATCGATGATAATTAACACACAAAATATTCAACGAATTTTTATAAATATTGTTAATACAAATGTATAAATATGTATCGGAGTAATCGCCGGTGTGTGTGTGTGTGTGTATGAGTGTGTGTGCGTTGTATAAATTCAAGAATTTTAATGACATTTCAATGACAACAACCAACGATGATGATAACGATGAGAATGAAAATTTTGCTGATAATAATACAAATAATGGTGGTAAATTTTCTTTATACATATATATATATTCATCATTTAGCATAAACATACATACTTACATATATATATATATATACATATGTATGTATATGTATATTTGGTGTACACGTATACGGGTGTATCCTGTTTATCATCAGTAACAACAACAACAACAACAACCGTCCATAATCCTTATATGCCTGTGTTGCTTGTATGCATAAGCTTTATAAAAACCACAATTGAGCATAAATTTACATTTAATTATGCATAAATTTAGTTTAAATTTAATATTTTACATACTTACAAGCATTTTCCCATCAGTCATTTTACACTTTGATATTTACAATGAACTTCATTTAAAATACAATATAGTATAGAAGCTTGTTGTTGTTGTTGTTGTTGTTGTTATACATATCGGATATGTGTAAACGTTTGTGTTTGTTATAATAACTTTAATATACTTATTTTATTAAGTAAGTGTGTACACGTGTAGAAAATATATTCTAATGTTATCAATTTTAATGGCGTTTAAATTTAATTCTAAATTACATTTCATTTCATTTCATTTCAATTAATGTGAGTAATTTGCAACGTGCTACTTGAAGTGATTTTAAATTAATTATATTCGTATTAAAAATAAAATGATTGCATACTTTTAGGCCCAAGTACAAGGCATTTATTAACTTCAGTGCGACCTATAAGATCTATTGCGCTCCTACATGGACCTACTTTACTTCCTTAAGTCCAATCAGTGCAATGCATGGAGAGAAAATAACTACTTACTAGGGGGGGGTCTACTTACGGACCCCTTATTTTTAAAATCCATATGCACATGAAGCTTAGTCTTCAAGATTTTCTCTTCAAATGGCGACAGTAGGTGGAAAATTCTTTAGAAATCTTCTTTATATCATATTTCGATTAAAAGGCTCTCGAGATCCAATATTTTTCTTCAGACTCACAGAGATGTATGAGTTTTTGATGTAATGTTTTCCTTGTCTTCATTTTCAATGCAAAAGTGAAGTTAAGTCGATTGTTTCTGAAGTTTCGGACGAAATAAAAAAATTGAAGTGTTAAAGCATTTGGTTTTAGTAAGGAGCATAAAAATTCAGTATTAGCAAGTAATGTTCCTGAAACAAATTTTGTTGCCTTCTACTAGTTTCCAAAAACACTAATACCTAGCCATGTTCTGAATTTCAATTTCGTGTGAAATTTAATTTAATTCATCCATGTTCCATTCCCATTCAAAGGTCTCTATATATTTTTTTCGAAACTGCAATACAATTGACCAAAATTATGCAAAAAAAAACATAGAAGAATATTTATAGGTAAATTTGAACAAAAACAAAAGTTATTTATAACACAATTTTGCTTTTGAAGGCCTTGATGCACGGAACCCTTTCAATAATCCGTACCCTGGGGGAATTCTCCCATGGCCCCTCCTACCCCTTTCGTTAGTCCTGAGTTCAACTATCAATTGTGTTTAAATTGTCAACTGGTATTTGATGGTCACTTGGGTGCTTTCTGCGAGTATGTGGATATAAGAACAGAACAACACTTTGCTTCCGTCCAGTAGTCCCTGTCGTTGTCCTGGGCTTTAGTGAAAACTTAAGAACTTTGCTATATTCGTCATCCGTAATTCTTGCTCTTTCCTGCTTCTTTTTGTTAGAACTTATTGATCGGCCAGTTGAGATGTGGTATAAAAATTCGCTATTCTTTTAATGTGATAAATTTTTAAAAGTTATTCACTGAAAGCACAATGCCCACGGGATATCCGGAATTAGAGGAGGCTATTTTTCACTCGTACAGCCTGTGGTTCTTCATCACACACTAACCAGGATCGTTAGTAGAAAGAAAAGCTATGGCTTCTGGAAAGCTATAATCGCATAAGTTCACTATCCAGCAAACTGCTTGAACCCATTTTAAAACTAACCCATTTGATAATATTTTCAGAATTTTAACATTATTACATTTTAAGTTATGAAAGTAGGCATTAGAAAAGCTTTTACCACAAAAGTCGGTGGATAAATTTAGAAGTGTTAAAATTTTTCAACAAAGCAGCTAACTGAACTCAAACAGAAGTCAAAAAAAAGTAAAAAGAAGCGCTTTCAATATCCCGGATTAGAGGAGGGTATTTTTCACTCGCACAGCCTATGGTTCTTTATCACACACTGACCAGGATCGTTAGTAGAAAGACCAGCTAGGGCTTCAGGAAAGCTATAATAGTATAAGTTCACTATCCAGCGAACAGCTTGAACCCATTTGATAACATTTTCAGAATTTTTATTATTACATTTTAAGTTATGAAAGTAGGCATTAGAAAAGCTTTTACCATAAAAGTTGGTGGATAAATTTAGAAGTGTTAACATTTTTTTATCAACAAAGTAGCTAACTGAACTCAAACAGAAGTAAAAAAAGGCAAAAAGAAGCGCTTTCAATACATAACCAGTGCCCATTGTAATCGTATACAATTGTCACACTGAGTAACTTGCTAATTTCAATTGAGATTAACAAGATGTGTGAAAATTGTAATAGAAAGTTTGCATATCCGAAAACTTGTATGAAAGAAATATCTGTTGCATAGAAAAATAAAAGATATTGATTATACTTAATTAACACATGCCATCGGAATGTTTTGTATTTTTCAGCATATAGTAAAAGCACTTTCATGCACTGAGATATCAGCTGAAGTGCTTTGATTTTAAAACTTTCTGAATAAAATCATTGTAAGATCTTTCAAGAAAAATGTCAGACACAGACGGTGTACTTTTGCAATGTGCAATATGATTCACGTTGCAAAAATAGTGTTAATGCTTATTGAATTTTTGAAATATCTAAGGAAATATGGAAAGGAGAAAGTGTGCCACACAGAGAGTGATAGAAGGAGTGAGAGAAAGTTGAAATGACGAGCAAACACAAGTGGAATATAAATGAAATTTGTAATTTTCAAAAATGAATGAAAGTGTCGAAGTGGCAAATTGAATAAATTGAATGAATAAACAATTTCATTTATTTCAATGTAAGTAAAGAGCAAAACACAAAGCAAAAATATATATGTGGGCGACACTTAACTGCTTGATTAAATTTTCAACAGCAGCAATTTCAGCTAGAAGAAGAAGTTAAGCATTTATCTATGTCAGTAATTGACAATACAAAAAAAAAAATACAAGATATGTTTTGGTTTTGAAAAAGATATGCCAATAATTTTATTGGTTTTTTACTTGGAGTCTTGAATGTATATGTATATGGCAGTAACTGACTAAAAAACATAAAATTTTGGGCCATTTCACAGAGACACACACACATGCTTACACACAAACACAGGCTCTTTTGCTGCTCTCATCGTAGTTTAACATATAGTGCTTCCTTCCTTTTCCTGAATATTTGCAAAGCACTTCATCTGTCGAAATTTTTTTCTTCACTTTTTAGTTCCCTTTTTTTTTGTGTAGGGAGAGAGAGAATCTAACGGAGAGGAGAGTAGGGTCTTTCAAGGCTTTTGAGGCCACAATCATAAATTATAAAAAGCGAGAGCCAAGTAGCAGAGAGAGAGAAACTATGTAGTATGTGCTGAGCCACAAACATAGTGAAAAAGTAAAACAAAAACAACATAAAGAGACGGAACAAGTTATTGATGATATTTTCCTACATTTGTTTTTTTTGTTTTGGTTTTTGGCTGAAAATTCTAAACTCAATTAAAAAGAAGAAAAATAAAAATGACCTAGTTTTTTCAAATGGTTTCCGTTTCAGGCATTTTTTGTTTTGTTTTTTTTAATTTTTTGTAGTTTTTGGTGGACAATTTTTAGTGCAACGCTACGGACGAAAACACACAAACAAATTGTGAAGAGATGAGTAATGGAGAGAGTAGAGAAGAGAGTGAGTGCATTGACGGCGCTTTGTCTGCCGCATATGAGTGTTCTCCTTTTATTGTTTTCTATGTTTTATTTGATTTGTCCTCAGTGCTCTTTGCAATGACTGGGCCGCAGGTAGTTGGGCAGTGGTACTACTTGTTTTTATTTATTTCAAGAGGAGATACCTGAAAAATTTTTTTTTTGGACAAAAGTCAAATTTATAATATTTTTATATTTGCGCAATTTTATTCGCAAAGCTTTCGTAATACATATTCCTAATGTGCATGGGCTTCATATTATTGTTTTTATCGCATGTTTGGTTTGTTAATTTGGTTCACTTTGGCCCACATATGATACTGTAGGCGCCATAACTAATTTAGTTGTTTTTTGTAAAAATCTTTTCAATTTCTTACTTCGTCGAAAGGTGGTGAGTGGGAAAGGTGAAAAAGTATTGGCTGGAAATGCAAAATAAAATAAGTTGAAATGATTTGATATTAAAATGGAAGCAATGGAGGCAATCAAAATGTTACAAACTAAACTAGTTTATGAATAATAATAATATTATTACGCGATTCAATTTTTAAAGGGGAAACTACGTACGAGTACTACAATGTAATACATAAATATGGGCATGTATACGTAGATTAAATAAATTTCATGACTTGATTTCGAAATGTATGTTATAAATCTAGATTCGTCTTTAAGCATCGGATCCCTGAGCTTTACTGAAACTGATGTTTTGAAATTAATAATGAAATTGAAGCCGTCTGTAAAAGCTGATTGTGATGGCTTTTCTGCTTTGCTTTTTAAAAAATGTTCTTCGATACTTTGCATGCCCTTGTGTCATATATTTAATCTGTTTTTATCAACAGGGGACTTTATAAAAAGATGTAAAAGAGCGCATATTACCCCAGTCTTTAACAGTGGAAGTAAAAATGTTATTTCGAACTATCAAAAACTATTCAAAACTTTCAAAGGTGTCTAAACTTTTTGAAATTGTAGTAAAAGAACATTTGGTTTTTCCCCTCTCAAGAATTATATCACCATATCAACATGGACTTGTGTCTGGTAGCTCTACAACCACAAACCTGGAATACTGCTTCTTAGCTTTTGAAGATAAATGTCAGGTGGACACCATCTATACTGACTTCTCCAAAGCTTTTGACAAAGTTTCACATCATATTCTTCCGAAATAATTTGAAAAATTGGGCTTTAATTACACTTTTTTGAAATGGATAAAGTCCTATCTATGCGATAGACTTTGCTATGTTGTTATCGATAGCATAAAATGTAAATCATTTGTCCCCACGTCGGGTGTTCCACAAGGCAGCATCCTTGGGCCGCTTATTTTCCTTCTTTTTTATAAACAATATAGGTTCATGCTTCTTAAAAACAAATTATCTGTTGTACGCAGATGATTTGAAAATATTTCTTAAAGTAGAAAGTGTCAGTGATTTAACTGATATCCAACATGATTTAAATAGACTAAATAACTGGTGTCTGAAAAACCGTCTAGCTTTGAATGTTAAATGTTCATATGTTCATATTACGTTCGCTAAATTAAGTATAAATCTCCTGCATGAGTTTTCTATTGCAAATACCCGTTTAAAATACGTTGCTGAAATGTTGGATTTAGGTGTCTTACTTGACCCCAAATTAACACTCGTGAATCATATAAATTACATTATACCGAAAGCGTATGCTATGTTGGCCTTTGTGCGGCGTAATAGCTCCGAATTTAATGACCCATACACTTACAAGCTTTTTTATACAGCTTTTGTAAGATCCAGGTTGGAATATGCTGCTATTATTTGGAATCCATATTACGCTATTCATAGCGATCGTCTCGAAGGGCCCAAAAGAAAATTTTTAAATTTGCTCTTTTTTCATTGCATTTTGAAGAACCTATTCCTTCATATAAATCTCTTACTTACTTACTTAGCTGGCACTACAACCGATGATCGGTCTTGGCCGCCTCCACAAAGCTTCGCTAGTCACTTCTGCTATGCGCGCGCTGGTGCCAGTTGATAAGGCCAAGTGCAGTCAGGTTGCCCTGCTCCTGGTCTTTCCAACGGAGATTAGGACGTCCCCTTCTGCGTGTTCCTCCACCGTGGTTCGAATAAAATACCCTTCTAGCCGGAGCGCATTTTTCCATTCGCTCAACATGACCCAGCCAGCGAAGCCACTGGAGTTTTATACGCTTGACTATCATATAAATCTCGCTGTTTGTTAATTGACTTGAAGTCTCTAGAAAGCAGACGAATGGTAAATTCTTTAATGTTCATTTATGACATCGTTTGTGGCAACATTGATTGCTCTTGCTTGTTAAAAAATATAAATTTTTTTGTCCCAATCATAACTACTCGCCAAAACAAGTTTTTCTACATAAAATGTCATGCTTTAAATTAACCAATCATAAGATCTCTTAGTGAATTTAATGTATTAGCATCGGATATTGAATTAGATTTTTGTATGCCTAAGGAGATGTTTAAAAGTATAATTAATAATGTTTACACTTATAATTCTAAGCTTATTTTATTTAGTTTGTGGTTAGTACTATTTTAAATTTGGCCTGTAGAACTTTATATCACTTGGTTTAGTTAAAAAAAATAATTAATTAAAAAATAAAGTAGTATCAGATCTAGAAATTTATGTCTATCATTCTTAAAAGCTCTTAATGTACGAGCAACGATCACAATAAAAGGAAGGAAGTGGGGAGATTACATATGCCATTCGAGGTACTTTAGGTTCTACCGAACCATTTTAGGTATCTTATGTACTTAGTCCCTATTTACATGCAAAACGTATTCTTGCCAACAAGTTGATTTCGTGGCCGAAAGCGGAAAGACGTAATTTACCGAAACGGGCAAGTCTGTTTTCTGCCGACTTTCTTCTCTCATACACTAAGTCGACCTCTTTTACCATCGGTATAATCGGACACAAAAAGATACAATTTTAACTTACATAATTTAGGTAGTTTCATAAAATGTTAAATAACCACACTGAACCACACCATCGAAGCTATACTAATTTAGTGATAGAGAGAAAGAATAAGAGAAATAAGTTAAGAGAATTTATTCTGCTTCAGTGCTGCCGTTTTAAAAATTTTAAGAAGATACATTTTTGCTGTCGAGCGGAGTATTTTGCTTTACAAGAGAGTAAATGGAAAAAAAATTCAGCAAATTACTCAGTTACAATAACAACTATGGTATAAGGTTCCATTAAAGTAAAAAAAAAGACTGAAATGGTATACTTTAGCATTTATTTTTTAGGAAATTCTGTTGATGATCATGTAAATTTTTTGGATTGTTTTATTAGAAATTTGAAAACATACAACATTTACTTAATACAATATCATTTCATAATTTATTTCAAAATGAGCTCAATAAGGCACATTCTATCCAAGAGAACAGATTACCAAGAACAGATTATTACTATCCGCGGGTACAAAACTGGTGGTCGCTGTGGTGTAGTGGTAGTGCGTTGGACTGCTACGCAGAGTGTCCGAGGTTCGAATCTCGGCAAAGGCAAAATCAAAAAAAGTAGAAAAAATAATTTTTCTACACGGCACCACCTCTTGGCAGGCAATGGCAAACCTACAAGAGTAAAAATTGCTATGAAAAACTTTTCACTTCGCCGTTGGGATTCGGCATTAAACTGTAGGTCCCTTCCATTCATGTACAAATATGACACGCACAACATGAGTGGATGCGAAAAGCTCGGCCTAGGCCCTCCATGGGCTGTTGTGCCATTAAAAGTAAAGTAAGGGTACAAAACTTAAAATTACATTGCATTTATTTGTTAATTTTCCATATCTATTAAATCTTCAAAGTTACTTTAATGTTTTTTTCCGTTAACACAAATTGCAAGCAATCTACACAAAAACCAGAAAAAATTGAGGATGTGGAAATGGAACACAAGCGAAGCGACAAATAAGCCGAAACAAACATAAAAATTATAGAATATGAATATGGGAGAATTTTTTTTAACGACTGAGGAGAACTGGCGAATTGAGATTTAAGCAGAGTACGAACACTGCGATCGGAGTACGAATACTCGGTCAGAGTACTTTCGTCAGCACTCATCATCATTATATTTTAAACACCAATTATTGTTTGTGGATTGGTTTATTTATCTCCCTCTCTTATCCCTCTCTCCCTCCCTCTGTTTCTAAATACCCCGCTCTAGTCAGAGAATCAGACATGCCAAATCCTAAAACTCTTCTTCGATGAGTTGGAGAAAATATTAATGGTATTCATGACAAGGCGTAAAGTGCATAAACCTCTGATTTTTATTAGGTACTTTCCTTTAATACGTCATTGTCAATTAGATTATCAGTTGTTAAATTAGGAATACTTTTCAAATAAACTTTAATGGCAACCATTATTTATATTATTTGTAGAAATGTTAGACAAAAATTATAAAATTAAATCATCGAAAACCTTAGTCATAGGTATAAAACTTCGAAAATGTAGAAACTCATTGATTACATTAGCATGGCTCCTTTGGCTCCTTCAGATAAACGTGTCAAGTATAAAAAGTCTTTGGGGCAACATCCTTTTAACGTATTATACCGACCGAGGTTACGTTATTCCAATAAAAAACCATTCATTTGTTGGAATGTGTAATTAATGACCCAATAGGCGTTAAAAGTTTTTACCACTCAAATATTATTATTGATTTAAGTATTACATATGAACCTATAATAATCAGATATTTCGAATTTACTTGTGTCCTGTTCCAATAACCCAATATCACATTCAGTGTCAATATGCTTCCGCTTGAAGTATGCATTGGCAGCCGTTGCCATATTTCCATATTGCAATAACCGCAGTGGGCCATCATGCTGCAAAAAAGAAAAAATAAATACAAATTAAAACAAAATACAAATAAAAAAAAGAGAAACAGAAACAGAAAAGTTGGCTTTAACAAAAACAATTAAAACTTTTTATTTATTGTTGATCAAATTCGCTTTCACTCGCAGTTTCGCTCGTCCTTATTGTTATTGTTTTCACTCTTTCCTTCCTTGGATGGTGCTGTAGCTGCACATTTAGCTTGCTGCTGCATTTTGTTGGCTGTTTTCTGTTATTGCCCTTGACAAAGGTGACATCGCTCGCTCACCGCACTCTGGAGCAGTAGACTGAAGAAAAAAAAAAAAAAAAAAATGGGGGAAATAGCGATAAAAACAATAAATTTTTTGTGTGTTTTATCATTGCAATTTTTCTTCACTTGAAGTATTAATATGAGAACTACCCACTTTACACAGCAACACAAGAGCAACAACAACGACAACAACACAACGAGGATACAGTACATGGTGAAAAAGTTGAAAATAAAAGTGAAAAACAAAATGTCCGTAACGTAACTGTAAAATGAGGACACTTTCCTGATGCAATGTTATGGATGCCATTTTTCTTTAAATCATTCTGATTTCTTGTTTTTATTTTGCTGCCACTCCATTTCTCCCCATATCTATAACTTTTTATACTATTTTCTTGTTGTATTTATCCATTTCCATACAGTGTTGAGAATACAAACAACCCAGGAATAGCGAATGAATTGCGCAAAATTGTGTCATATTGGCAACACTGTTGTGTGATTGTATAGAGTGTAAAGCGACACTAAAGCATTTACGCTATAAACTTTAGGCTAATGTGAGGTTAGATTGAGGTTGCGACTTTGTGTGTGTGTGTGAGTGTATAGTGAAATAAGAGCTCTCGTTTATTTAGCGAGCATTTATTTAGTAGAGCTGCCTGTGGGGAAGTGAGAGGAGGAGAGAGATAGAGTGGGAATAAAGTGGAACGTATGGGAATGGGAATGCTAGTTAATTTGATGGTGTGTGTGAATAATCGAGCAGGTTGTTGTGGGAGTTGGTAGTGATGGGAGTACAAAAAACAGTTGAATCAACAACAACAAATATATTTTATTTTTATTTGTGACCTTTTGACATATTTGCAATGCGTACAAGTTTACGAGGTTAATTAGCTCAGATTTTGGGCTTGAGGTAAGTAAATATTTAGTGTTATCTCTTTGTAGGTTTGAATATTTCTTTATTTTTTGATTACTTTTGAGTGTAAATAAAAGATTGAGAGAGAATGATAGGTAGCAAGAATGAGTTTTAAGTGTTCGCATTGCCTTTTGATAAAAAACTTTTTGATCTTAAAATATTCTTTTTTTGGATTGATTAGTAAATATTTTCATTTTGTCTCGTTGCAGATTTCTTCTCTCCTTTTATTTTTCAACCATAAAAAGGTAAGTGAGATAGTTTCAAATGGGTTGTTTTTCATTGAGAAAACTTTACGTTCATTTTTGAAAACCAATGACTGTAATTGAAAGTTTTGAATGGGAAACTTTTCCTTGTGAATTTGTGCAATTATGTATATCTTAAATATTATATTTACTCTCATAATTTATACCCATATATGAAGCGCTGAATACTGAGGCGCAATTTCCAAAAACTAGTCAAGCTGTGAAGGTCTCTCTAAAAATACTTGAAATTCGCTACAAGGGGAATTTCAAGGACACTGATCGTGGTCATCAGGAAATATGCCTGGATTCATTTTGAAGAACTTAAATATATATTTGAGAATATATATGTACTTAAAAAAAAAGCAATAACGTTTTGGGGTTTTGTTCCTTCAACAAATAATTTTTTAATTCAGGCTCAACGATTTTCCCCTCCACAAACCTCTGGTTAAACACAAATATTTTACTTCTTCTGTTGAATTTATCAAACTTTCTTTTGTTAGTTTTAACAAATATTTAGGTTTACCTCACAAAATCACTGTGAACAAAAGCGTGTGCATTCATTGAATAAAAAGTTTCTCTGACAAATTCTTCATCCTTTGTCTTCGCATCGCCTACATTGTTTGTGTTGCAATTAAAATTTTAAACAATATGTAAATGAGTACAAGATGCATCGAAATATGTATGTAGCCTCTGTGCATTTCTAAATTTTGCGAGAACTGCAGAGGCTTGTACATGTGTGAATTCTTAATAGCTATTCATGCACTTAAATATTTTAGTTTCGCATAAAATTCGGCACACGTTCATTTTCAGCTTGTCAACATTAATTCCTACATCAATTTCCTGGCAAAATTCACTCCTTTTTCGTTTGCTGCTTTCGTTGTTTTTGCTTCGAATTTGATGAGAATTCTCGATGAGTTTGTGAAATGAAAATTTCTCAAACATTGCATTTTATATTTTGTGTGTGTAAGTTTGTGTGTGTGTGTGTGATGGGGGTATGTCGATGCTGCATGTGTATGTTGATGTTTAACAAGAAATTATATTGCATACCTTAAGGTGGTTTGCCTCAACACAACAGTTTTTCTGTTTTATTTTTCTCACCATTTCTTGCTTTTTTTTGCCACCACGTTGTTGTATACGTGGTAATGCAATAAAGTTTATGAAAACCACAAATTTCAACGGAATTATAAACTCTTGTGCTACAGTTTCTTACGTACGTACAATTTGATCATCGTGAGGGTAGTATGCGAAAATCGGGAGTGAGAATGCGCGCCTGTTAGAAGAAGAACGTGAAGCGTCGGTGTGTTCGTGTTTGTATAGCATAACTGAACGGAAGAAAACTCATACACATACTATGCATACATATGTACGCAGTGCATACACGTGCGTGTTTGCATTTCTATGAAAACAACGACCAAGTATAAATGATTTATCAAGACAATTAACTTCCATTTTACGACGATATAAGAAAGTATTCTTCTAGGCTATGTACATATTCAATGCATGTGTCGTATGTGTGTGCATGAAGGTATTCACAAATATATGCACCTACATATGTACATAAAAACAATGCATACATATACCCTTACTTGAAGTTGAAGCTGGAAAATATTGCATACATGCAGGCGCTGCACATTCATTTCTTCTTTCATTTATTTTACTTGTGTGTATGTGATTTTATGGGCCACTGAACCAATATATAAATTTGTGGCAAAATATTCAAGTATATGGTTGCTCTTTTATTGCTGGTTGCTGTTGTTGGTACGACACACCTTTTGTATTTATACATAACTAAACTTTTGAAAATATTTTTCCGAAAAATATTGAATCAAGGATTGAGTTTTGTACCTGGAAGCAATAGTTTTTTAGCTTTACGTAAACCTGGTCTGCAAGTCAAGAGATGCGGAAGCTGATGCCGCCAGTTCGTGTGTTCAACAGAACTACACGGTCAGCAAGCGGAACTCACGCCTTCCACGTAGACACGGTGTTCCAATTTCAACGCACTACGCATTACAGAGAAAGTTCGTTCATCTGTCGTACCGCGCGTATTTGGAATAAGCTCCCTGCAACAATTTTTCCCAATTATTATGATCCTTGCAAGTTTAACGTTCATAGACACTTCTCCCTCCTTTTTCCTCCCACCTATCAACCTTCCTTCCAATCAACACAATGCTCTGAATTTATAGGAGTAAACCCTGTGTGTTGATTATAATAAAAAAAAAAAATTGCGTTAAGGTTGGAATTTGAATTGTTTTTCAGTTGGATTGCCATTTCTCTTTGGTATATAACAACTTTTGCATAGAGAGCCATCGGAAAATATTTAAATGGAAAGTCTAGCCCAGCAGTTTACAGCTGCTATTAAGCTATCACGAATAGGATCCCAACCAAGTATGGTACAGTCGAGCCCAATTAGTCTCAATGGAGTTTAGTTCAGTCTTTTTTTGGATTTTTCAAGGATGTTCAAGCCCAACAATGTAAGTAAGAATACACTTGGAACAACATAAAACTGTTGCTTAGTTCGATGCCTAAAGTAGTGTTCTATAATACCTGAGGCCATAGTTATGCGTGCTGTTAAATATATTCAAGAACCTTAATACAGTCGATGAATAAATCGAACCGTATGTGTATATTATCTCAGTTGCTTTAGGTTATCCTTTTAAATTTAATATCCATTATCCTTTGAAGATATTATTCTCCCTCACTCTCAGCTCAGTTGCGGTTTAAGTTACTGAATTATTTAAAAAGCTTGTAGTGCATCTTTGTACACAAACATATACATACATACATACATACATACATATGTACATACATAACAGATGTTGAATTAAAATACACACCCTTTGCACACGCACTCATACACTTATAACGTTAAAATCCATTGCGTTACTTTGGCTGGTAAAAAGTTAACAAAATTATAATTTACATATTGTATTGCATATATATAGGCGCTATACGCTGCAAGGTTGAAACGAAACGAGAACTACTCACTGCACACCCACATCAGTTACTTGCTAACATACATGCAATGTTGAAGAGTTTTTGTGTGACAAGTGTTTGCACAAAAAAATACAAGTAAGCAAGCAAGCAAACAGGCAAGCAGGCAGGCAGGCAAGCGATTGAATGAACGAATGAAGGAGCAAGTGAGTAACTGAGTGTGTGAGTAAGTGGGTGAGAAAGTGAATGGATGCGAGAGAGTGAGTGAGTATGCAAGTAAGTATGTGTTTATGTGCGCGTGTGTGTGTCCTGAGTGTGTGTGAGTGAGCGAATGAACGACGTTGCAGCAAGCAATACAGCGGTGGCGGCTAAGTGAAGTGACTGCATACATTTTTTACATGAATTTATGCTTGAGTAAATTTTAAAAGCGTTTGTTGCCATTTTTCGTCAAGTATACACTTTCGGGCAAGTACATACACGCTCTCGCTTACATATACCAATGCATACTCTACTCGTATGTGTGTTTATAAATTGTATACATACACACAAGCGTATGCATTGCATTTAAAGTGAATGCACTGTTGCTGTTTTGCTGTTTTGCTGTTGTGTGATGGAAATAACAACCAACAACAACATCCACTTGAGTTGAAGTGTACTTTTTATTTTGTTAATTATGCTCAAGAGGCTTATGCATGATTGTATGTATTATATATTACATGTATGTATGAGCGAGCGGTATGCAGTGTTGCAAAAGTGGTACATAGTGGTAACTACGCAAAGGCGAGCGGTGTATAGTATTTTGTAAAAATGAACAAACACTCACACACTCACGCACACACATGCACATATATTGTACTTGTATAAGCTGTTTTCGTTTATGCACATCTACTCTTAAATTATGTATTACATGTGTCACATAATGGTCAAAAACAGTACAAAAAAAAACTTTAATAATAATATAAACTTTTTGTTTTCGTGCCGCTTTTACACTTCTTTTTTTTTTGTAGTTAAGATTTTTTCCATGTTGCAGTTTAAAATATTTAATGTGTTTCATTACAAATTTGTTAGAGACAGCAGAAGGAGGTCAACTTCCTGAGGAGCCTTGTTTGTCATTTGTATTTGTATTCTTTTCTTTTCTGTTTTTTTTTTTTTTTTTTTGGTTTGCATATTTGGATTTTATTTTATTTTCTTTGATGCTTTTGCCCTCCTTATTAAAAGACCTAAAGTGAAAGTCTGCAAATTTGTATATTTCTTTTTCACTGAAGAATGCGGCCAACATCTGTGGGATTTATTTTTGTAAGCTTGTTATTATTATGACTTTAATTTTGTTTTTGAACTTTTGTCACTTTCGCTTTCTTTGATGCTAAAATTACTTCTGAATTATAATAGCGCTTTTAACATATACACTCAGACAGAGAAAAAATCTTGTAATCAAGTCAAACGTATTATTAGGGATTTAATAGCATTTGTAAAGTATATATTTAGTTTATTTGACTTTAGAGTGTTTTTTGCTATGTATTTGCTATGTTTTCCATTTAGGAAATGACAAAAACCATTTAGATTTTCATGAGATCAGTGAGAGAAATTAAAGAGTCAGAGATTTCCTCGATTGTTGGTTGTAAGTAATCAAAAGAAGTAGACCTAAAGAAACTGAAAGTTCTGATAAACTTGACAAACATTGTATCACTTCCAGCAGACAAGACACAAATCAATATTGTTTGCCTGTACTAAGAGACAAATATCATAAAATTATTTGTATTTTTTACGTGATATAAATATTTTTTGCTATTAACATAAGAACTGTTTAATCCTCTAGTGAATGGAAAGCCTGTTTTAGTTGGATTTTAATAAATTTGGAGACGAAAGTTAAAAATCCGGTTATCTAGTTTGCTTTCTTCCAAAGTAATGGGATAGTTAGCATTGAAACACAGTAGTTTCCGTTTAGGTGAACCTTCAAAAAACTGTAACTATCTGAGAAATGAGAAAAAGGAACTCACTAAAATTGATAATAAAAGAGATTTTCAATTAACAGCAATTTTTTAATAACACTTTCTTTTTTCACAAATGAAGAAACAAAATTATTAAGTATTTGAATGTGACTTTATATTGAATTAAAGAATGGCACAAATAAGTCAATTACATAAAAAGAGTAAAATTCGTATATTTATATACAAGTTTTTTTGTATTAAAAGTTTTAATGTGACGCAATTAAGTTAAAACTACTGTAAAATAGTTTAAACAATGTATTTTAATATATCCCTAGATGTATGCAACATTTATTTGATTTCCTTGAAATTAAATGTCAAATCTATGAATTTTCAACTCTTCATTTTATTTCAATTAGCGTGACGCAATTAAGCAGAAAATACTGTAATACTGTAGATGTATAAAGTATATTTTATATTTGAAAATTTATTCAAGCAATTAATTTTCTCTGAAGTTAAGTCTGAAACCAATAAAAAGTTGAAAGTTGAATAGGCTTTAGGAATACTATCAGTTTTAAAACTACTGCAAATGTGTAACAAATTAATAAGATTTTTCATAAAAATCCCTTAATTTTTATCAAGTATAACAGTTTGTTAACTAGAGCATTCACTAGCTGATCCAGAGCTTCGGAAAGCGAATTTTTTCACAGACTTTTTGTATCGTTTTACTAATACATATCTTTATGGCTTAGGGTGGGTGAGTTTCTCGCTTATATTCAAGCTGTGTCTATTTATTTATGCACGAATAAATCTTATAGCCTTATATCAAATCCGAATGACGAATTGGTAAGCTTATGTTCTTCCTAAAATTTGAAGTGTACTTCTTTAGGTTAAAAGATTATCGTCGCATCGAAAATTGCCATGGAAATTATGGGTAGCGCCCTCTAGCAATCGAGTATGACAAAAAACTTGATTGACAGAAAGCGCTGCCCATCAATTTCTAGTCAATTTGAAATTAAAAAAAAAAATTGACTTCTCAAATCAAAACATGTGGAAATTTCAAGAGAGCTAAAAGAATAAACTAACTGAGAAAAAATTCAGATTCTGCTATTGTCAAAAAAACCCAAAAAACCAGTACCGAGAGATCGGGAGAGTGTACACTTCGGAACCAAGTTGAGGCACAACAGAATTTGAATTTCATTGAAAAACAACTCGCAAAGACTAATGCGGAGAAACAGCTTGAATGGGGCAAATGAGTTCATTGCTGCCAATAATTGCAGCAACACTCATGCCATTGAGACCCGAAGAAGGTCCTGAGATTATGGGTTCATTAGAGCCAATAATTTCAGCAACACTCATGCCATTGAGACCCGAAGAAGGTCCTGAGATTATGGGTTCATTAGAGCCAATAATTGCAGCAACACTCATGCCACTCAGACCCGACGAAGCTCCTGAGATTATACAGCATCAGGCAGTCATTGAGATGGCCGAATTCCCAGCTTCTCAAAGGAAGGTAAGGGCAGAAGATTTACTTGAAAATTCTTTCGCCCGTGGAAAGAACACCACTCGCATCAGCACGACAAAAACGAGCAGAACAAAACATAGGCGAGATTTGCCAAGTTTCTAGTCAACCTCATTCATTCCAAGACCGTCAAGTGGCAAATTTTCTCCCTGTTGAGATCATACAACCTGAATATTTTGATGATGACGATTATTATAATGATGATAATAATGATGATGATGGTAAGATTATAATTATAATGATGTAGCAAATAAATTCGCAAGCTTTGAGTATGAATATTTTGAATCATCAAACTTAACTATACAAGGTTTATTGTTTGCATAAATCAGCACATCGTTTACAATTCCTTTGGCCACGCCTGTAATGTCTGCGGTAGACTCTAGTTTTTACTAAACCTAACTTGAAAATCGAAAACGCAAACGTTCTGAAGAAGTAAATTTCTGTAGAGCATCCAACTCTTTTTTTGGAACAACAGTTTTAAATTTATCCACAAAATTTGTCGAAAAAAAAAATTTTTGCTTGAAAAATTTTAATCTCCAACATTTCTTTAAATACTAAACTCCAACTTGTTGGAGTATCTCCGAAATCCAACCACTATGGTAGTGCGTTGGACTGTTACGCATAGTGTCCGGCGTTCGATCTCGACACAGGCAAAATCAAAGCAACAATTCTTCTACACGGCACCCCACCTCTTGGCTGGCACTGGCAAAACCTACAAGAGTAAAAATTGGCTATGAAAAGCTTTTCACGTCGCCGTTCGGATTCGGCATATACCTGTAGGTCCATTCCATTCATGTACAAAAATAACACGCATGACATGAGTGGATGCGAAAAATTCGGACTAGCCGCCATGGGCGTTTGTGCCATTAAGAGAAAAGAATAATGAGTAAAATTTTTAAAATAAGTAATAATAAAAATGTGTCCAATAAATTTTTGCCTAAAAGTATGCAATATATTTTTAGTTACTAGTTATTTCTTTTACCACTGTAATTGAAAATTTAAAAAATTAAAATTTAAGCCTCAAAAGCAAATATGTTCGACACAACTCAAAGCAGCATAAATCGAAAACTACTGCAAATCTATAAATAAGTAGCTCATGTTTCCTATTGAGAAAATTCTACTATAACTTCAGCAAACTACTTCAATGTTCTCTTTATAATTCTATGGTATGCTCGCGTGTTGTATCTTGTTATTATGACATCTTCACTTGATATCAATTCATAATCAATTCCTCCCTCGCCTCCCTCTGCTGACAGCAAGAGTTCATACCCAAGTACGACTTCTTCTTTTAACGTACGAGCATGCATACTTGTCACATACCTAAGTTAATAGTGTATGACAAATTTATGCATACGTATACAATAATATCGAGCTATAAACTTTCTAGCTACTTGCTCCTTAAGCTTTCTGCTTTTTCTTTTACCACATTTGCTCCGGCTATTATTAAGTAAACGGAAAATATTACACTACTCTATGTGGAAGTATACTGTAAATAGCTTTAGCAACCAATTTTTTATGCTACCACCAGCACTCGTAAAATTACATCGATTTATTGATTTCCTTGCCTCTTACTTACCAACTGCAAATTTGTGCACCTCAACATGCAACAAAATCATTAATAAAGAATTTTATGCACTTTGCAGCTATGCACTCAATCGTTCTTACTTTTTCTTCACTTTACTTTGTTCATTTTATTCAACTCTCGACGACGAAATACTTGTGTTTTGTAGTATTTTTGTGGTATATTTGCTACTACATTTTGTGGATTTCTTCTACTTTTTTGCTTTTAGTTTATATTTGTTGGTGTCAAGTGTTTCAAATAATTTAATGTGTCACACATAACGTTAGAGCTGTGGAGGGGAGGGTTGAAGATGTGACACTTGTAGCTGCGAATAGCCGTTGAACCCGCAATAAAATCTTCAACAGCATAACCACCAGTAAGTAGTAACAGTATAACCGCAAGCAACAATGTGATGGCAATAACAAACAAAGAAGCAGTAACTAGTAAGTAGATGGAAGCAGAAAGCTTATGTGGCACGCAATTTATATTCGTTTCGCTCCTTAGGGTTAAAATTTTTACCCACAAATATCCACTTTAATTATTACATTGTATGTACACCGACAAACACGAGTTTGTTTGTGTACTGATTTCCTCCTCTTCCGTCCGTTTCCCACAAGAGTGTGTTGTGTGTGTGTGTGTGTGTGTGTGTGTGTGTGTGTTTGCGTGTTCATTGAAATGTCTGCTTGAAATCGTTTCACACACAATGAATGTCATGTAATCATTAGCATTTTAATTGCATCGCTTGTTTCAATAGCTGACTGCGAGACGCTCGCATAAGTACCCAGTAGAAAAAGCGATAAAGCCTTTCCAATTCATTAGTATTATAATTCAATGCTGAAATTAGATGAAAAAAAACTTTAAGCCTAAATTCAGCACTGTAATTAGAAGAAAATTTAAACCTCTTTCATTCAATTTTAGAACAGAAAGAATACATTGAAATTAGAAGATATTCTCATAAATTCCGAAAAGGAAAACTTAAATTTTTCTTGTCTGAAACTCTCTTATTCCAAATAAAAGCTTAAATTATATCTTAGCTTGTGTTTCCAGTTTGAAATCTACAAACTTTCAAAATGTGTTTTCATTCTGCATAACGTTAATTGTCAGTCACAATTGTTCGATTCTTATAAATATCATAAAGTGTTGCAACATAAATATCAAATTCCTTTGCTTCCTTCGCTCACTTCAACTGTTTCAGCTAAAGAGATAAGAGATGCTCTTAAGATAGACTCCATTAAAAAAGGTTTTTCTTTTTCTAGCCTTGTATCAAAATTGCATAAATATTTTGAGAAATAGGTTAGATGAAAAAATACAAATAGTAATACTTAAAAATAATTATGAAAAGCCAAAGCAAAAATGTTGATTAGCTTATAGCTTTTTCTTTTCTCTATAAAATGTTGCAGAGAGCTGACAAATTTTGTGTAGTTAAGTTATGAAATTTTTGATTAACTGGAAATTTTCTGTTTTTGATTTATGACAGTCTTTAAATAAACGAGCGATATAATCATGATTATGTATCCCGAATCAACTCAATTCGCCATTGCATTTCCACATTTCATTGACACAGGAGTATCCTAGGCGACAAATCGGTCACTATCGCTTACTAGACTGGAGAGATAGTGGATAATCTCTAATAATAAGCGCACTATGAAAACATTAAGATTAACATTAGTTTGACAATTGATCCTGAGGCTACTGGAACTCCAGTCTAGCACTCATTCACTAGATTAGCGAGGTAATGAATACACATTAGTTCTAGTCCAATTTCTTTATGTGATTATGATTAATGGTAATTCGAATCTTTTTTGCTATGTAAGAATGTAAGAAAGCGATCGATGCCTTAAATAGCAAAATTTTAACAAATATATAGTCTAAATTGTTGAGTCTGTTCGAAACGAACACACGGAGACCAATTGATCCATGTGATACCAATATGGTTCTCTCTAATCCGCACTCAGTCCTGTGAATCGTTTAAAGAAAGGTGCTCCCAGAGTTCTGTGCCGGCGTGCTGCTAGAGAAGGGCAATTGCAGAGTAGAACAATTTTATCTTCCCGCTCTTAAATTGTACAGCTTCTACAGAAGTCATTGTAGTGGAAGCTTTGTCTTCTAACATGGTTTATGAGTGCCGTAGTGTGTTTTTGGTTAGGCATAGGTCATAACTATCTAACAATATCGTATGTTGGTTCCATTCCTCATTTGCTATATTCAATATGGTCATCACAGTCTTTATTAAGAGTTTACATGTGGCAAATGGTAAGCCTAAAAGCTAAAGCGAGTTCATTAGCCTTATGGTTTCTTTTAATGTCGCTGTGCCCAGGCACCCATATAAGGAGCAGATGTTGTATGTAGCAGTACATTGGATGGATTTTAATGCCGCCTGACTATTTGTGAAAGTGCAGTTATCACTACAGGGTATCGCATTACACCCTATCAGATTCGCGGCCTCAATGATCAGAAGTAGCTCTGCTTGGAAAACGTCGTACTAATCAGGAAAGCGCGATAGTGTGCTGAAATGTTTAAATATTGAGAGTGAACTCTGCCGCCAACCCTGCCATTCAACTTTGGGTCCTCAGTGGTAAAAACGATAGAATCAGGGCATATCACATTTCCCACACTACACTCTGGACGAGATGGAATATGTCTGCGAAAGCTGTTACCAAAAGATAGTAAGGGGCAATAGATGGTGAAATCAATGTACTTATAGTTTGACTTAGTATCTTGGCATGGCAAACATTTTTGAGGTACAATTTACGTATCGCATTCAATCTCACAGCCGAGACTGTGAGCTCACCTTGAATCCTTCTTCTTATTTCTAAGCTACTTCCCAAATTTTTCCTACCACGGTCTTTCCGTCTTCTTTGACAGCAGAATATAAATAGATAAATAAAAAAAATAAATGAAAAAAAAAATTAATAAAAATAAAATTGTTTAATTTAAAAGAATGAAATTAATTTGATTGATTTATTTTCTCTCGACTGAAATAATTCTATATTTTTGGCCACCTTACGTTATAACTACTAACTAAATACTTCTCTCTTTTACCACTGGGTGAGTGGGTTTTGCATTGCCTCTCATTCTCTGCCTCTCATTCTCTGTCTCTCTCTCTCACCCTATCTTTCTTTGCATGTCAGTAAGTTTTTGTATCCCCAGTGATTTTAATGCCGTAGTATACTTCTTTTGTTTCAGCTTTCCGTTAATATTCTGTCTTATCTAAAGTGGAGTTTCCAGCTCTTAACAAAAGATGAAAAAGCTGCAGAATATGAAAAACGAATATCAACTATTAAAGCTGATTATTAACAATTCAATGCTAAAAAATTTGTATTTCAATTCATTAAAGAAGCCATCCGAAATACTTAGTTAAAGACTTCAAAATCAACTTGAGTTTTTTATGTACATTCTGTCAATATTAGAAAAACCAGCTTAAAGGTGTTGTCGAAATTATTTGTCGATTTTATTTTGTCGCAAAGTTTGGCTACTATCCTCTATACTGGCGTGAACTTTGAGCGCGATCTGTCATTTAGTTTGTGTATTGATTTCATCACAGTGCATTCAAAAGCGTTCGAAAGAACCACGTAAAAGTCGATCAAAAGTGAAAAGTGAAATGTTGACTGCTTACTTTGATAATCACGATGTTGTGCACTCGATTTTCAGAGAGCAAATCCGTCGAAAAAGGCAAAGTTTGTGGAAAGAAAACTCATTGATTTTGCACCACGAGAGCGCACCACATCTCTCCAGGCTAACATTGTGAGCGAATTTCTGGCCAACTATCATCGAACGTATTCATCTGATATGACTACAGTTGACGGTTATTCCCTTTCTAAAACTCAAATTACCACTTCGAGGCACCCGTTTTCAGTCGATAGAAAACTTAAAAGAGAATTCTCACGAGAACTGAAGTCGATTCCGGAAAATGCGTTTGAGAAATGTTTTGATGATTGGATTATTCGTTGACATAAGCGGACGGGTCCTACTTTGAAGGCACTACAATAAATTTGAATGAATAATAAATATTTTGTGTTTTATTGACCAATTCCCACTTTTTCGACAGAATGCATTTACTTGTCACTTTTACCTTAAGATTTAAAAGATTTTCTATTTTGATGATGAAAAATTAGTATAAAAAGCACCAAAATCTATTACGATATTGAGTAATACTGAAACTTTGAGAGGAAAAGTTGCCTTAAACATTTCTTAAGCACATTTTATAAGGAGTTTTGCCATTTCTTAAGAGCTGGAAGCCCACCTTAAACTATTGCTTTTGCTATTTCTGCTACTGCTTCTTAAAAAGAAAAAAAAAACCTTTCTTACTCTTTGTAGGTAGAGTTACTAATGATTTACCTAACAGAGTTGTCAATATATTCCTTTGTCTATTCTGTGTTTCAACTAGCTCCTGGTGGTTTCATGTGCCATCTCCTCCGTATTCCATTACTACTTACTTACTTATATTCTATTTCCTTTTTGTGTTAATTAAATTTTGTTTATTATGCAATTTCTGTGCTATTGTCATGTATTTATATTGCAGTCTCAGCATGTCACAAATAATTTAATTTCATCGGTTGCAGAATTTTAGAATTTCAGTTTCAGTTCAAAGTTTATGTGCACGCCATTCGCTGCATGCCGTGCCCTCAGTTGGAGCCCATCATCAACTTCAACCTCGTCATAATCATCGTTATTATGCAGCCTGACACTTGCATTGTCAATTAATTTCATATATTGTTCTGTCAGTTTTGATGTACTCACTTGTGTTGTGGGGATGTTTCTATGTGTGTTTGTGTGTATGTTTGTGTGTATGTATGTGTGTATGTATGGTATGTATGTATTGTTGTGTGTTGTGCATATCTGATTGTGTATATCCTATGTAAGCATTTATGTTCTGATCTTTTGTTCTTGTTATTGTTATTGTCTTGGAGCCTTGCGTTTATTTGCTTGCTAAATGGATTATCGCCTTTGGCAATGAAAGGAAGATTTCAGCATTAAGTTTTCTCCGAAATGAATAACTAATTATAATTCACAATGAAAATAAATCATTCTTAATACTAAATATTTGAAATGAAAAGCTTAGTAGCAAATCTAACGACGGTTGCCGACTTATGATCGAAAAAATATTAATAAAAATCCCTAGAAATCTCTGTCTTTTTTATACTGCAACTTCAAAGTGTTTAAGTTGAACTGCTAATCTCAATCTTAAGTATTTAAGTAGTATCAAAAATATGTAGTTCATTTACATAAAAGAAAAACTTTTTCAATTTTCTTCTTAGGCATTTGGGACATTTTGCATTTGTACGTTTGTGTGTAGTAGTAAAATGTCATCCATAAATTTGAAATATTTATAAACGAGTATATCTTTCTCGAGTTTTTTTCCATCTTCTTTCTTGTTGTTGGAAAAAACTATGTTTCAACTCCCATAATGTTGCACATTAAACACTACAAATTACAACTGCAATAAATTTCTACATGTGAAGTCGTTACTACTACTAGAATATTCAACTACATACACACAAACACACACACACACACACACACACACACACACACATACACACATACAAACTAATAAAAGCTTCCTACGCTTACACATTTAACATTCCCGAAAAGGAAATAAAACTCTATACACCAACATATAGAACAACGACTGAGTCGGCCTACTTTAGATACTTACTCATGATCCCACATGCCTGGAAAGCACATTGGCGCATCATAGTTTCGTAGCATCATCTTTAGTAACTATGGCATTAAACATTAGGCCCAAGAGAAAAGAGGGAGAGCAAAAAAAAAAAAAAAAAAACGCAAAAAATGAAATAAAGTAAAGTACAACAAATGTTTATACTCTTCATATCCTGCGAGATGGTGGTGGTGTGTCACCAACAGTAAAAACTATTAGAAAAGAAAGCAGCAGCGCACTTGATTTAGTGGATGCCCTCATTGCTGCTACTCCACTCTACTCTACTCTACATACTCTATTCTATGATACTAGGTTGCTGCTTCTGCTGTTGTTGCTATTTGTTGTTGTGGTTGTTGTTGTTGTTGCTGTAGTATTAAGCCATTAAGATCATATTATGCTGTTGTTGTTGTTTTACTCATACCTCCTCATTTTCTACATTCTCCAAAAACAAAATACTGAGATTATTTCCATTTCATACACATTGCCATTTATTCCTTCTTCATTTCACTAATATATGTCATGCATTATCTTTAGCAAGCGCACACACACACACACACACACATAACCACACACAAACACACTGACACACTTCCGCTCTCTCACATACACTTGAACACACACTCGTATGTGCTCACAATAATACAAACATAAGACAATAAAGTCATTATATAATGACTCGTACACATACATACAAATAATGCTTCGTTTTCTTCTGCCACTCTCTTTACACTCTCTTTATACGTGGTTATACCTTTTAGTAGCTGAAATCCACTTTCTGAGGCCTGGCCATTTTGTTCGAATTTGCCTTAAGCATCTTTATGCTGTAGGTAATGTGGTACATACAGAATACGTCTGTGTGTGTGTGTGTGTGTGTGTGTGTGTGTGTGTGTGTGTGTTCAAATGCCTAATCTCTACCTTACCTTACACTTCTCTGTTCGCTCTGCCACTCTCTTTAGCCTTAATGTCACCTCATTTATTGTCGTTTGTCCCAATTTTAATTTGATATATGTGAAAAATATTTTAATTTTATTGACATGCATATGTGCATGTGTGTTGGGCTTGTTCAAATAAATACATACATACATACATACATGTATGTATATATTCGTTTGTATACGAGTGTATATGTTTGCCAACTTTGCTTGTGTATGTTGGCTGATGCTGCTTACAGCACTGCAATGATGTGGAACAATTACAAGCACTTTAACCTGGATACTTTTGCAAATACCTGAGCCAAAAGTGTGCAGAGCACATCGACTGACATCTACTAAGTAACCTACCTGGGCTGTGCCTACTTGCCCGGCTGCCCACAACTTCCTGTCCCATCCGTTCCCTCGCGCGTCAATTCACTCCCATTCACCTGTTCTGCATTTAACTGCCTCCACGACTGCAGCTTGCAAGCTGAGTGAGTTATTTTTAGTATTTAAATGCATTCAATATAAACGAGTGTGTTTATGTATAATTTTATATATATATATATATATATAGTAGTTGTTGTTGTTGAGTCTAAAATACTAAGTGAAGCTGAGAATGAAAGGATTAAAAGAGAGTGAGGCCATTTCAAAATGCAGCCATATAAAAGATTTTGGAATATTTTTCGTATTGTACTTCAAATTCCCCTTTACTGCCTCAATTTATTTACCTTCAAAATTGAAAATTTATTACTAAACAATAAAGTTTTAATATGATACGCAGTGAAATGCAATAAATGCATTAGTGGTCACTAGCGGTTTAACAGAGCTTCCCCTCTCCTCTTGTTTAAATGTTAAGTATACACTGACAGAGGCCATAAATGTGTTCGTACGTGAGGAGCTTAGGTAAGTTCCTATCCTATATAAACTTTTTTTTGGAAGAGGAGGAGGTGAGATTTTGCTTCAAAGAGCTCAAGTACACTTTCAGCAATTAATGAATGCATAGACTTGTGAAAGACCTACTATGTATTTATTTTTCTTTGATATAGTACTTAAGTTATTGATGAAACTTTATTTTGTATTCATTTGCATCAGGGATATGATGGGGGAGGGGTTACTCACCCAACTTCTACTCCTCCATGTGTCAAGTAAGCTAAGAACTAACTCTGTCATGAATACTGTCAAAGGGAAGGGGTATCGCTTAGATACAGTTTGTGGTGATGAGACGCAATTAGGGTTAGACAGGGGTAGTTCAAGCCAGTAATTAAAGCTACTCATAGGCAGACAGATGTAGTCAAAAAGCAGATAGTGATACTCAGAGGGAAAACTATAAGTTTTAAGTTTGAATGAAAGGCAGATAAAACACCAAGGCACACCACGGCCCATTCGGAGTAATCAGAGAGAGATAAGTGGAGAGAATATACATATTTGATAAAATTTCGAATGCGATAGCCAATCAAAGTAATCACAATTAGTTGAAGGCAGTTAGAAGTATTTATAGGTAGTCAGATCCAACAAAAAACAGTTACAGACTTTCTGAGGTAGTCAAGGCATCTACATACTTAGTGACAATTATACATACTAGTCTATTCCAAAGGAGATCAGAGACAGACATAAGCAATCAGAAACAGTTTAAGTAAGTAAGAATGCGGCAACTGAGCATATGATGTAGTTGGAGGCACTCAGAGATAGATCATCAGAGTCAGTTGATTGAATTAAGAGGCAGTCATAATTAAACAGAAACAATGCGAACCAGACAGATCCAAAGAAAAACACCAGATTTGGAGGCAGCCAATTAAAGTTAGCGACAAAACGAAATAATTATAAATTTTTAAGTTATTCAGAAGGTAGTCATAGTTAGCTAAAAGTCAGCAGCAGGCAGAAAAATTCAGACGCATCATTTTCAGTCGAATGTTATCTACAGCAATAAGACGAGCATAAAAACAAGACTATAGGAAGCAGTCACGTGCTATGAAGCAATCCGAGTTGGTCGAAGGGAGGCATAAAAAACCACAGGCTGCTAGATTTAATCACAGATATTCCAATGCTTTCGATAGCAAGCAGATACAGAGATCACCAATAGATAGGTGAACGTAGGGGTCCGAATCGTGGGGGTCCGAATCGTGGGGGTCCGAATCAAGCACACCCAGGCTGAGATGATCAGAAGTAGTTTGAGGAAAGAAGAAAAAAGGAGGGCGAATGTCGCTTAAAACTACCAAAGAGTGTCTGAGGCAATAAATACGTTCATAAAAGTTGTACATATGCTGTGGCTTACATACTTTATTCCAACATCATCAATTACCTTTATTGAATCGAATCCCATAGAAAGAAATATATAAAAATGTTTTCATTCTTTAAGCTTTTCTGTTATAAATGATGTAAAAAACCGACTTTGTTTGGGGACCTTAAATTCTAAAGAGTTATTAAGCTACAAAGAGCGCATTGAGAGCATTAAGCATTGAGGCGTTGATGGCATTAATAACGCAGCATCGGTAAATAACTGTCAAACTGTTTATTTCATTTTCTTTGGCTCTCTATGAACACATGAAAAAATTACAATAAACTTATTTCTCTCACACTCTTTATTGAGGAATAAAATCGAAATGTTACGCTGTAACACATAGAGTGGTGGGGAGTTAAAAGGCACAAACGAAAGAGAGAGCAAAAAAAAACACACTCGACAAACAGTGCTGACTCTCTCTTTATTTTGTGTTATTTGAACTAAAGGAATTTCTCGCAAAAACAACACGGCTATAAATAACAGTAAATTATTCTGAAGTCAATCACTCACTAATATGAAAATTACTCGTTTGTTCGCAGTCGACCGCGTGTATATGTACACATGAGATGACATTGCGAGAGCCGACGTCTCTGCTTGTACAGTATGGAGGGTCCATACAATAGACCCTGTCCCTATACAAAAAAATTTTCCATATAAGTACTTTTATGAAGAAAGTCTGATCTCAATACCGGCCTGCTCTCACTGTCTGTTTATATACTCCTCCTTGCTACTCTCTCTCACATTTAATAAAAACGAAAGGAATTACGTATGACAATTCTGCGCTCAAATTATTACAATGTTTCATTTGAGTTGAGTCTTTCAATAAGTTGTTCTTACATTTTTTCATTGCATTGAGTAAAATAAGTAGAAAGAACATCGAAATAAGAGGACGTGAGGAAACATAGAAAACGTAAAAAACAAATTGTTATATAGACGTGAAACCAGTTAGTCGGGATGAGTTTTACTTCACCTGCGAGTTTTTAAACTCCCTCATTTTTTAAGTTTGATACCACTATGGTAATTAAGAAAATAAAACAAGTTCTAGATATTTTTTAGTTGTGATGAAATTGTCAAAGATATGCTCAATTTCACATTACTACAATTTGGTATGCATAAAAACTTTCCGATAACTATGTACATGTACTATTTTTGAGGCATTTCAATTCAATACGTATTTTCTCTGTTTGTTTTATAATCTTACTTATTTATGTATGAGAAATGCAAATTCTTTTTGCATAAATTATAAATTTTAATAAAAAGGAGCAAAACATGCATAAGAAATTGTGAAGAATTTATTTTAATACATATTTTTGAGAAAATACGATTCAATTCAAACTTTATTCTAAAATAAAAAAAAAAAAATAAATAAAAATATTAAAAAAATAATGGAATGGAAATGAAATGAAAAATACTATGAAAAGTTATGCAGCAATCATAACTTTCTAGATGAGAAAAGGAAAGACAGACGGAAAAACTTTGCTCATTTCATTTGCGAAGAAATGTCGAAGAAATTACTTAAGTTTTACCAAAAATATTTCGAGAACAGAAATTGCAGCTATGCTGTCATCATCGTCGTCTACACTGTCTACACTAATGGGCGAGAGCGACAAAAACGTTGGCAGACAACAACAATCATGCAGACGATTATGACAATTTCGGAAAGAATCGAAATAATTTTTCAATAAATTAAATGAATCTCCAATTTCCGTTTGGGATTTCGTGGTTTGTGTTAGCGATGGTGTGGAAATTCGCGCCATTCTTAAAGCATTTACAAACGCGCGCGCGAGCACTACTAATTCAAATGCAAATATGCAAGTGGCGAAAACTTTCTTGTTGCATACTTTTAGGGAAATGTTGAAAATTTTTAAAAAGAAAATGTACAATGTGCAGAGAAACTTCATTGCAGTAAGTGAAACGTAATGGATGAGTGTGTAGGGGACGCGTTTGAAAAAATGTTAGTCGCACGCAGTTAAATTTAGTTTCCTGTATTGCTTAATCTATATTACAAATATTTTGTATGGATGTAAAACCACTGCACGTTTGCAAATTGCAAATGAAATAATTTGCAGAGAATTCTCAACGCCCAGCAGCAGTGTGGCTTCTTCTTCAGATTCTACTCGCTCATTTTCATTTTCTTAGCTTACTACAAACTGGTGTGTTTGTGTGTGTGTGTGTGTGTTCATGTTATGGTTGCTAGCTGCTCTTTTCGAAGCAAAATACATGAGTGTGAGTGTGTATGTCACATGCTTTTATTACAACATACAAAGCAAAAAACAAAAAACACAATTTACAGCTATTTCGAGTTGCAGTTTCTTCGAGTATTTGCGCGTTGCGGCGACCATCGACATCAACAACTTGAACTTTGCTTTGTTGCGTTCTTTGCTTTGTTTTTGTTTTTGTTTTCATTCCTTGTGGCTTTATATTATTCCTTTTTTCATTTTCTTAGTTTTCTTCTTGCAGTTGGTAAGTAGTGTTGAAAATGTCTTCTTGTGCGCAAAGTTATTTTCATTTTTGGAAAGTAAAAAAGGCCAATTGCTTTGCTATGTTTTGAAACTATCTACTTCAAATTTTACTGATAAGAATTTAGTACTTGAGCGCATATTAATGCATAAAGTTTTTGTTGTTTTAGTTTTTGTTGCTGGCGTCATTCTTTTTCGTTGCTATCCTGCTCGGTTTTTTAGGGTAGTTTCGATGTCATGGTGCACCAACTGGTGTCATGGTCAGCTGTGCTGTGTTGGCTGCTGCAAAAGTTTATCGAAATCAGAGCAACAAAAATTAAACCGTTTTCGTATTGAGATCTTTTCGTGTTTCTTTTTTACTCCAGTCTGCGTAGATTAAGTTTTCTTGTATATTCAAATATAGTGAAGTTTTATGAATTTTTAAGTGTTAATTTTTTATTGTTAACTTAGTGACTTCATGTTTTGGTTCTATATTTGAATGTGTCGTGAAGAATATCTACATACATTTAATTTCGATCATTCACATATGATTGATTTAGAGGGACTTAGCCTGATAAAAAGCTTGTTGTTGTGATTATTTTCTTTGGAAAAATGCAGTAGGTACTTAGTAAAAAACTATTTTGTCGGATAAAAAAAAGGTGGCAGCTATACTTACTACTGTGGGCAAAAAGTAGTAAGACTTTGTTCATAATTTAAAACTTTTTTATTCATTCTTCCAAATCTATTTCGTCCCCTTCAAAGTAATCCCCCCCCCCGCCCCCGGCCCCAATACATTTGTGCCAACGTTTTTTCCAATTCTCGAAACAGTTGTTAAAGTCAATTTCCGGAATAGCCTTCAATGCGCTTAGCGATTCATGTTTAATGTCTTCAATTGACTCAAAACGGTCAAACGGTCCACGAAGCGGTTTTTTGAGTTTAGAAAATAGCCAAAAGTCACACGGTGCTAAGTCAGGCGAATAGGGTGGTAGGGTGGTTGCGGAACGATATCAGTCGAATTTTTGGCAAAATGGTCTCGTAAAACCAATGCAGTGATTTTGGAACCAATCGTGCATTCACTCTTCTTAGGCCCAAATGATGTTTTAAAATGGTTTACACTGATCCTTCCGATATTCCAACGATGCCAGTAAGGTCTCTGACTGTTAATCGTCGATTCTCGAGACCCAATTCCTTGATTTTATTGACCAGACGTGTTGATCATCAGTTGATGTTGATGGCCTTCCTGGACGTGGTTCGTCGTCAACGAGTTCTCGACCATCTTTGAACAATTTTTACCAATCAAAAACACTTGCTCGCGACACACAATTATCACCGAAGGCCTTTTGCAACATTCTGAACGTTTCGGCACCAGAAAGTTGATTCCGCACAAAAAATTTAATGGAACTTCTATGTTGAATAATTTCACTCATTATGAAAATCGCAGAATGCACTTTTTGTACTTCAGAAAGACAAGCGTATACTAAACACTAATGATTATTTTGATGTGACATTTGGCACAGATGTCACCGACAGTCATACCAACCTTAAAAAAATAATATTTTGATGAATGGGTTTCCGCGCGAAATTTAAATTAAAAAGTCTTACTACTTTTTGCCCACAGTAGTATTTTTTATGTGATTTTCTCACATATAAACACACTTTTCCCGATCAACTGACTAGTTTATGAACTGATCAATTCCAAGCCCAAAATACTAGATTTTCTCATTCCAAGTGTCAACATGAGTTTCAGGTTACAACTTCTAAAACGCGTATCTAAAAGAATAGAATTGGTCAGTAGTCTTAATAGGTAAAATCGTTTTGTAGCACACAATTGGTTGAAGAAATGTTATATGAGCATTTATAATGTCTTCTTTTCCTGTATTGAAACCCAAAAGAGATTACCCTAATCGCTCTCAACAAAGATATTTTTGTCCAATATTTGCTAATATAGAATTGAGTAAAGTAAATCGTTACACGTAGTAGGAGTTTTAGTATTGAACTTATTCCAAGGCTAGAAATATGCAAGCTTCTTTTCAGCAAAATTTTGATGTGAAAAATATGTTTTCAAACTTAGTGAAATCCAATAAATAATACAAATAAACTGTAGGTCCCTTCCATTCATGTAAAAATATAACACGCACAACCTGAGTGGATGCGAAAAGCTCGGCCTAGGCCCTCCATGGGCTGTTGTGCCATTAAAAGTAAAAAAATAAATCCAATGAAGTTAATTTCTAATGTGACCTAAGTGTTAGATTTAATTTTATAACATTCCTTAAGATATGCAAGGCTTTTTTTATAGTTTATATTTCAAATAGCCGAAAAATTTCCAGTCCTGGAATTAAATCAGATATTCAAGTTTAACTTAATATAGAGTTTTGGTCTAATACATGCCTAAAAGTATGCATGCATTTTTTTGAGTGCGTTTTTTATGAACAAAAGTATTTTCTTCAGAACTGAAATAAAATCAAGTACATAAATCTTCAAATGTATATTATCTTGAAATTTTTAATTTACAAATGCATATTAAGTAGTATGCTTCGATATTTAAACCTTAGCGTATTATATTAGCAAACCGTGCATGGATATACTCTGGTGGCTGCAAGGGGTTTATCATTTATTATTCCCCTTCACCATTGGATTCAGTATGGTTTACCTATATCAACAATGCCTAATTACAGGCGTTGCAAATAAACCTTACTTGATCCAAAACTAACGTACCTTGTTTGGAAAATATTCTGGGTTTAAAAACCTTTACTTTTTTATATTGTAAATAATGATATATAGTGTGTAAGTATTTAATAACTCTATATTTTTGTTCTTATATTTGCAGGTAATTGAAATCTTTCTATATCTGATTTTAAATAGACGAGGGAACTATTCAACATCCACGGTAAGAATATTGATAAGATTTGTAAGAAAATCAAACAAAAACTTATATGCTTATCCCGGTTCAATCCAACAGCGAGACTGCAGATATTTGGTTTGTCTTTAAAACAGTATAATCATTTCATTTCCTAGTGAGAAACGGCAACAAAATATAATTTAAATTTGCAAATTGAATTTCCATGAATTCTCAACGAATCTTTCGAATGTAAATAAAATAGTTCGATTATTCTACAAACACAGAGCAGGCAAACAAAGTAAAAATCCATTCAAAAGCACTTGAGAGCGAGAGATAAAGACAGGCAGACAAGCTGAAAGAGACAGATAGAGAGTGTAAGCCGGTAAAGAGGAAATGGAGGCGTTATGCCCTTTTCGAAAATTGAATTGTTATTGCATTTTGAATGTCGCGCGCATTTATGTATTTGTTGGTGTGTGTTTCATTACTACATACTTACTCTACAGTACGCCTAGCTGGCAGTGCTGGTAACAGACAGAATATCAATGCAGTAGTAGTTAATAGCTGCAGCGGTTGCTGCTATTATTATTGTCGTCATTGCCGTAAATACAAATAAACAAACATGCATAATAACATGAGCAATAAAAACGCCCATTGCAGTTCGACAATTGAAATTTACAATTTCAGTAAAAATCTCACACAAACCCAAACTCAAGCACACACACACACACGCACGCTCTAAAAGGAAAATAATGTTCACACATTCAAACGTACTCGTACGTACTGATATAAGGTCGTAAACATTGTACGTGGTATGTATTGTGAATGTATGGTGCGCATTTGTGGCGTTTCCTCTTCCCTGTTTTCTGTTCTTCCTCCCTTCAAAGCGTTGCTGCTTATATTGAATAAATATAATTTTTAAGTACTTTTGAAAATTGTTTTTGGTGGCAGATGCTGCTGGTTTGTAGTTGTTATTGCCGATTTTATTGTTGTTGGCAGTTATGTCAGTGTTTCACTCTCTCTCTCACTCTCTGCCTTTCCCTCTCAATGACGTAACAGCTAATAAATCTAAAGGGTGCTCGAAAAAGAGTGCACGATTTCATTTAGAAATAAAGCGCATATTTTTTGAGTGAGTGGTAAAGTATGTAGACATGTTCTGCATAAGTTCCGCCGCTCTGATCGCAGACCCTTGCCCCTTTGAATGAAATTGGGCCCTACCTCACCAATGACACGTTTTTGTCTCGGCGGCTTTGAGATCCTTGATACCAGAGATTACACAAAACTGCAAAGAAAGAAATCGTACTGCGTTAAATCGCACGATCTTGGTGGCCAGTTGACATCGGAGTTTCGGGAAATGATTCGATCTGGAAATCATTGCTCCAATAAAACAATAGTTTTGGTGTGGCAGTTGGCACCGTCATGCTTAAAGCACGTGTCCTCCTGATCCATATCGTCCAGTTGAGGCCACAGGAACTCCGTTATCATGTTCCTGTAACGAATGCCACTCACAGGCACTGCAATTTCGGCCTTATTTTCACAATAATACTGCCTTGTGCCTTTGTGTAGCGATCTATTTATAATAATCGGAACAAGCGTGGACGACAACTGTTAAATCAAAGCTGCCACTAGAAATGAAAAAAAATGGACCAAATTTAAATCGTGCACTCTTATTGGGACACCCTATACATAAATACATCAAAATCATTCACGAGATTTTCGCTGCTTTTCTTTATTTATTTATTTTTTGCTTTTGTTTGTCGTTTTTCATAAATTTATGATGAAAATAAAAGCGAAAAATAAATAATTTTTCTTAATGTTCACATGAAGCAGTTATAATTTTTATGCTTCCTCTTTTTATGGCTCGTTTTGCAATAAAGTTAGCTAGACATTTTTGGTTATGCTGGCTGTAGTTGTTGTTTGCACTTGTGCTCTTTTTTTTTTGGACTAAAATGTGCAAACATTCATTTTATGTATTTGCTTGCAAAATTTTGATTTGATGGAAATTATGTGTGAATTTTATGCTTTATTTTATTTCATTTTACTTTATTATTGTTATTGTTATTATTATTGTTGTAAACTTTGAATTTTATTGACTGTTGCACATGGCCAAGGAAAGTGAAGTGGCCTATCAGGAATTCAGCAGTAGAAGTTGTTAGTGTTTTTGCAGTGCATCCATTCAAAATAACCTGAAGTGCTTATGTTTTAGGCAATAAAGAAGTTAATAAATTACATTGTAAACGTGACGTGGATCAGCTTAGTTTTTTATGACTTATGAAGGTTGCGAGGAACAGTTAACGGAATTATAGCCTTTCGGAGTGTCAGTATTGATATTCATGCAATTATTGAACTTTTGTGATATAATGATATAATGATTAAGGAGTGTGATCGAAAAAATCTTGAGTCGAACCATAGGTCTAAGTACTTTAATTTTTCGCAACCGTTAAAATAAATTCCTCATAACTCATTCATATCTGGAATTTGCCTATAGTTATTAAAGATTATAAAATTTGTTTTTGCTAAATTAATTTTCAGCAAATGTTTTCCAAACCATTGCGTTATAGTTCTTAAATCCGATTGGATATCTAATAACAAATCTTTGATTGTATCCGTGGCATACAGAAAAGATCCATCATCAGCATAGAACTGAGGAGTCCCTTTCAGCTTTAACCTAAAAATATTGTTAATATATATAAGAAATAACGTAGCAGCCAACTTCGATCCTTGTGGCACACCCACTTAAATCGTTTTCATTTTGTTTTTTGGTTTTATTTATTTGCACAAATTGCTTCCTATTTGTAAAAACAATTTTGAAAAATTTTTAGCCCATTTCCGTTTAAATCCAATTCCGCCAATTTTGTCAACAATATTTGTATATTTACCGAATCGAAGGGTTTTGTTAAATCAATTGCCAGCATTGCCACGTGTTTTTTTTTAAAGTCGGTACAATTAATTAAGACATGCTAATAACGTATTCGAATTTTCTATGAATCCGAATTGGTTCTCATCAATTCTATCGTTTTCTTTAATACATTTTTTTCATCTGATCAACATACTACTGTGGGCAAAAAGGAGTAAGACTTTTTAATTTAAATTTCGCGCCCATTTCGAACCCATTCATCAAAATATTATTTTTTTAAGGTTGGTATGACTGTCGGTGACATCTGTGCCAAATGTCACATCAAAATAATCATTAGTGTTTAGTATACGCTTGTCTTTCTGAAGTACAAAAAGTGCATTCGGCGATTTGAAATTCACAATGAGTGAAATTATTCAACAAAGAAGTTCCATTAAATTTTGTGTGCGGAATCAAATTACTGGTGCCGAAACGTTCAGAATGTTGCCTAAGGCCTTCGATGATAAATGTATGTCGCGAGCAAGTGTTTTTGATTGGTACAAACTGTTCAAAGATGGTCGAGAACGCGTTGACGACGAACCACGTCCAGGACGGCCATCAACATCAACTGATGATCAACACGTCAATAAAATCAAGGAATTGGTGCTCGAGAATCGACGATTAACAGTCCTTAACAGAGACCTTACTGGCATCGTTGGAATATCGGAAGGATCAGTGAAAACCATTTTAAAACATCATTTGGGCCTAAGAAGAGTGAATGCACGATTGGTTCCAAAATCACTGCATTGGTTTTACGAGACCATTTTGCCAAAAATTCGACTGATATCGTTCCGCAACCACCCTACCACCCTATTCACCTGACTTAGCACCGTGTGACTTTTGGCTATTTTCTAAACTCAAAAAACCGCTTCGTGGACCGTTTGACCGTTTTGAGTCAATTGAAGACATTAAACATGAATCGCTAAGCGCATTGAAGGCTATTCCGGAAATTGACTTTAACAACTGTTTCGAGAATTTGAAAAAACTTTGGCACAAGTGTATTGGGGCCGGGGGAGTGGGGGATTACTTTGAAGGGGACAAAATAGATTTGGAAGAATGAATAAAAAAATTTGAAATTATGAACAAAGTCTTATTAACTTTTGCCCACAGTAGTAATAGTCTAAAAAATTGTGTCAATAGTACTTAACTTAGTTATCGGTCGATAGTTTGAACAAATTTCTTTTCACCCGCTTTTGTAGATTGGAATTACGGAACCAATTTTCAATTCATCAGGGTATTTCCCAGTTCGAAAGCTTTGACTTATAAAACCAGCTAAAGGGTCAGATAGCACCTCTTTATATTTCTGTATAAAAAGTACGGAGACATCATCCGGTCCATTCGCTGATCTTGAATTCAAAGTACTAATTACACCGCCTACTTCACTTGATTCACAATCGTTGAAAATAAAACGATGACTAATACCACTTATTCACTCACCAGAATAAGTATTCGACAATGTCAGGCGTTTCTTCAACGGTTGAGAAAAGCGTTTGATATTTCGTTCGGAGATGTAAAAATATTTTCGTGTAATTTTATTTGAGTTATTTCAGTTTTCCTGTCATAATTTTTGCCATATATAATTTCTTTTAAAATTTTACATGTTTTAGTACTTGAAGTGATATTTTTTATTTAATTATTCTAAACTGTGATTTTATACTTTCCTTTAAGATACACGCTTTAAATATTTATTCAATAGTTTTTAAAGTTTTATAAATGTTTACGGCTAATTTAATTTGATTTTTATGTGAAACTTATAATTTTGCTTCCTTACTCTTCGACAGTTATAAAAAGGTTTCTGAAAAATATATCTGAAATTAGATTTACTTTTACTTACTTTACTATTTATGGAACTACAGCCCCTGGAGGGCCTAGGCCGAGCTTTTCGCATCCACTCATGTTGTGCGTGTTATATTTGTACATGAATGGAAGGGACCTACAGTTTAATGCCGAATCCGAACGGCGAAGTGAAAAGCATAGCAATTTTCACTCTTGTAGGTTTGTCATTGCCTGGCAAGAGGTGGTGCCGTGTAGAATTATTTTTTCCACTTTTATTTTTATTTTTTTTATTTTGTCTGTGCCGAGATTCGAACCTCGGACACTCTGCGTATCAGTCCAACGCATTACCACTACGCCACAGCGACCACCAGATATAATTTTAAGTGAACTGTAAACGAAATTTAGCATACATTTATTCTTATATTAAATTCCAAACTACGAAATAAAGATCAAATTTACGAAATTCCCTGCCATGCTTGCATGCAAAATTTCCAGATACGTTAAATCTAACGATTTATTTGTTTGCACTAATTTGAATCTTAAATAAATAACTATGAAAATGCTATTTCTAAACATTAATCATATTCAAAACTAAAGTTTAACCTTATCTTATTTAATAGATTTATTTAATTTATGTAAAATATTACATATAAAAATCCTTGCACTCTTCTAGGCTTATATTGAAATCCAAAACTAAAAATTAACGATAGGCTTCACACATTGCCATATCTGCTCATGGTTTAGCAAACACTTTATTTACCTTCCATGGTTGAAAGCGATTTGGCTAATCTATTTTGGAATTCAATAGAGAGAAAGAAACATATTGTAAATGTTTAGCGATACTTTAGGCTTTCATATTAACTCCCTTCAGACAATCGTGTATTGAAAGTAAAACGTTTTTGCTATTGAAATATTTAAAAAATGATTTTGCACTTTTGTGTTTCGCTTTGTAGATGGAAAAATCTTTGTGATTTTTGCTAGGTTCAATTGCTTTAGTTTTCGTTTTATGTGCAGCTCCTATGAGTATGCTAAACAATTTTTTTTCTACCCATGTAAACGAAAAGTTTCTCATGTAGCGGCATGCATCAGTAGCAGCAAACACACACCAACACAGATACACCCACCAACACTTGCAGCCAACTGTCGCTGTAGTAAAACTTTCAATAGTAACAACATCGTAGTGGCGTGTTTTAATTGGAGCAACACATTTCTCTCGAGGTACGAATAGAAGTTAAAAAGTTTTAATGCAAACATAGAAAAATTTTACAATATTAGACGGGGGAAATATTTTTAGCAGCAGTGGAGAAAAGCAAAGAAAGCAAACCAATAGAAAAATGAGAATATTTAATTTTCATTTATGTCATGAATGGAAAATGTGAAACATAATTCGTTAACGATTTCATTTGAGCTTTATTCCATTTTTTGCACACTCGCACACACACACACACACAGACATCAGTGAAATGTAAACGCTTCAGTAAAATCAGTTTTACGCCATTTTCTTTTGAATGCTTCAGAAAATAAACTGAAAAACAAGCATCCATGTTGATGTATCATGCTTGCTTTAACACACATTTTTTTTATTATTTTTTTTATATTTTTAACAGCTTCGTAATCAGCTTTACATGCTGATGTTGTTACTGCTGCTGATATTGTTACTGCTGTTGCCGCTTGCAACATTACCACAACGACTACTTACCGCTTATTTTAAAATGCTTTTCTTTTTTTCTTTTATATCTTTCGTATTTCTGTTTTGTTTCCAACTTTTTGTTTTGTTTTTACAAACGTGCGATCATTTTCGCTCCCACTTTGTGTCACGTCAGTGCAGCAATAATCAGTCGCATAAAAAAATTGGGGAAAGAATAATCCGAATCCCTTTTCCCACATGTAAGCAGTTGCACTAGACAATAGACAGACAGACAGACAGCAGCACCAGCAGCAGCACCAGCATCAGCATCAATGGCAGTGGCAGTGGCAATAATAATAACAGTGGTGTTGGTGGTGGCAGACAACATTACGTTGAGTAAATACAATAAATGTGATTTCTTTTCTTTGTTTTTCTGGTTTTATTTTCTTTGTGCTGTATGTACACAAGTTTTTTCCAAAAAAGAAAAATATTTACCCATTGGGAGTGCTAACAAAACGTGGCACTCCAGCAATGGCAACAGCGGCCGGCAATCGGTTATTACATATATCGTGGTGGAGTAAAAAAATACACATTTCTGCACTTCTGATACCCTATACTCAGAGTTTATGGAGAATTTTTATTCTTTATTCGTTTCGTCTCCGAGATCTAAACATTTTTCTATCCCTTTTGTTCTTTGATTGGTTTATTATCTAAATTTTATAAGTGTTTGCTGGTCCTATATGTAGTTCAATGATTTCCTGATCTCCTAATTCTTTAGCTAACTATGTCTCTATGATTTTGTGAACGGACGATTCTGTGATTCGTTAGTTCTTTTCTTTTATATGATTCCTAGATTTTGGGGTTTTTATATTCTCAGTTTATCGGTGTCGACTATGACCGCATGTAGCGCCAATGCACTCATGTTGCGCGTGTATTATTTGTACATGAATGGAAGGGACCTACAGTTTTATGCCGAATCCTGAACGGCCAAGTGAAAAGCTTTTCATAGGCAATTTTTACTCTTGTAGTTTTGCCATTGCCTGCCGAGAGGTGGTGCCGTTAGTTTGGTTGTTGTTGCATTTTTTTTATTTCTTATTTTATATAATTTTTTTTTATTTTGCCTGTGCCTCTGCCTATCTCATTATTGGTGTCCTGTGTGATCACATTGACTCTCTCATTCTCCCTTCATCTTCCTCTCACCTATCAAACTTCCTTCCATTCAACACAATGCTCTGCATTCATAGGAGTAAATCCTGTGTGTTGAATGTATCAATAAAAAACGAAAAACAAAATCTATCAGGTTTTTCCAGGCTTTTAAATTCTTTGTCATTCACTTTCTCAGTTTCTGATTCGAATAATTCGCATATTATTCTATAATAGTTCTACAATAAGATCGGCAGTATGACAGATTTTCCGATTTGTAGGTTCTCAAGTTTTCTCAGATTCTTCATTCTTAAACTTCAATGATTACAGATTCACTGAATCTTTTGCTATCAGGATTGTAGATTATCTGATTCATAGATTCACTAGTAACAAGTTTTAACATTTTTAAAATCATAGGTTCTCCTATTTTAAAATTCATAAATTACTGATTTTCAGGTAGTGATCAGAATATTGATCAGTTACTCATGTCATAGGATGGATGACAGATCTTAACCTTTTTAAATTCTCAGTTCTCAGTTTTACAGATTCTTAGTAACTAAAACTAACAGATTCTCAGTTCAATGGTTCGCAAAGTCTTAGGTTCTCAGATTCGCAGATTGTCAGCCTGTAAAATTTAACTAACTTAGAGATTTTCATATTCACACATTCTCAGACTTTCAGAATTTTAGACTGACTAATCTATAGGACGGACACAGGTTTACAGATATTCAGATTTTCAGGTTCTCAGATTTAAATATTCACAGGTTCACTGGTTCTCAGGTTTATAGACTCATAGACAGTAAGATTCTCCAATTCAAAGGTTCACAAATTACCAGATTTGCCAAAACGCTGATTAACAAATCCAACTCACTGGTTCTCAGATTGTTAAGTATTCAGGCTTAAAGGATCTCAGTTTCATTGATTCCGATATTCTTAAATTTACTCGTATTTTAAGAATCACCGATGATTAGGTGCATAGATGCACAAGGTCATATCGAAGGTTAAGCTCAATGATGTGTGAATTGATATTTTGAGTGAAGTTGAGTGTTATTAGTTTTCCAGGTTTTCAGCAGTTCCGCAAGTGATTAACCAATAAAAAACAATTAAATCGCAGCTAAAATCGGTAAAAAAAAACTGTTTCAAAATTTTACGGATGACATCTTCACATTGTAAGTCAAATTTGACCTCTAAATTATATATTTTTTTACCCCATCTGTCAGTTTAACATCGATGTTTCGATTATTAGATTAGGTTCACATGTTCTCTTCCATCCTCAGATCTTTTGATTTAGTTCTCTAATTCGCTACTTCTTTGAACCTGAAGTTGCCAAAGCGTCTAATTTTTTGTCGTTAGTTTTTGTTAATACCTGAATTTCTAATAATTGCTTCAGTTTGTAAAGTTTTAAATTCCGCAGTTATCGTTTTTTCTCATTCTTCTATTCTTTTATTCCTTTTTCTTCAGCTCTTCGATTCCTAGTTCAATCTTAATCTTGATTACTCTTGTTCCATTATGGCAGAAAGTAGAATTTCACACCGACCATAATTTTCTATATTTTTTTTGTGTGAATTTCTTGAGCTCAAATTGTAAACTCTTTTCTCATATGCCACAATATTTTTTCAACGTCATTGTTGTTGTTGCTTCATGTCAAAATGTCATTTTGTGTTGTCTGTCGACTGACTTTTAGCTACACACATACTTAAATACACACATGAATACATACTCGTATATATGTATGACGAATATTCTATGTACACGCTCTATAACTAAAAAGGAAAAGGACCGAAGTTGAGTTGAAAGTTGCTTGGTATTTTGGGTTAAACAGCGCGAGCGATGCGCCATAACTACCATAACTAGCATGACTACCACACTGTTCCTTTCCTTCTTTGCGTCCTTAGAGATGACGGGTGCTGGTGATGGAAATGTACCGATTTCGTTTGATAAAAATAGAAATTGTTACACATTGTGTCGCAGCATCAGAAAAATGATGATGTGTATTTTTCCTAGCATATTTTTTTGGCGTTTATCCCATTTTTTCTGCTCTTCCCAGTGTATGGGTATTGTGTGCTTATATGCGCTTATTTATGTATATACTCGTACATAAATACAAAAATATATTTTTTTTTTATGTGAAAATTAAATTTTGCTTTACCGCACAATGGTGACAGCTGAGCTCCAGAAACCTTGTGCTTTATCAAAATGATATTTGCCAACACAATTCATGCACACATACATACATTTTGTTCCTGTTGTAGTAGAATACGAATATATGTACTAATTTTGCGGGAATTTTATATTATATAAAATCTGTCAGTTGCAGTATTTGATGGAAGCTACTCTTCCGTATAGTAAAAAATGCATTGCATACTTTTAGGCGAAAAATAATGCACATTCTCTTATATACTCGGATGTTGTACTCATAGTATAATCTACATTTAGTGACTACTTTTTAAATTTATGCAAGAAAAAAGTATAAATATACTTGACTTTTCTGTTTGCAAAATTTGTTTAAGTGCGCCTAAATATCTGCTACATATTAGCAGTACTCCCTTCGCTGCACACAACAACTACATTTTGTTTGTGAGCTAATTAAATTTTTAATTTGCTGCTATTTGCTTTTTCGTTTTCTGTCTCCTTTTACAAATTTTATTTAATTTCTTTGTCTTTGCTGCTGTTCCTGCTGTGTTGGAGAAAATTGTGTTGTTTGAATTTGAGTACGAACGAGTATGTGTGGATGTGTGTGTGTGTGTGTATGTATTTGTGCAGTTCGTGCTTCCTACTTCCTGTATGGTATATCCTGTGTATTCTATATATATATATGTATATGTATATTCCTACATCCTGTTCCTGTATACACTCTTCACATCCACACGATGCATACTCGTATGCACTTTCTTGCTTTTGCCATTTTTGTTGTTAGTTGCTTTTAATATTCGTGATTTTCTGCCGTTCGCCGTTGTTGCTGTTAGATTTTTGTTGCTTGCATTATACTATTAGCACTGGTAGCGGTGGGGTGACGATGATACCAGTGCCGGTGCTAGTGATATTGTTGTTGTCTTGGTCTCATGCGGGATTTTTAGCAGTATTTTTAATGTGTTCCATTATCGTTGATGATTAAATTTTGCAGGATAAAAGTGAAGCTGTTATTATGTTGCACACATGCAAAAGAGTGAAATGTAAATTTAGTGTTGGCATACCTCGGGGGGAGGGGATGGGGGAGGGGTTGGGGGAGGTGGTATGTGTATTATATATATACGATATATACATATATGGTATATGTGTATGTGTATGTATGTGTTTATTGTGCATTTGTTGAGTTTGTTATAGTTTTCCGGTTACTTAATGAAATTTAGAATTTTTATGTGCCCAGGAATATTTGGTGGAAGTAGAAGTGTTATCATTAAATTCTTAGCAAAATGTGTATTTAACTAAAACGTATTTTTTTGATAATTAATCTTTGATGAAGGTATGCATTGTGATAGTTAGTTTGAAATTTGAAATATACTTAGAGATAATTCTGACGATTTTTTTTCAAACATTATACTCCCATAAATAGTTAATAAGATAACGTTAATTTCAGTACCTTAAAGCTCTTTACGTAGCAGTTTGAATAAGTTTTGTGGAGGTATTTTAATATAGAAGTTGTTTGGTACTTATTACTCACACTTCTTATGAGATACATACTTAATGCTTCTAACTAAGCCATTGTTCAAATTGAGTATGTCATCTATTGCTTGCAAGGGCACGAACAAGTAACATAAAGGGTGTTTTTTTAGAAGTGTGGTTTTCAATCTGGCAATACTTTTTTCGGAGTTGGTTTTTTTGACAGCTGTCACTTGATTTATGCTCATTTTGGTTTGCCATTTCTTAATGAATAGATTTACTCCTGAACAACGTTTGCAAATTGTGCAAATTTATTACCAAATTAATGGTTCGGTTCGCGCGACGCATCGACGCGCGCTGTGTCCAATATTCGCTCGACATAATCGCTTAGCAGAGTCGGTAATTTGAACAACCATGGATCGGTTTCCTAACACGTTTACTCTAGTCGATAATGCTTATCCTCAGAGACGCCGTACAGTGCACACCGAAGACTCTATTGCTGTTGGTGCGAAGAAGACCCGAATGAGTCCATCCGCCATCGCGCGCAACAATTGGAGCTGTGCCCATCCAGTTTATGGAAGATTTTGCGAAAGGATCATGGTTGGCGATCTTACAAAATCCAACTCGTGCAAGAATATTGAAGCCGAACGACCATCAAGCGCGTAGCACGTTCGGTGAATAGGCCCAAAACGAGATGGCCACCGATCCCGATTTTCACAAGAAAATTTTGTTCAGCGATAAAGCTCACTTTTTGTTGAAAGGGTACGTTAATAAGCAAAATTGTCGCATTTGGAGTGATCATAATCCACAAACCATTATTGAAACGCCGTTACATCCTCAAAAAGTCACTGTTTGGTGTGCTCTATGGGCAGAGGGAATCATTGGTCATATTTAATCATTAATCAGGGAATCACTGGTCCATATTTCTTCAAAGATGAAGCGGTTTATAGTCAATGGGGAACACTATAGAGCCATGATTAATCACTATTTCGTGCCTGAATTGGAGGATGTTGATGTGAACGACCTTAAGTTCCAAGAAGACGGCACTACATGCCGTACAGCCAACGAAACAATCAATTTATTGAAGGAAACTTTTGGTGAGCGCATTATATCGCGTCGTGGGCCTGTGGCATGGCCTCCAAGATCGTCCGATTTAACACCGCTGCACTATTTTTTGTGGGGTTATGTGAAGTCGCTTGCCTACGCAGATAAGCCCGAGACGATTGACGCCTTGGAATAGAATATTCGGCGTGTTATTACTGACATACGGCCCCAATTGCTGCGTCTCGCGTCTTGGCTAGAATTTATTCGAACCAGCCGAGGCGGTCACTAAACGGAAATCGTTTTTAAAACATAATGGAAAATCTTTGTCTTTATAATAAAGCTAAGTTCTTGGTCATAACATTTAATTATATGCATTTTATTTCTTCTTGAAAACCACTTACTTTACTTTTAATGGCACAACAGCCCATGGAGGGCCTAGGCCGAGCTTTTTTTCGCATCTTGAAAACCACACTTCTAACAAAAAACAGCCTGTAGTAGATCGGCTTCGTAATATTTACATATATTCAGCATGAAGTTCTAAAGGCTAAATATGAGCATTCTTTGACATTTCATTTTATAAGGAATCATTTCTATAGTCTTTCTAAGCGAAAGCTAGCTTTCGTCGTTTCTATTCAATGTTATGCTTCACTGGTTCATTGGAAATGAGGTGACCAAGTGTGAAAAAACATAAATACACTTACTTAACATATGTATGCAGTTTGTAAAAGTATTCTCTGGGATCGAATACAATGAAAAGATTATTTTAGATGATATTAAAAGCGAAAGTCAGCGATATGTATAAAATTTTAATTTTTGAAATTGTCTATTTTGTTTTTTTTACAAGTTTAGCTGGCTTTAGTTAATCTCTGAAAAACATATAGGAACTTACAAGGTTATTTTTATTATGAATATATTTTTAAATAGAATATCACATTATAAATTCGAATAATCAAATTTATATTAATGGTTGATTTTTAAAATTACCTTCCAAAAATAATGTATTTTTATCTGATCTTTAAGCAAGGTAAGACCTTATAGTTCTAAGCGCTGTAAATCCAGTTTTAAAGCCAGCATATTTTGAAATATATAAGCTAGGCTAAAAAGAAAGTTCAGAAAAGTGAAAGAGTAAAGTTTAAAGTACGATAACTTTGTAAGTACTGGTCTGATGTGGCAACTCTTTGTTGCTAAAGGTTGTTGACATCTCTGAGACATTTCTTCATTATTCAACTGCTTGAACGTCACTAAAATGAGTCGGAAAAATTCATTCCATTTTACTTTAATTCTTCGAAAAACACTATACTGCGGCGAAGGCACACAGACAAATTTGTGCACATTATGGAGAAAGAACTTTATCAGAAAGGACAGTGGGAGAATGGTATGATCGATTCCGCTCTGGAAATTTTGATGTAAAAGACGCACCTAAATCTGGTAGACCATGCACCGAAAAAGTAGACGAAATTCTTGAAAAGTCGGAGGAAGACCGACACTGAAACAGTCTGTGTACTACGAGCTGTTACTGTCAACAATTAACAAGATTGAATGAAGCGCTCAAGGAAAATTGACGGTATTAGTCAACAGAAAGGGCTTCGTCTTTCATCACGACAGCATATGTTGAAATATTGTACAGTAATTACATTATTAAAAATTCTTAAATGTATTTTTGTCGAATTTTCAAAGTTGATGTATGAAAAGAGCTGCACAAAACGGCTTAGTTGTTGTTAGGCCACTGGCCATTGGTTTTAGACAGTCATATGCTTACAATCGTTGGTTTTAACCAGTCCTTTGCTGATTGCATATTCGTACTCTTTGGTAAGTATAATAGAACGTCATAACTCATCAACTTTGGACAGCCCCAAGTTACCATTCGTTGGCTTCTACTCTTCGGTTTCAATCAATCATATGCTTCTACTAGTTGTACGCAACCAATTACCAAATAAAGATAGTAACATATTTCCACTTGTTGCCTTTATTAAGTCACATGCAAGCTAGACAATCGACAGATGCATAGTTATATTCGTTGCTACTAAGTATGTGACTAAATGTACACTGCTACTACCGGCTCTATATGTAGACTTAGTCATATGCCACTTCTGGTTCGTTCTAACAAGTTCAACACTACCCTCAGGCAGACGGAGATTTCCATTTTTGCTATGCTTTTTTCCCATGCATCCACTTGCCCTTTGTAAATAATCATACGTTGCTTTTGATAGTTGATGTTGTGGCCAGTAATAGTCTCACGCAGGCATAAAACCAAAGCAATTACTTTCTCGCTAATGAAATATGCCAATCATCTAACCGAAATCCTTCGTATGCACAAAACTCATTATAGACTCTACTACCAAAATTTATTATATTAAATATATTATTATCTGTTTATGACAATAAAGAAAATAATAGAGTAGCTTTTCCCAACCACACATACAGCAACCACTTATTTTTGGCAAAATTTTGACAACAAACTTTACCACTACATCGCAACTTTAAACCACCGTCATGACATTAATTAAAATTTACAGAAATATCAACAGAAAACAATAGAAAAACACACATGAAAATTCATAACCTTTTGCCTGAGCTGACAACGAGGAACAATATCTCTGCTGCCACTCATACCTAAGTTTCCGCTGGAGTGCCTAATTTCATTATAGCTCAGAACTTACAAACTTCATGCAATACAAATACAGTAGCAGCAACAACAACAACATCAACGACAACATCAACAAGCAGCTTAACAACTCCAAGAGAAGGCGAGATGAAGCGGTACACCAACAATAACAGCATTAACTGCTGAAAAATTAAATGTCATTCCTGAGCTTTGTTAAAACTCACACACAGCAATGCAAAGGGAGGAAAAAAAACCAGAAAACCAAGAGGAAAAAACTAAAAAAAAAACACTGCAGCCAACTTCCGGTTAGCTTTGAAGCTGCTGCCACTGCTACTGCATTCTGTCTCTTTCTCTCCGTCCACTCATTGGAGTGCACATGTGCTAGGGAAAAACTACTACCATCTTCTTGACATAAGTACTTCGCAAATATACTCACTCACTCGCTTGCTTTTTTTGTTTTTTATTTAGAGCTTCTTTCCGCCACTCTGCCACACTTCAGACGTTTTCATACACTTGAAGCGCTGGCGATGTATTTTTTCTTTTTCCTTTCCATCTTACAAAAGTCAACCATATGTAATTCTTCGCATGCTTCCAATTCTACTGCGACTAGTACAACTGCAACTACAACTTCGAAGTACATTTTTCATTGTTAAATTATATGTTTGTATGTATGCAGTATGTGTGTATTTTGGTTGGTAGGTATGTGTCGTGAATTCTATTCCTACCTCCAACTACTGGAAATGGTTGGTGCCACTGAACATTTTTCTAGTCATTATTTCCATTATTTTATTGTGGAAAATAATAAAAAATTGAGAGAAAAAACAAAACGAAAATGCATGGAAAAGCGAGAGGGAGAAATGTAAAGGACAATGCTAGGACAATATAGAAATGCTTAAAAATTTTATGTGAAAAGTTCATTTACATTTCACTTGTGCATGACTTAAAACAGCCAAAGTCTCTAGTACATGTCTGTATATGTCTGCATAGTATATAAATAAGTATATATATTTTTTAATATGAAAATTGTGCCTACTTGCATGCTACCTTATAAAGCACACGGAATTGCGCGGGGGTTTCACAAACTATGAATTTGAAAATTCTAGATTAACTTAAAAATTCTTGCAAAGCTCATTCGTCTTTGCAAAATGACATTGACCAACCAGCGCAGTGAAAATTGGTACCGACCTCTCCGCTCCATTTGATACCAAAAGAGGTTTCAGACAAGGTAATGACTCCCTATTGTGCGACTTCTTTAACCTTATGCTGGAGAAAATAATTCGAACTGCGAACATCGACATCTCTGGCACTATCTTCTACAAGAGTGTCATGCTGCTAGCATACGCTGATGATATTGACATCATTGGCAAAAACGCTCGAGCAGTCAGTGCAGCAATCTCCAACCTGGAAAGGCAGTCTCGTCGAATGGGTCTAGTACCTTGTATCAACAAACAAAGAGTCACGGAGTCTTGGACAAAATGTCACTGTTGACAATTATACTTTTGAAGTCGTCAAGGATTTAGTATATCTAGGATCCAGCATAAACACCAACAATAATGTCAGCTTTGAGATCAAGCGGAGACTAACTCTTGCCAACAGGTGTTACTACGGGCTCAGTAGGCAATTGAGAAGTAGAGACCTCTCTCGACCGACTAAAATAACGCTCTATAAGTCCCTCATCCTTCCCGTCCTAATGTATGGCGCAGAGACGTGGACATTGACCATCAATGATGAGAGGCTGTTAGTAGCGTTCGAGAGGAAGATACTCCGTAAGATTTACGGTCCAGTATGCGTGGACGACGTGTATCGAATAAGATGGAACGATGAGCTGTATGAGCTGTACGCCGACACTGACATAGTCAAGCGTATAAAACTCCAGCGGCTTCGCTGGCTGGGTCATGTTGAGCGAATGGAAGAATGCGCTCCGGCTAGAAGGGTGTTTTATTCGAACCACGGTGGAGGAACACGCAACGCAGAAGGGGACGTCCTAATCTCCGTTGGAAAGACCAGGTACAGGGTGACCTGACTGCACTTGGACTTATCAACTGGCGCCAGCGGGCGCATAACAGAGGCGACTGGCGAGACTTTGTAAAGGCGTCCAAGACCGATCATCGGTTGTAGTACCAGTTAAATAAGTAGTAAGTAAGTAAGATTAACTTACAAATCATTAGAGTTTAGAGAAGTTTAGAGAGGCTTTGGCTAGTATTTCTTCGAAAATTGAATAACCGCAATTTCTCAAGCATTACATTCTTGCTACTTATTCAAAATGAAAATTGATGACAAATATAGATCCATTAAAATTAAAGATTCGTAACAAATATGGAAATTTTAAGAGTGAACAAATGTAAAAGCTTCTGGGGAAGTTGAAGGATATTTTTTAGAGAAAGTTATACAAGCTTCTAAATCGGCTGATATTTGATTTCAAGTGAAATTTTTACTTCTGTTAATATTTTTATTTTTAGTAAATTTTACTAAATCAAAAATGGACTAAACTTTGCAGTTTTTTAGCAGCTTAAAAATGCTAAAAATTTTCTTTTCTTCCTATTTCGATTGAAAACTTTTTATCTAAAAAGTTCCATATTTTTCTCTAGGCTCACAGAATTCTATGCATTTCGGCCAATATTTTGTCAACCCTTCTCTCATTTACAAAAATATTCCTAATATAATTTAATTTTTAATTTTTCTTACAAATTTGAAAGAGCAAAAATTTTTTGCTCAAAAAAACCAATCAGTAATAAATATATGTATTATTTTTTTTGTTTAAAATTTAAATATTTTCCTGAAAGTATGTTTTAAAAAATGCTATTTGCTTGAAGTAGCACCCAAATACCTGCTGGATTTTTTTTTTTTTGAAATGTCGATGTGCGGAGAAACAACCAAAAAAATAATTAGCAAAAAGTAAAGGTACATGAGTTTAAAAACTATATAATTTAAGCCTAAAAGAATGCTTTAAAAATATATATTTACTACAGTGCTTTATTTATATTTTCTTGAAGTGGCATGGACCTTACATTAGTCGTTGCTGGCTTTTTTTTTTATACATATAAACTTTCATTTAGTTGATGTACTTCCTGATTTTTATAACTTTTTTGTTGTTGTTGTATTTTTTGTTGTTTTCTTTGTACATATTCGTCGCTTATTTGTCTCTTTCATTTCCCTTTGTTTATTTTTTATTGTCTGTGTGTGCTTGTGTTTATGTATTTTTCCAGCTCTTACTCTGCTTTCTTCTACACTTCTGACATGTAAATCCGGATTTGCTTTTGTATTTGTTAAATTTTTTGTAGCATTATTGTCATTTACATTTTTTGTTGACGGTTGCTTCTCTTGTGCTTTCATCATTTAGTTTTGTGATTTTTTTCACTTGGTTTTTTATTTATTTCCTTTTTTGATTCTACTTTTTTATTTTATATTTTGCTTATTTTTTTTCCTATTTTGCTTCGTTGTTGTTGTTGTATTCAAGATGTTGACAGGATTTCTTCGTACATAAAAGTGACATTGACTCATGTCTCTCACATACGTTGATAGGTTTTTGTTTCGTATTTGCGAGATTTACAGTGAGCCTGAAAAGTTTATGCCAAATATTGATTTTTAAGTAGTTTCGCTTCCCCTCTTGCTTTATTTAGTTTGGTTAAATTAAAAATTCTTTGCCTTACTATTTTTTCTAACTAGTTGTAGTATATGTTTTTCACTATGTACATCCTTGCTTATCCTTATTTATACTCTTCATGCAAACATATGTATATGTAAGGGAAATTGATTTTCGAATTTTTCTGCCTGTCATTGGCTGCCATTGGGACAATCTAAAAAATAAATGAATCTTGTTTTGTTTGTTATCCTGTTCTTTTGTCTTCAATATCTCTCTCTTTTTTCGACATTACCATTGAACTCATTTGTTGTTTACCAATCATCATGGTATTTCTTCTTTTTTTTTCTTTTTGGCGATTGTCAATTTCGGCAATGTGTTATTGAGCGACAGACAGCATTGAAAATAGTTGAAATAACGGCAACACATACCAGCATTTAAAAACACTTCAATAGCAATCAATGTGGAAACATTTGAAATGCAATGAAATCAAAATGTATGCTTTCTTTTTCGCTTGAGTGTAGTATGAACATATGTACTTACCATACATACATCGTATGAATGTAGATAGTTGGTAGAAGCAGAAAATTTTTTCAAATTCCTATATTCACAAAATTTTCATTTGATTCTAATTAAAATTGCTATGAATTTTCACTCTTGATATGTTCACTGGATTGAGTGTACATCTGAATTTGTATGTGTAGGAATTATTTCTTCTTAGTTTTGTTTGTTTTGTAACATTAGAAATTGCATTAGAAATCAGAATTCACAGAATTCAAATCATTTCGCATAAAATAGGAAACAAAAATTTTTCAAAAAATCAAAGAAGTATATTCATTATTTCAATTGGACGCCTATACGACACGAAAGTATAGCATGGGAGAAATATATCGGCCAAAAATTTTTGTATACATATTTTTGTGGCAAACATACTACTGTGGGCAAAAGTTAGTAAGACTTTTTAATTTAAATTTCGCGCGGAAACCCATTCATCAAAATATTATTTTTTTAAGGTTGGTATGACTGTCGGTGACATCTGTGCCAAATGTCACATCAAAATAGTCATTAGTGTTTAGTATACGCTAGTATTTCTGAAGTATAAAAAGTGCATTCGGCGATTTTCACAATGAGTGAAATTATTCAACAAAGAAGTTCCATTAAATATTGTGTGCGGAATCAAATTTCTGGTGCCGAAACGTTCAGAATGTTGCAAAAGGCCTAAGGCCTTCGGTGATAATTGTATGTCGCGAGCAAGTGTTTTTGATTGGTACAAATTGTTCAAAGATGGTCGAGAACGCGTTGACGACGAACCACGTCCAGGACGGCCATCAACATCAACTGATGATCAACACGTCAATAAAATCAAGGAATTGGTGCTCGAGAATCGACGATTAACAGTCCTTAACAGAGACCTTACTGACATCGTTGGAATATCGGAAGGATCAGGGAAAACCATTTTAAAACATCATTTGGGCCTAAGAAGAGTGAATGCACGATTGGTTCCAAAATCACTGCATTGGTTTTACGAGACCATTTTGCCAAAAATTCGACTGATATCGTTCGGTAACCACCCTATTCGCCTGACTTAACACCGTGTGACTTTTGGCTATTTTCTAAACTCAAAGAACCGCTTCGTGGACACCGTTTTGAGTCAATTGAAGACATTAAACATGAATCGCTAAGCGCATTGAAGGCTATTCCGGAAATTGACTTTAACAACTGTTTCGAGAATTGGAAAAAACGTTGGCACAAGTGTATTGGGGCCAGGGCCGGGGGGGATTACTTTGAAGGGGACGAAATAGATTTGGAAGAATGAATAAAAAAATTTGAAATTATGAACAAAGTCTTACTACTTTTTGCCCACAGTAGTAAACTTACTGTAGAAAAAGTAACTAAATGTTTTTATGACTGATTCAATATTATTTTAGACACATTCTTATGGAATTCAAAACGGAAAATATTCTTTATCAAAGTATCAACATGATTTTGATACATATTTTGTTGTGGTGGTTGTTGTAATATTTTCCTCACAATTTACTTTTTATGACATCTTAAAAATACTGCATTTCCTATCTACATACATAATTTTTTTTTTTGTAGTGGAATTTGTTGGGAGTACGTGTAAGTACATATCTCTACTCTTTCTTTGTGCTGTATGTAAGCACTTTATTTATTTGCTTGCTTTGCAATTGTTGTTAGTACTTGTTCTTGTTGTTGTTGCTACAGAAATAATGAAAGAAAACTCTTAACTCTGCAAAGTTTAGGAAAATAGCAAGTGCTGAAGTTCTTATAAAAAAAATTCTTATGTTAGCTTTGATAAAGAAGAAAATGTTTGTGTTTCTGTTTTTTTTTTTTTTGTTGTAAACAAATGTTCCAAGACCAAATACAAGTGGCAACAAACAAGCAGCCAGCAAGGAAAAGATGACAATGACATCTTTGCGTAGGCTTATATGCTGTACAAAAAAAAAATAAAAGCAAGAACGGAGTTGCAGTAGCTGCAGTAGCTCCAGTAACAAAGAGTTGAGCGAAGACTGGCATGTACAAGAATACAAAAAAAAAATTTCTATAAGGAAGGAAATGTTTTTGTAAGATATTATAAAAAGGATGTGCACGTACGTGATGCAAGAGTATCTTGTTTTTATGTATTTTTAATAAGTTTTCTCAAGTTATTTTCCGTTTTAAAGGAAACGTTCTTCAAAGAGTGGGTAAGCACACATTGTACACCTTGAAGAAGTGAAAAGAAATGAACCTAGATACATATAATTTGAATCATTTTACATTTATGTTACCCATACGCACGGTTGAACCTTTCGTTTCTTTGTACTATTTGAAATTTGTTTGCGCAAACATGTCATGATTTAATTTAATTTAAACTTACTGCACTGACTGCTATCTAACTTAAAAATGTTACATTTCCATGCAAATTTTATGCAAACGCTTAAACGCCACATAAAAATAAAATGAAAACGCCATAAAATTTGTCGCAAATGTCTGCGCTTCAAAATTGCATAAATCTCTTTACAGCTTCTGGTTTTTCTTTTTCCTCCTATTCCCTTTTCTCCCTTCGCAGGTTTTGGCGTTGCGTTCACTTTAAGCGTTAACTTTAACCACACATGAAAGTCAAAAGCAAAAATAAAAAAAAAATGAAAATCGCTGAAAAATGTTAAGTAAAAAACAAATAAGCAAGTCAAAAAAGAAAAGAGAAGCGTTAAAATATATTTGAGCAAAATAATTTAAAATAATATTTCAAGAAAATGCAGCAGCAACAGCTTCACAATTTTATTTATGTCTTACGAGGACAAAAGCAATTTATATGCGTCTCTGTGCAACAGTGCGTATGAGTAATTTATTTGAAAAATATGCAAGCGCAAAATGAGAGTTTAGCTAGAGCTATTTGCGATCACTTGTTGTTAAAGTATCAAATGTTGAATATAATATGATCTGCACTGTTGTCAGTACCGAATTGAAAATGAACTGAGGTACAGAATGAGCAAAAATTCAAAGTCTTAGTGTCCATTGAGTTTCTTCTTAAAGTAAAATGCATAAAATAATCAAAGTTTTAGTGTCGATTGAGTTTCTTGCAAAGCAAAATTCATTTTTAAACACTTTACAGTATTATTTGTAGCCTGTTTTATGAAATCAAATTTTCAAGGAAGCCTGCTGTGTTAAAAATTTCTAACCAAGTGCTATTTCTACACAGAAGCATAAATTAAGCGATGCCTATTAACGCTTTAAGTGCTCTGATTACTGACTCAACATTTAGAATAATAAACCCCGAGCCTGACAATACCAATCCGACCTCACGAAACTAAATTTGTCTTGAGAGATTTAGATCGGAATCTGACCTCACTACTCTAATCTCATCGGATTTCGAATCCCTTCACACATACAATTGAATGCTTCTCACTTTGATTCTATGTGCTTTAACTTCACAAATCTAACCTCAAAGATCCGGCTTCACAATTCTGACTATGAATTTAAAGACTTAACTTTTAAGAATTTGATTCCACTAATCTAGCTACTTGATTTTGCCTCTGAATTCTCAGATGTTACCTCTCGAATTCTCAAATCCAACTTCATGCTCCTCACTGTGACCCTATGAATTGACTCCATATATTCAAACTTCAAGATTTTAGCTTTGAATTCACAGATTTAACTTCATAAAGCCGACTCCAATAATTTAGTGTTACATTTCCAACTTGGAGATTACAACTTACACTTCACAGATTTTACTGCAAGAATCTGATCTCACGATACTGAATTTGACTTTAAGAAGCCAGTTCCATGACTCCGTCTACACGCATCGGACTTCTCGATTTTGACTTCGTCTCAGTGCATTTTAGCTAAAAACTTCGACTCCGCGAATGTTACCATATTGACTCCACAGTTTTAAATCTATGAACCCGATTTCAATGCAACTACACGAATTGACTTCCATTTCTGATTTTAAACCAAAGAATCGCACTCCATCAACCCGACTTCATGATTCTGAAACCGATTTAACGATCGAACCGATCTGGACTTATGATTTTGACGTTGATTCAACAACCTTGATACGCTCAATTCAAATCCACTTATGTTACACCATGATTGCACGACGTCTTAACTTGTCTCATATATTTTTTGAGCTACTTTTTTTAAGTCGTATCATAATAAATTGTTTTTAATTTTCACTTTTAATGTAGGTTTGTTTTTCTTTTTCCCTCAACTGCCTTTCTCTCCTCCTCGCACCGTCGAAATTTTCTCCTCCTTCCTTCCACTCAGACTTTCCGCACTGCACTTAGTTTCCCCCATTGAACATAAACTGCTTACAGTAAAGCATTTTAATCAATCAAATACTTTTTCCTTTATCTTATATACTTTTTTGTCTTCTTGATTCTTAAGCTATTATGTAAGTATGTGTATGTTTGTATGTGCATGTCTGCAGCACATTTCAATAACCACCTGTAAGCATAACCCCCCAACAAAAAAATCTAAAAAGAAAAATTATAGCAAAATCAACATTATCAACATCATTATCATCATTGTCGTTGTCTTGGAAACTACAGAGTTCTACTAGTTGCGAAAAAAAAAGAATGAAAAATTGCAACTGCAGAATTCAACATTGTTGTCGCTTCTGCACGCTGCTGCATCCTCATCTCGATTGCCGGTGCAGGTTGCAGTAGGTTGCAACTTATATAAAATCATTGTAAAAGAAATGTGATTTACTGCTTTGTTAGTTTCAGTGTCTTCGTCGTCGTCATTATCGTCTTCATCTTCGTATTCGTCTTGTGCTGCTGCTTTTTGCTTTACGTCGCTTTTCCTCTTCTCCTTTTTTTTAGTTTTCGAAAGTATTTGAAGCAATATTTTCTACTGCCACTTCTCCGCTGCTCCTCCCACTTAATGTCATTCAATTTTTAATTTTTCAAATGGATTCCGACATGTTACACATACTCGCTTTCTCTGTCTTTGTCTCTGTCTACGTCCACTTCTCTGCCTCTGTCTCTTTTGCTCACTTCCGCCGCTGTCATATCCGCGCGCAGTCATTTCCGTTTTTCCGCCTGGCAGCATGACAGAAGTAACGTGTATGTGTGTGTGGTGGCATTCAGGATTTTCAATCTTTACTGCTTCACTACTGTAAAAATGTCGCATGCATTTTTCGTATATGTTGTAGCAATAAAATCTGTTTTGTCGTCGTACTCGCATTACAAACAAGTACACGAGTGACGTTAGAAAGAAGGTGGTGGATAGATACATGCATATGTGTGTGTGAGTGAGTGAGTCTATGTGTGTGTGCCAAACAATGTAGCATCAGTGCAACGTTACGCTGCTGCTATGTTGCAGCTATTACGGCATACACATACACACACACACATTCGTACTTTACTACTACACGATGACTTTCGACATCATGTAAAAGTTACATGCTGCAGTGGATTTGCCAAATAAATGTTGATGTTATTTGAGACATTCTTTTTTTTCTATTTTTTGATTGCTGGGAAAACATTTTTGTTAAGGTGTTGGTATGAAAGTAGCACACAAAACGATATGGAATTTATGGATATGATGATGATATATTTGTGTATGTAGCAGCAGTGAAAATGTGGGAGCGCTGATGATTTAAGTGAACAAATAAACTTTTAATATATGACATTTCCAATTGAAACTATCATACTTACAAACTTGAATATATTGATATGTTTTCGAAGAGAGCAGATATGACAAGAAGGTTATTATTAAGTTGGTTGAAAAAGAAGAAGCTAAAGAGGGGCGTGCGGTACATGTATATAAGGATTTTTGAATCTTTGCAGACGCATTAGGAACGTCACTTGACTTTTGAAACAACTGGAGAATAGATCAGGTTTGTATATATGGAGGAGAAAATCGAGAGAAGTATTATTTTCTCCGTATAAGACAACGTAGAGGAATTCTTCTTAGATACAGGCAGACTCGTACGGTACAGCATATGATTCACACTCAAACCAGCTCTTGAGTTTCTTTGCATTGTTTGACTCTTATCTGTCGTTGTTGATTAAACAATATGGCGCTTCCACGAAAGTGAAAGCACCTGTATCCGCTCAATAATTGTCTCAGGTGGTAGTTCACACTACCACGTTTTCTCTAAAAGCACAGTGCTGGACACAGTAAGTTTCGCAGTGATGCAGCTTTCTTAGCTTCTATGTTTATATGACACTGGTTCGGTATTACGCCAGAAGCTTCAGCCAAAACGGCTTAGAATGAGTAGCATACTACCTTAAACGAAGTCAGAGCCTTTGCACCGATATGATATAGGATTTGCATTTTATCGCTAATAGACACAGCATCGTTGATTTGCTCACAGTTGCTAGTAGGTTCCTTGTCGATTATATGGGATCGCTTATATTTGGCATAAGTCTTGCCAGCCTAGCACTCACTCTCGCGGCTTTCTCGCTAGCTTATTTTACATGGCCTCTTAATTTTAGCCTGTGGTCTAGAAGAACTCCAAGGTATTCTCTGTAAAGTCTCGACAAAATATCATGACCATCAATTTTTGTGCTCAATTGTTCTACATTGTTCCTGCTACTCATGAGCACTGTTTCAGTTTTATAGTTTGCCAGTTGAAGCTTAGTTTTCTACAGCCATTTTTTAACATTTTTTATTATTTCACTGCCGATTTTTCGAGTATTTTCGACACTGTCGCAATGTCGTCTGCATATCAAATGATGATTAATTAATCACATCTAAAAGGATGTAAAGATAAGTAATTGCCGTAGATTTACTGGGATGTGGCTGTCGCGGCGTAGTTGGTATTGTGCGTGAATTTCGTAAAACTCCTACGGATGCTCAATAATGAGCTTCAATGTCAAACATCGAAATGCATCTGCTATAAACATGGTACTGATACGAAATCCAAATTCTTGTAATCCAAGAATAAAAGGAAAGCTTAAACTTTTTGGTGTTTTTTCTGAACACAATTCCAATTTGATAATTATTATTGACGGGGAGTGCACTGCGATGTATAAGATCTAAGGTTGACACATGAACCAACAGTGTTTCCATAAATCCAAACTGCTGTAGAAATTTTAGTATTGCTTCTGGCGCTGAAATTGGCATCAGGTCTGTGATGGTCACCCATAAGTACAGCGCACTTGGCTTTGGTGCAATTTAAAGAGCTTGACATCTCGCAGCTTTACTGCTTCTTGGATGTTACAACCCGTCGATCATTGTATCATTGATTCCTCTAGCTCGGACATATCAGATGCGGTATAGGAACCCGCTAGTTTGCTAATATGATATACTCTTTTGTCCATATTAACTCACAGAGTGGCCGTAACATAGTCACCCTTATCACTTTAAGCCCACAATTTTTCACTGAGGTGGTCGGGCAGGTACCAGATGGACCGCTAGAACACAGCACTGCTACCTACCCCTCACTGTAAATAAGTCCGATGAGAACGAGTTATCCCGGATTAGGACTCCCTAGTCTAAATTCAGGTGTTTCGTAGGAGTAAGATCACCACGTACATGCTGTGGCTCCTCACCACACACTAATGGTCCTGATAAACGAAATACTGGAGATTGTAGGAAGCTATAATTAGTTTATTCGGTAGAGATTCGGTCACGCAGTGACTACATTTCCTACGTAGCTACAATGTTTTTAAAATAAGCTATGCAACGAGAGTAAATATTGTTAGTGGAAGTGGAAGGTAAATGAAGATATCGAAATAGAAATAGAGACAGAAATAGAGAAGATATGGAGGTAGACATTTTTATTTTACCTGCGTAAAATATTTTGTGCTAATAGTTCTTCAGCTTAAACCAGACGTGGGTAACAACCCATGCCTACCGATAATAAAATAAGGATGCTACTTAGTACTTAGAAATTTGTTAGAAGTTGAATCAATATTCTTCAGAAATTTTATGAACTACCAGTAGCCAGATTTTAATTTTCTGTCGCCTAAGTAGTTTTCGAAATAATATCTTTTGCTTAATTGTATCATGTCGTTCGTTTTTCCCCAAGCGATAACAATCTGCCTACGTTTCTGTTTCTATCTGTCTGTTTTCCCGCCTGTCTCCATAGACTCAAAATCAAAAAATATTGTTAAACTTTACTGTTCTGCTGGCTGCTAAAAAACGTGTCATGTCTCGCTTATTTAACACAGACACATATACAAGCGAAAAGAGAATAATTCTACAGACTCCTAAAGCATATGTGTATGTGTGTGTATGTATTTACAAACAACTAACTTGTTGCTAAAGAAAAGTGGGAAAAAAACCAGAACCGAAATGTTTGCTTATTTAGCTATTTTTAACTGGCAAACAGCGATTACGATGAAATCACGTTTCCTACTCTGGATGCAGACAAACAAACAGGCACACACACACACACACACACACACACACACACACACACACACACACACACACACACACACACACACACACACACACACACACACACATGCACATAAAAGTTTATCTAAAACTGAATGAAAAAAGCAGAAAAAGTTACGAGTCTACTTTCAGGCGGCTGATATAGCGTGTTAACTGTTAAAATATTTAATGTGAATAATAAGGAGAACGAGAGAGAGAGAGAGAGAGAGAGAGAGAGAGAGGGAGAATGAGTGAGAGAATACCAATATAACCTTTAAATATTGCAGAAAAATGTCTGCTTCTTTGAAAGTTAAAGCAAGTTACAAATAAAAAAAAAAATAATAACTACAACAATCATAATAAAAATAACTACACAGTCAGGGAAAAAAATTGTTGAGAAAAATGAAAATAAAACTACGAAACATCGAAATCTGACGGTTTGAAGTCTGTCTGTAACTCAGTAACTCAAGTCTGCTGAAGTGTTTTTTTTTTTTTTTGGTTGTTTCTTATTTTCTATATTTTTGAAACTTTTTGTTTATGGTTTGAATCTATAAAGTAGGGGAAAAAATCGCCGTCGATAACACTAACAACAACACAAGCTAGGATTTTTCAAACCAACTTTTGTTTCTGTGTCGATTTTGCAGCGGTCCGTGTTTAAAGAGTTCGTAAGTTTCAACTTAAATTTACTACTTATTTTTATTGCATGTAAATATACATACATAGTTATGTAAGTGTATATGTATGTAGATGGCATATACTTAAAAAAGTAAGTACTTATGTATGTGTGTATGTAGCTGGGCACCTAATCATTATTTCCTACTACGATTGAGCTACGAAGTATTAACTTTTCTTTTGCGCACTTCGAATTTACAGTCAAAGTTTAGGGGATAAGTATAAGAACAGCCAGAGAACAGTATCGAATACACTAAGGCCAAAAAAAACTTTTCAGTTTTCCATCTTTTTTTCTTTTTCTTTGTTCATGTTTATTGGTGAATAATGTTAGTTTAATAGAAGTTTGCTGCTGAGCCAAATCGTTAGTTTGTTGGAAGAAGTTGACTTGAGTTTGCCTATGTTAAATTTTACTGAAAATTTGTAAAAAATTATAAGCGTATCTAAAGCTCAAGCTGTGTAATATTTATCCGATTTCCAAGGGCTTCATAATTCCAGTGGTGTAAGATTTTTCCCACTTTTTATAAATTTTTGTTGATTGAATGCGCGTTGTTCAACGAAATGCTTCCAGTAGATATGGATTCAGATCAGAGACAGTTAAATCTGTAGCTTTAAACTCTTTAATACTCATACATGTACGAATTGATGTACCTATCAATACACAAGCATTTTGACAATGGCTTAAAATCATTTAGATTTAAAAATTATAAAAGACAACGTCACTAAAAATAAACAGATCTGAGTAACTTGAGACTTTTATTTTATTACAATAATTCGTAAAGGTGAGGTTAAGGTTTCAACCTTAAAAACGATATTCTCAATACGTCCTTAATTTGCCCTAGTTGTTTTGCCCAACTGAGCATAAAATTACATCATATGTGCTAATGCAAGTATGAATGTGATTTTCTTGTTTGCTTCGCAAACTAATGAGCAAATCATGTTTAATGTTTTGTCGTTTGTTTTTTGTGCTAATGAAGCTAGTTTTCTTCAAGTGGAAAACAAAATGCAGAAGAAACCAGGAACTAGTTATAATTAGCAAAGACAAAGTTTTAATTTAAAATTTTAAAATGTTTTAATGAAATTTGCTTAATTTCGTAAAGTTATTTTTAGTATATGCAAACAGCAGACATGAGATAATTACTGGTAATAAGATAGTTAAACCGTTTTAATAAGAGGAAACTCAACGAAGCATTACGTAATGCTTAGTCAGTCTCAGTTGGTGAGGAATAAAGAAATGCGAAAATGTTTGTGTTCACTAAAAAGCTATAGCGTAGTAAAGTTTCAGAGCCCTTTACTTATATTCGAAACCGTTGTTGGCGACATAACTATTTCGCTTTGCCATTGTTATTGTCTAGCCTTCGCTAGAAGAGGGAGATCTGTGCTGGGATGTAACGTTTGACGGATGAGCTCACCTCATTCTATTGCTCTACGTGAAATTCTGATATTTCTTAGACAAACTAAAATGATCCTTATTCTGTTCCTGAACAACGGTTAACGGACTGAGCGCCACCGCAAAATCTAATATATTAAGGTGTAGGCTCTTCTGGCTGTAGCTAGTGGATTGGGTTTATGAGTTTCTCTTGGAGTAAAATTCTCATAAGTTTACATAATCAAGCATTAAGTCTTTGTTAAAATAAATAACTGAGAATTGCAAACTTTTTTTTCGCATATTTTTCTTTTAGAGGCTTGCACTTGCACTCAAGTTGTGATCCTACGAAATTTTCTAAGTACTTGCAAGTTTTTGAAGTTTACTTCCTTGGATTCATTTTATATTTACGAGGGGATAAAAGATAATCGTCGCAAAACGGAAAATGTCACGGAAATGAAGAGCAGCGCTTTCTAAATATCAAGTATGAAAAAAATTAGGATGCATAAATGATGGGCAGCACATATTGTGGCCACCCTGTAATGTTTTCTGCAACAGCTGATGGGAATCTGTCATTTTTGAAAAAAGTAACGTTTGAGAAGATTCGAGATTCAGACATTCAACGCGTTTTGTGACATTCAACGCGTTTTGTGTCTGAATCTCGAATCTTCTCAAACGTTACTTTTTTCAAAAATGACAGATTCCCATCAGCTGTTGCAGAAAACATTACAGGGTGGCCACAATATGAATACACTATGCGCCCTCTTTGAATCGATAGAGGAGCCTTCTATCCCTCTATCGATTTATAGAGGGCGCTGATTCGCTTATAATACATACTCAATTGATGGAGGTCACTGACCATCAGTTTCTAGTAATATTTGACATTTCAAATAAAAATTTCTAGAGCTGAAAGAATGAGCGAGTATATGCTAATATTCCGCTATTGTCAAAAAAACTCAATAACCAGAACAGAGAAATCGCGAGAGTGTAGACTTCGCAAGCAACTTGAGGCACAATAGAATTCGAATTTCATTGAAAAACAACTCGCAAAGGCTTATGCGGAGGGACATGGCAAATGAGTTCATTAGAGCCAATAATTGCATTAACGCTCATGTCATTGAGACGCAATGAAGATTCTCAGATTATACAGCAGCAGGCAGTCATTGAGGTGGTCGAATGTTCAGCTTCTCGATGAAAGGGAATGATAGAAGATTTACTTCAAAATTTGCCTGAAAATCTCCCCTCCGGGGGGAAAGAAATGAACTCGCATCAATACAACAAAACATAAACAAGATTTGCCAAGTTTCTAGTTCATTTCATAACATTGGTGACTTCTCAGACTGGCAAGTGGCAAACTTCCCACCTGCTGAGATCAAAAATGATGAATATTTTTATGATGATGATTATTATAATGATGATGGTGTTAATGGTAAGATTATAATTGCAATAATGTAACAAATAAATTCGCATGCTTTTAGTATGATTATTTTGATGGCGATGATAATTTTATAGAGGGTAAATTGTAAATGCAAACGATCATAATGACGTTAATCCAGATGTAGCACACCTGGGATCATGGGATCAGGGAATCATCAAGCTGAACTACAAAAGGCTTATCGTTAGCATAAATCAGCAGATCGTTAAAAATCCCTTCGGCCACGCCTGTGATGTCTGCGATAGACTCGGGTTTTTGCAAGATTACTGAGCCGAACCTGAAACCACAAAACGCAAACTTTCTGAAAAAGTAAACTTCTTTAGGGCATCCCACTCACGTACACAATTTTTTATCTACTTCGCGCTACCAACTATGTCAGCGATCACGGAAGACTCATTCATATAATGAACAAGCATAAGCACAACCGTCGATGCAACTAAAATGAACGGAGTTCTTCAAGAGTGTTCAAATGCGAATAAGTAGTAACAAACATAAGGCAATCAAATTTTAATTGCGTTCTGATGTGAAGCTCCTCATTTAAATTAAAACGAACAAAGAATTTATCACCAGCTTACCATATATAAAATAAATATCTACAGAATTAGGAAAAGTCATATTTACTGTACTTATAATATTATTTTTTGTTAATTTTATATTTTATGGAATGTAATAATCTAACTAGAGGCCAATAAGCAGTGCGGTTGGAAAACAAAAATTGTGTAGTTAATTTTTACATATTTGTGTTTGTATATTTTAATAAGCTTGACGTGCACACACACGCACACATATTTATAGCTAAAAATTACTGTCTATATATAAATAATTAGTATTAGCGAGCAAACAAAATAAATAGCAGCAGGAATAACCAGAAAAACAACACTACACCAGTTGGAATAATTTCTAAATTTTCGAAAACACAACAGAAAGAAGAGAACGAAAAGTGTGTGTGAGTGAGAGAGAGAGAGGGAGAGAGGGAGAGAGGGAGAGAGGGAGGATAATGATGGCCTAAAGCTGATAGGGCTGCAACGCCAAGCCTTCTCCTGCATGTACTCAAAAATGTTAATTTGGAAGTGAACTAAAATTTTGTTGTTACTGTGTACGGTAGTTGTGTGGTTGTTGTATGCAAAAATAAGTAAATACACATCAACACATACGAGAAACTGCATTAACAGTCTCAGTGTGTGTGGGTTTGTAAATGTGTGATTTAACTTGTTTGTGTGTGTCTGTTTGCATTGTGTTGGTGTATATTTACAAAACTTTGTGTTTACTTGCGTGCAAATTGATGTACGCTGATAATAATCATATGGAATATGTACAAATACATACATGTTCTATACACATACACACACATACACACACACCTACATAACTATACACATTCTAATACATTAGAGTATTTGTGTTTGTATAGTTCCTGTATATTTTTGTGTGTTCGCTTATTTTTTGTTTTTTTGTTTTCTGTTTTATGCTTCTGTGTGCATGAGTGTGTGTGTGTATAAAATAAACTTAATATTTAAATGATATTACTTAATTTTTGTGGTGAAATTAATATTGTTAGTTTACTTCTATAGTAAATAGTAAAATGTTTACATTTCTATGAATAAGGTTTTACAAAAAGTTTTGTATTACTTTATTTTTAATTAATAAAGTGCTAACAAAAGCTGTACATTTCTTCTTCTAAACCTTAAAATGTACTTTTTTGGTAAAGCTTTTGTATTATTTCTTATCTCCTGTTTTTGCAACTCTAACAAGTTCAACTTTTGTCTTTTATACTACTGTGGGAAAAAAGTAGTAAGACTTTTTAATTTAAATTTCGCGCGGAAACCCATTCATCAAAATATTATTTTTGTAAGGTTAGTATGACTGTCGGTGACATCTGTGCCAAATGTCACATGAAGTCTTTCTGAAGTACAAAACGTGCATTATTCAACAAAGAAGTTCCATTAAATTTTGTGTGTGGAATCAAATTTCTGGTGCCGAAACGTTCAGAATGTTGCAAAAGGCCTTCGGTGATAATTGTATGTCGCGAGCAAGTGTTTTTGATTGGTACAAATTGTTCAAAGATGGTCGAGAACGCGTTGACGACGAACCACGCCCAGGACGGCCATCAACATCAACTGATGATCAACACGTCAATAAAATCAAGGAATTGGTGCTCGAGAATCGACGATTAACAGTCAGAGACCTTACTGGCATCGTTGGAATATCGGAAGGATCAGTGAAAAACATTTTAAAACATCATTTGGGCCTAAGAAGAGTGAATGCACGATTGGTTCCAAAATCACTGCATTGGTTTTACGAGGCCATTTTGCCGACTGATTCGACTGATATCGTTCCGCAACCACCCTACCACCCTATTCGCCTGACTTAGCACCGTGTGACTTTTGGCTATTTTCTAAACTCAAAAAACCGCTTCGTGGACACCGTTTTGAGTCAATTGAAGACATTAAACATGAATCGCTAAGCGCATTGAAGGCTATTCCGGAAATTGACTTTAACAACTGTTTCGAAAATTGGAAAAAACGTTGGCACAAGTGTATTGGGGCCGGGGGGATTACTTTGAAGGGGACGAAATAGATTTGGAAGAATGAATAAAAAAATTTGAAATTATGAACAAAATCTTACTAACTTTTGCCCACAGTAGTATGCATTAAGATACACATTCATATGCTTATGTACATTAGAGCGGGTCGGTCCCCATACAAAAAAAAAAAAGTATGAAAAAACCACTCCCTATCTGAAAGCTTATGTTGAGAGTATTTAAAAATAATATTTTTTTTTGGACCACCCTAAAAACCTCCAAAATTAATTTTTGTTTATAACTTTGGCAGTTGATGTCCGATTTTTATAAATGATATATTGTTGTAAAAGGCTCAACGATTGCTTCATTTTCTTCTTAAGTGTTATTCATCTCCGAAGTTATTTCTGATAGTTAGGTTATAGTTAAAGTATAGTTAAAGGCAATTTTTTTTTCAAAAATTTGAAGCTTAGAAAATCATTAAATTCTTGCCCAAGAAGTGTTCCATTAGGTTAATAAACGAAAAAGTTATAGCTGCTTAAAATTATGGTGCAATTCTTATTTTAAGTAATTTCATACATTGTTTCTTATAATATTGGAAATTTTTAGTAGTAAGTTAGTACTAAAAATAAAAATATTCCGATATTTACAGTAAAATATGTTTGTAAAAGTTTTAGTAAACACTTTCGCCTAAAAGCTTACACTTTTTGGTCAGTGTCTGTGCAAAACTCATCAAAATTGTAAGATTTATTAAGTACAAGTTTTCAAGTGAGTGTTGCAAATAATACGCTCTTGCAATGCATTTCATACGATACGATGGCAAAAAGGACGTCTCGTTAAAGAAAAAAATAGTTCAAAGCACAGTAAGATTAATGAGGGAGAGAGAAGAATACATAGCAATACTGAAGGAGCCTGAATCACAATTGATTGCCTAAGTAACTCCAACCGATGGCACCGGAGAAGCAATTCTGAAAGCAGTAGTAAACTTTTTGAATGCTAAAGATTATTCCTTAGACCACTGGGTGGCAGTCAGGTGCGACGGCACTGCTGTTAATACTGGGTATAAAACGGGAGTAAATGCGTGCATAGAACGACATCTGCAACGACCATTGCAGTGGAATGTTTGTCTATTTCATTTCTTTAATGAGTTGCCTCTCAGAGCGTTGCTTACGCATTACATTGGCAAGCAAAAGGGTCCTGGAATCTGGCCAGATGGGTTGGAAATTTTGGCTTGCGAAAAGTATCCAGTAAGTTTTTTCCTGGCATATAATCTTTGTCAATAAAAGATAATGTATCTATTTAATAACATATTTTTCAGGTTGAATATGAATTTGAACCTATTTCAATGGATGTTATGCCGTTAGTTTACGTTTTTTTTTTAACTGTTAATGTATAATTTTTTAAATAATTATAAATATTGAATATATTAATGGGCTTAATTCTATTGGTTTTTGGTTTGAGCTACACCAAAAATCGAAATTATTTAAATACTTAAAATAAGAATTGCACCAAAATCTGAGCAGCTATAACTTTTTCGTTTATTAACCTAATGAAACACTTCTTGGGCAAGAATTTAATAATTTACTGAGAGCTTCCAATTTAAAAAAAAAATGCCTTTAGGGGGGTACAACTCTGAGTACTTGACCTAATTATTACAAATGACTCTGGACATGAATAAGAAAATGTAGCAATCATTGAGCCTTTTACAACAGTATATCATTTATACAAATCGGACATCAACTGCCAAAGTTATGAACAAAAATTAATTTGGTGGTTTTTAGGGTGGTCCAAAAAAAAATACCCTTAATATAAGCTTTCAGATAGAGGGTGGTTTTTGTGGTTTTGTTTTTACGACCCGCTCTAATGTTCACATGTACATATCTGGTATGTATACCATATGTATATTAACTTTTCCTAAAGTTTTGTTTTTGTTGTTGTTGTAAATCTTTTGTGCAACAGCTGCAGCTGCAACATGAGAAAGCGACTTTCTCCTTTATTGTATTCATTAGTGTTGCAAAGTAATTTATTAAAATTTCACTACCTGCATTATCCTTTTTTCGTATCATATTCATTTACATATGAACGAGTCGAAATGCTTGCACTTATTAACTACATAGTTACCTACCCGGTGGAGGAATAAATGTTTGAGAATGCTTCTGGATACACACTGGTTGTAAGCAGGAAGCTTTTGATATTCGTTAAGCATTTAAAAACTTACTTAATTGATTGATTCTTTAATCGATAATTGATTTTGGTTGAAATGGTATAGCAGATCTACACTTGAGGCCTTTTTTTGTGATATCACTGGTGAGAATTCCCTATGATTTGTCCACCAAGCCATTTTCACTATGTATGATATGCTCAAGGTGTAGGTTGAATGAACCCTAACTTTAACAGTTTCTTATTTTTCCTAAATGATGATCCCTGGTGAGGATTCCCGAACTTTTTCGCAGTTAAACAAAAATAAAGTTTTTCGTAAAGGAGATATTAACGATTTTGAATATAGCTAGCTGGATTATCGATAGCAGTTAGCGGTGAAAATGTATATATAGACGAGTCTGTAGTGATAGTAAAGTTAAACATTGTTACCTCATTTTTTGTTTGTTTTTTTTTATTGATATATTCAACACACAGGGTGTACCCCTATGAATGCAGAACATTGTGTTGAATGGAAGGAAGAATGAGAGAGGGAAGCAATCACACAGGACACCGATTGGAGATCCTAAGCGTGTGTAGGGCATAACATAATAATATCGTAAAGGAAAATAAGACATATAGATTCCACCGAGGGAGACTGTTAGAGGCAGAGAAAATTTTGATAAAATGTAATGCAATCAAGTCTTTATGACAAATTCAATGGGTGCAAAAGCAATCACAACTTTACAAATAGACAGAACTTTACAAATAGCCACAGGAATTGTTATTCCTTGTGGCTAAAGTTGATATTATGAATCCCATAATATTGAAAGTTCTTAAACAAATATTGGAGTTTAATTAATTAAGACTATGAGAATTACTAAATTGGAAAAACTTTTCACTAACTTTCAACATTTTCGGATTTATAAGGAAAAATATGCAATAAGTTTTAATAATTCGACTTTGGCTCTTATTCCTTGTGGCCACAGATTTGCTATTGCCTCTTATCAGTTTTAACTGGCGTTAATTGCCCCTGACTGCAGTTGATTGTCTCAGACAACAGCTTATTGCTTATTAACAACTTCTGACTGTCTTTTGGTTTCTCCAACTGCCCTTAATTGTCATAAATACTTCTTTTTGTGGCTAATTATTGATATTTCTAGATGTCTTTAGTTGCCTTCTTTACATAATTGCTCGTATCTGTTTCATATTAATACCTCAATATCACTTTTTATCAGTGGCTGCAATACTGTCTTTCATTACTTACCACTGAAGCCTTCGATTGTCTTAGTTTATTTCCGATTCCTACTTAACTATTCTCTGTTGTTAGCTGGCAGGAACATATCGCCCAGTCAGACTACAATTGCCTTCGACCGCTCTTACTTCTTCTAATTGCCTATGATTCGTTTTTATTACCTACGATTGCAACTTTCTGAAATGACGATCACATTTTCTCGACATTTTAACTACCATCACTTTAAACGATTTTGCGTTTTTCCTAATGCTGCTCAAGGCAACGCTGCCAGCTTTTCCGCTGGGTACACACTACTCCTTTACATGCAGGAATATATGCATGCACATATGTAAATAGCAGCATCATCATCTGCAAGGCATGCTCATGTGCATGCTCCTTTTTTGTGTGTCTTTGTGTATTTGAGAGATGATATTCTTGCTGTTGATATAGCTCTTTGTTTTTGTTGAACTACTGTTGCAAAATGTTCATTAAGTTAAATATAATGTTTGCTCTTTTATAGTTTCTTCTCAGATTTTTGTCTCTCGTAAGTCTCAATTTAATTTTTTGTTAATATGTAAACAGAATCTTGCTGTGTGTGTGTAAATATACTGGCTTCTTCTCAGTTCTTTTCTAGATTGTTGCTTTTTGTTCGTCATGCCTTTTCTGTTTGGCATATGCTTATCTTTATGAATTTTGTTTTAAGATTTTTGCATTTACATACACTTGCACCACTTACATGGGCTGCATTCTAATTGTGCGCTATGCTATGACGATATACTCAAGAAGCTCCTGCTGTTGCTACTGCTACCATTATATGCAATTGTTTACTAAATTTATTTATGTTTTGTGTAGCAACTAGCTAAAATAACTTTTATCTTGGTGCTTGCTCTTGTTTTTGAGCTGTGCAAAGTTTTCTTTAGTGACAACTTGATTTGCTCATTTCACTTGCTTAGAATAAATGTTACGTATACGCTATGTAGTACCCTTACATACTAGTAGCTTTGAGTTTTATATAGTAGAGCAGTTATTATTTTTATGAACGGAAAGAAAATAGCAGTGTTGACTAAAGCTCGGCCTAGGCCCTCCTTGGGCTGTTGTGCCATTAAAAGTAAGTAAGTTGACTCTAGGTTGGTAGGTATTTTGAAATTTGAAATGCTTAAATATGAAAATATGTATTTAAACGAATTTCTAATGTCAAATAAATTTAATTCAGATTTATTTGTCAGCATATAAATTTATTCATTGAAGCTTTACACTAGAATTTGTAACTAATACCTGATTTAATCAAATCAATCGCAATGCACACAAATTTTGCCAAGTCAAGTCAATTGTATTAAACTTTGACACTAACATGAAAGCTTCTTAATTAAATAAATTTTTTAATATAATTTTCTGCGTGTGTATTATGAATATAACAATAGTACAGACATCAGTATTAAGATAGCAATTGCAATAACAGAAAACCAAGAATTACAATAACAACAACAACTACAACAAATGCCAACAGCAAACACAACAATAGAAGCAATCATAGAAATAGCAATAATGTCCCCTACAAGCATACAAGAACAATAAAAACAAATTTGAAAGCTTGAACAACAGGCAATACTTAGAGAGAGACAGAACAAGAGAGCGACAGTGAAAGAGGGAGGTTGAAAGAAAATGAATTTGTACTAGTAAATATCATAGAGTATTTGTATAGTAGTTTTCCATATAAACATGACTGCATGCATGGCTGCTTAGAAAGAGGCTTAAAAGCGGCGACACTGAGCCAGCCAAAGCAACAATAGCAGAAGCGGACAGTACAACAATCAAGACATCAACAACAGCAACAACCACAAATAGCAACCAATACACACTGCGAGCAACAGCATCACCAGCAAGCCCAAAAGCAATACAATTCCGGCTTTGACAAGTCAATATGGCTGCAAGCAAACACACACACACACTTACAGGTACGAAGTGCAAATACTTATACACAGAAGATTTTGTGATTAAGTTGCATTTGCAAAAAACACACACACTGCGACACATTGAACTTAAGTTGTATGTATGTGCGCATATAAAAATTGGCATCTGTTGTGCTCGCATGTACCCTGGCATGTCTATGTACTCGAATGACTAAATTCTATACCCTTTTGAGCATATTGAAAAATTTATCGTATTTACTTTTGTGGAATATATTAAGAAGGAGGAGGGTGTGCTGAGAGAGCAGCAGGATTCACCAACCATTCCTACATAACAGATTCCAGCTACTAGTAGAATCAAATTTGCATAACAAATCTCTTTAGACAATCTTTTATTTTCGTTCGTCTTCACAAGTACAAAGTCTTCGATTGAAAAAATAAAGTAAAGCATTAAGTGCGGCATTAACACACACACACACACACACACACACACACACACACACACACACACACACAGTCCAATGCATTCAATCTTTGCAACGCTATTGTAAGGCAGAGAATATGCTTTGGCACTTAAATGCTACTCTTACTCTCTCACTCTCTATCTCTCACTCTCACTCTAACTCTGATGATTTGCTCTCTTTCAATGCGGGCTACGGTCTCTTAGCCTGTATTTTGAGCTACTTTGACATGTAAGATTTTTATATTTACTTTTTTTTTTTAAGATTACAAGTTCTGAAGCAGCAATGCGTTGATTGTTTGTGTGTATTTACTGGTTTACAAAACCGTACACAAGCATCATCTTCAGCACTGCATTGTGCTCTACTACTGCAGTTCATGCGTAGGTCACTGCCTTCTTGAGAATTTTGTTTATCAATATACCGATCACGTATTACTTAGCTTATGTCTTCACTGTAAATTGAGAGAGTGAGTGAGTGAAGGAGTGAAGGAGTTGATGTTATGTGAATAAAAATCGTAGATGCAAACTTGTGTATATTTTCAGCTTACCATATGTTAGTATCTAGCTGCAAATACTTGAGCTTCTTGCACACAGACTTATAGAGGGTAAAAAGCCTCTTGTTGTCTAGAAACATTTGTTAAAAATATGTAGCTATCTACTATTGATTCCAGGAATATGCAAATTGTATTTATACAGAATTAACTACTAAATTTGTCACTTGCAGTCACTTGTATAATCTCAAATACATTCATACTTAAATAAATATCGCTCGTTCCCAGTAAGACTGTCATATCATAAAACATTTACAAAATTTACGATTTAAGTATACGGAAATAACGGTTATTTAGTGCTATATCTTTTGTAAAAGCAAATAGTTACTTAATAGTTATGGTACTCTTATGAGCTCTTCACGTGAGACGAATATTTGTCGTTATCAATTGTACGGCGTGATTGGTAAATTGGAAAGTTTAAATGCATTTCTCACGAAATTTATGATTTTTAAGTTATGACTATCTGGCAGTAAACAAGCTATGGTATTTCGTCTTAATTACTATTTTTGACTAAGTATGATTTTTCGATACATTTATATATTTTTTTTCAGGTAACTAAATTTGGGGCTTGTGTGATTTAAATCAAATTTTAAATCGAATTTATTGCTCTGAACATTTGAATAACTTCCAGAGCCAAACTTGTAGGTATTGCACATATTAGTTTTAGCGTTCGCTAAGCTGTTAGCGCTTAAGTTCAATTGTAACATTTTACCACGCTCGAAGAGGAACACGAAGCATTTGCAAACGTGATTAATTAACCTGAACAGATCAGGGTTGGCCAAATTTCCTTTTTTCTCAGAAAACTTTACTTGAGACCTACAATGATTGTGCAGTCACACCTTGCCGCACTTAAAAAATACCTAGAATTATTTTAGAGAGTTTTAGAGAGTCAATAATTGCTTTAAGTAGATTATGGTTAACTACTTAATTTTTTCCGCTAGAAATTGACAAAACTCCAACTCCATTTCCAGTTCAAGAAGATAGGACCTGCAGACTGCAAGTAAGTAGAAATCATTGTTGATCCATCTTCGGGCGAACATGTCCACATTGGCTACATTTGTTAAGTAGGATGCCTGCCACTTATCTTAAGTAGTGTTACAAAAATTTGTTGTTTTTGGTGTCTCTCCAGAGAGACACACTTAGGCCAGAATTGCCCATTGTTAAAACACATTGTTTTGACTTACAATTTAATGCCAGTTGCGAACAGTGAGGTTGCAATTTATTACCACTAGGCGGTTCCGCCATTGCCTGCCAAGAGCTGTACTTGTTTACTTCCTTATAACACTCATTCACTTCATATGGGTAGAAATATAAGAAGTTTTAAACCCACAACCTAACGGCTGACAGTTCAAGGCTCTGTCCACTAGAAAAATTGTACTATAAATTTGTAGTCGGCGACCCAAAAGAACAAATTGTACAAAATGAAAACTTGGAGTAGTCGTTAATCCTCAGAATGGAAGGTCTGGGACCATTATATTCTTTTGGTACCCTTCCAACTAATGGTGGGAAGTGTGCTCCGAACTGATTATTTTTCTTTTTTCTGTTACATTCGCAATCGTTAGTCATGCTAGGCTAATAAGGGTCGGTGGTGTATATCCAAAACATTTTAATAACGAATAACTTTTTCTCCGACACCAAGCGTGTAATATTAAATATATGTGTTCTTTCCCTGATACACCCAACTTTAACGTACAGTTTCTTCAAAACTCAGGAAGCCAAATTTCAGATTCGTGGTCAGTGAAAAAATACTTCTTCAATTAGAACTTGGGGTTTGGGGTCGTCGTTCACTCCCCAAATGGAGATTCTGATACCACTATGTTGCTTTGCCTCTCTTCAAGAATGTTTCTTTCTTCTCCCAGTCGTAGGTTCCATACGTCATGCTAGGCAAGTTAATCAGTATGTTCTGTCGTGTACGAGTAAATAGTAAGCAGAGTTGGTATGGTAAAGGACTTTCTTTAGGGAACAAAACCAAACCATTAAGTGAGATTTTATGACGATTTTGTTTCCCGGTTATACACAACTATAACTGAAGGCACTTTGAAAATAGAAAAACGTAAGAAGATGCCGACTTTATATTCTTGATCATCAATCCAAAAGTTAATTTAAAGCATTTCCTCAGTACGGGAAAATTTAATATTTTTTACTACTGCGGTAGTACGAACTCATGTTTTCTTTCCGATCCACGACGCAGACAAACCAACGCACCCAGTCACAGTAACAAATTAAGTTTAAATTGCTAGCAAATGTCCATAAACATTCAACCGACAAAAGCAACAAACAATTAAAATAAAAAAAATAGACTCCCAAGACCTTAGTTCGTAAAATTTAAAGATTTTAGGCATCAGTGTAAGTCGAGCAGTTACCACTCCATTTCCAATTCAATAACAACCAACAAGTGATCATTTATTTTCTAATCTCTTGCCGCATTTTTTTATTATAATAACACACAAAGCAGTAGACCATCGTTTTCAGTTGGCCGTTCGGATTCGGCATAAAACTGTAGATCGCTTTCATTCATGTACAAATATAACATGCACAACAAGAGTGTTGCGAAAAACTTGCCCAAGCCCTCCTTCGGCAGTTGTGCCATTAAAAGAAGGAGACAAAGAAGAAGAAGAAGTCCAGCCAGTCTCACTCTTACTAACTTTTTCTCACATTCATTTCTTTTATTGAATGGGCAGGCATTTAGAATTAGGAATTTTTTTAATTCTTTAATTCCAAATGCTTTAAGTACTTAATACTCAACTGCGCAGCGCTATCAAATTTCCATTTTCACTTGATAGAATTTCATATTATCCTCTTACATAATTGCATACATTCATCGATTAATTAATTGAAACTAAATGACATACAATTAATTTAATTGCTTACAATAATAAGCACAATTAAACTGTGTGGCATTATCATAAAGCAAAAAACAAAACAAAAAACAAAGGGATTACAACAAAAGGGGAAAAGAAAGGAATTAGACAATGATAACACGGGCTTAAAAAAGAATAAAACAGCAACAATCAAAACAACAACACAGCAGCAGAAGACAAACATTTACACAAATTGGATTCAAAATGAGACACTTGTGAATGTGTATGTATGTATGTATGTATGTATGTATGTATGTATGTATGAGTGTGTGTGTGTGTGTGTGTGTGTGTGTGTGTGTGTGTGTGTGTGTGGAGCGAGGGTGTAGCATAGCCATACAAATATCACAACATATAAGTACATATATCACTCTTACGAGTAAACGCACACGAGCGTGCCACTTGGAATGTACTAAAAGCAGTTTAGATAAAACTGAAACTGTGGGTATGTGTAAGCTTAAGTATGAATGTACTTAAGGTATGTATGTATGTATGTATGTATGTATGTATGTATGTATGTATGTGTTTATACATTCATATACATATGTATTTGCTTCTTTTTAAGCGTTTTACGCGATTTTAATCTGCTTTTGTGTGCGCGAATGTATCTGTCGCGCGATAACAACAACAGCTTAAGCTGTTGAAATGAATAAATAAATAGCGCAGAACAACTTAATGTTGATGGCATTTCAGCATGAGTAGCGACTATTTAGAATAATGTGAAATAAATCAAAGATTTAGCAAAACAAACACAAGCCGACAATTAGTAATTACTTACATAAATAAAATTAATAAATAAAATTATGAACAAATTAAAAAGTTATACCAAAATAAAAAATGGCAAAAGCATGAACTTATACTGTAACAATTTTTGTATTTCTTAAAAGGAATTTCAACAATTTTATTTATTATTTCAACGCTAGTCGCGTTAGCGCGTTAAAAATATAAAATAAATATCGTAAATATGCACAGTGGAATTGCTAGAATTATAGAAGTTTTTTTTTTTTTGTTCGGTTCAACGCCTTTGTCGAGCTAAAGAAACCAAAGAGGGAAATGGTACGAAATGAGCAAAAGAGCAGAAAAATATGTGCATATAAACTTCATGAAATTTTGTTTGCTACGCGAAAAAATTTCGTGCAAGACTGCAATAAGCTAAATTTCGGCAAAAATACAGCCGAAATATAGCATGCAAATATACAAAACATAAGTTGAAGTACATGTGGTATGTACTTAGTCTTCTACCCAGTGGTAAGAATATATATAACGCAGATATTGAAGGGTCCTTGCTATGTTGTTGTTGTTGTTGTTGTTGTTTGAGTGGTTGTTTTCATTTGAAAAATCCAATTAGTGCAACGCACCGATTTACTATTACATTTCCGTTTCTCCCTCTTCCTGGTAGATACTTCCTATCGAATGGAAGATTAAGTCTTGCTGTATGTTCTTCCATCTTGCAGTGGCCTGTGAGAACAGCGGTAGTGCATGAGATATTGGGACGAGAAGAAGAGTCTATCAGTTGTGTTGTCCTGAGGTCATTATATTCTGGACATATTTTCCTAGACCAGGCGCAGGTAGTCAGTCGTTTACCTTTCTGTCCGGCTATAGTGAGGTAGCAAGAAGCAAATGTGGCCTTAACACTGCTAAACAGAATTGCGCCAAATTGCGCTGTAGCGATGTCAAGGCCGAACCCAACCTAACTAGCTCGTCTGCTCTTTCATTACCCTCGATGTTTCTGCAAAGCAGGGAGGATCTCGCTCTACTTGGCCAGGGGCTAGAAATTACTCTAAGATAGGTTCCAGGCCATGCTATAGTAATCTAAATTTACAAGTTCAATGTTAGAAAAAGAAATAGATACCATAATGAATGCTTTCAATAGAAGAAAGAATAAAAGTTTATTATTTCATTGAAATCTTGTCGCAAAGAATGCATTCTTTTATGATTTTATCCATAAATTTAAAAAAATATGAGCAATATCATATTTGCTTGGATTCATAAGAAAAATTCATTATTTTTATGGAACTGGAGGTAAAAATATTATTTTTATTATACACAGAACTGGAAATCACTTTTCATTCCTTTTGTAAGAATACAAGTGAATGTATTATTCCTAAAAAGTTAAAAGTGAATGTATAATTTTTCTTAGAATTAGAAGTGAATTAATACGTAAATAAACCAAGTAAATTTCTTAAAAGTGAATGGATTCTTCATATTGAACTAAAAGCGAATGCATTGTTTTTATTGAGATGGAAGTGAATGGTGGTCGCTGTGGCGTAGTGGTATTGCGTTGGACTGCTACGCATAGTGTCCGGGGTTCGAATCTCGGCACTGGCAAAATCAAAAAAACAATTCTTCTACACGGCACTCCACCTCTTGGCAGGCAATGGCAGGCCTACAAGAGTAAAAATTGCCTATGAAAAGCTTTTCACTTCGCCGTTCGGATTCGGCATTAAACTGTAGGTCCCTTCCATTCACGTACAAATATAACACGGAGAACATGAGCGGATGCGAGAAGTTCGGCCTACGCTCTCCATGGTCTGTTGTGCCATTAAAAGTACTTAAGTAAAGTAAGGAAGTGAATGCCTTCTTCTTCTTATTGAACTGAAAGTGAATGCATTCCTTTTTATAGAACTGGGGCTTGGGGAATATATTACTTTTATTATAGAACTGCAATTCACTTCCCATTTCTTTCATTCCTTTTAAATGAGAAAGGGAATTACTTGTACTTATATACATAGAATTTGAAGTAAATGAATAAAATAAATATGTAGAAGTGAATTAATTCTTATTCAGCAAATGCATTATTTTTAATGTCCGGGAAGTGAATGCGTTCTTCTTCTTATTGAACTAAAATTGAATGCGTTTCCTTTTTATATAACTAGAAGTAAATGCATTATTTTTATGGAGCTGCAAGAGATTGAACTGAACTGAAATTGAATGCATTGTTTTCACTGAATTGGATCAAGAATGCATTATTTTTGTGGCTTGAAAGTGAATGCATTCTTTTTATGTTACAAGAAGTGTATGCAATTTTTTTTTACTGGCTGAGAATGGTTGCCGTGGCGTAGTTGGTGGTGCACTGACCTGCTACGCAGAGTGTCCGGCGTTCAAATCCCGGCAAATGCAAAAATCAAATAATAGAAAAAACAATTTTTCTACACGACAGCACCTCTTGGCAGGCAAAGGCAAGAGTAAAATTTGCCTAAGAAAAGCATTTAAATTCGCTGTTCGTGTACAAATATAAGACCCACAACATGAATGGATGCGAGAAGCTCATCCTAGGCCTACCATGGGCTGTTGTGCCAGTAAGAGAAGAATAAAAAGAAAGTGATTGCATTATTTTTATAAAAGAGAACATTATTTTAGCGTGTAGCGTGAATGAATGCATTCTTTCCAAAGAACTGGAAGTGAAACAATATTAATTTTTTTTTTTTTTGTAACTGTAAGTGAATGGATTATTTTAATGGAACTGAAAAAGATTGCATTCTTTTTATAGAAATGAAAATGAATGCAATCGCTTATACAAGGTGGGCAAAAAGTAATTTCATAATACGAATTGGCTGCCATTAGTTTTTCACGAAAAGTTTAGTTGAAGGTCTAAAATTGATGACATTAAGATGAAAAAATGATATCGGCCGAATGATCTCGTCGAGCGTTGATGCACAGTTATGCTCGTTTTACGGCATTTTGAATTGTGACTCGCAAAACATGTGATTAATATCGATCGACCAAAGCTTCAGTTATTAAATACTGGGTACACGTAAAAAGAACAAAATTCAGATCGCGTGCAGAATGTAAATCCAGAAATATGAGCACGTTTGCGGAATATACAAATACATATCTACATTCATATCTACAAATAAATAAACAGGCAAACTCCCAGAAGATAGTAAGATTCATGTTAGTATGTATATAACTAGCAGCCAAGTAGCAGAGCAGACTTGCAAATTACATGCAATGTACAAAACTGTCTGATTGCGAACACATATCTCTACTTCTATGTACATATATACTCGTATAATAGTATATGAGTATACGAGTATACCCTGCACTGCAAAAAGTACTTAAAATATTTCCTAGTCTGAAACGAGCTAGTTAAGGTACTACATAAGTGTGTCAAATCTGATGCAGGATGCGTCACTTTGATGCCTGCTTAGAATTTTCTGCTTGTATATGCAACAACAAAGAACTTCTTTCAATATTTCTTACCGTTCAGTGAAAATATTGACTTGTAGCTCTCATATTTTTTCATTTGTATTGATTTTTGAATTAAAGAATCTATGAAAATGAGAGGAGCGGAAGAGTAGTTGTCTGCTTTTTTCAATTACTTACTTACTTAACTGGCACTACAACCGATGATCGGTCTTGGCCGCCACTACAAAGCCTCGCCAGTCGCCTCTGCTATGAGCGCGCTGGCGCCAGTTGATTAGGCTAAGTGCAGTCAGGTTGCCCTGCACCTGGTCTTTCCAACGGAGATTAGGACGTCCCCTTCTACGTGTTTCTTCACCGTGGTTCGAATAAAACAATTATTATTTTTCAATTATTGTGCTATATTAATAATTTATAATTCTCAAAATACCATATTAATTTGTTTGTTGCACTTTTGTTGTACTGATTCTAAAAAAATTTAGTCCGCAACTACTTGGTTAATTTTAAACTAGTTTGACACTACTTATATCAAAATATCTGGCAATACTTTTTTCGGACTTGGTCCGGAGTTGTCACTTGATTTATGCTCAGTTTGGTTTCCCATTTCATCATGAATAGACTTACGCCTGAAAAACGTTTGCAAATTATTGAAATTTATGATCAAAATTCGTGCTCTGTGAAAAATGTGTTTATGGCAAAATTGTCTTCAGCGACGAGGCTCATTTTTGGCTCAATGGATACGTGTATAAGCAGAATTGCCGTATTTGGAGTGAAGACCAGCCAGAGGCAATTCAGCAGCTTCCAATGTATCCCGAAAAATGCACTCAATGGAGAAAGATACCGTTCGATGATAACACGCTTTTTGTTGGCCGAAAATGCAAGAATTGGACTTGGCCGAAATGTGGTTCCAACAGGACGGTGCCACATGCCACACTGCACGCGAAACCATGCATCAATTTTAGGGGCGAATTTGGTGAGCAGTTAACCTCACGTTTTTATGTAGTCAATTAGCCACCAAGATCGTGTGATTTGACCCCGTCAGACTATTTTTTGTGGGACTATGTTAAGTCTCTTGTCAATAGGGACAAGCCAAACACGATTTCTGCTTTGGAAGTCAACATTGAATGCGTCATTTGTGAGATTCCGGCCCAAAATGTGTGCCAAAATTAGACCTCCAGAATGGACCACTTGAAGCGTAGGCAACATTTAAATGAAATTATCTTTAAAAAGTAAATGGCAGGAATTGATTTCTTGATCCAAATAAAAATTTCATTCACTTTTGTAAAATTTCTGAGTTTTTTTTTTCATCTTCAAAACTAAACTCTTATAAAAATCACCCTGTACAACAGTTCAATAGCTAGCTAAAAAGTTATCGGGAATAGCGCAATTGTCTTAGCGCAGGACATCAGCGTGGAGAAAAAACGAGTATGTTGCGTGTAAATGAGATCGAGGAATGAACTAGTGTGCGTTTTTTTTCTGAGCTAGGTAATTAACTAGCTTTTGAACTAGTTGTTGGTTGCACTGCCGGGTATGTCTGGATGTTTGTTTGTATGTGTGAACGTGTGCTGCATGCCTAAGCCTAATGTATTAGTATTATTATTTATCATTTCACGCATGTGCAACAGTATCGAAGCACAGCCACACATGTAAGTTTAAGTAAGTGTGCTGGTGAATGTTTGTATGTGTGAATGAAATTTATTTGCCATGCTTATTGTTGCATGCAAAGAGAAATGGTGTCGACGCTATGTGAGAAACTGAGAAATAGCATTTTAAAGCAAATGAAAACTGAAATTTAATAATAGGAAACACTTTTTGGTTACCGCGCTTTTCTTACCACATAATACTTATGTAAAACTTTGTATAATTTCTCTTTTTTCATAAAATTTTTTACTAATGTCTATTTAAAATTTGCTACATTCTTTGTGTAAGAATGGCAACAGCAACAAATGAGCACAAGGCTACGCGCGGCTTGTAATTGATTTCATATCATAATACGACAACACAAAGGCATACAAGCATAAAAACACACAAACTTACATACTTACATATGTGTGTGTGTGTGTGTGTACATATTTTCTCGGTTTTTAACCTACTTTGTTAAGTTTTTCAGCCACAAGAAAATCAAATGTGCGATGACAATATGCGAAACAACAACAACAACAACAACAACAACAAGAGCAGTAACATCAAAACGCATGCTTTCTATTAACACACACATACATATACACTTTCATATATGGTACAAAATAAACCACGTACGAGTGCATATAAAGAAAATATGCGCTCAAAGCAATGCACTTTCGCATACACTCACACAAACACACATCATACATGTGTGTTTGTTTGTGTGTGTGTGTGCACATTTTATCCTTGAACCGCATAATATAAACTTTTGCTTTGTTGAACAAAAACACATAAAAAAAATTATAATGCAAAAATTGAAACGAAAGTAGAACTCATTTTGCATATAAATTTATAATGCTTTGATTGCAAAACCAACTACAGCAACAACAACAATCAAAAGAATTTAAGAAAAAAAAATTATTTTAATTGGCTTTGGCTTTTTGCCTTTATGAACCGAACCCAAATGTTAAGGGAAAAATTTGTATATAAGGAGAAAATGTTTGCAGAGATAAAAAAAAACTATTTTCTGGTTTGAACTTGAGTATAAATTATGATTTAAAAAACCAAATCTATAAAATTTAAGTTCTAATAAATATTTAATTAAAATAGATTGGTAACTAGCATCTTACCAATCTTGGCATCTTACCAATAGGCATCTTGCCTATAGTAAGAGAGAGATCAGGTAAAGTGGATGGTATAAATCCCATCGTACCAAACCGTTAGAGATTAAAGGTTATTGCCTTGAAGAACTTTAGAAAAACCTTTTCGCCAATCGATTTGGAGCTTATTTACCATGGAGCAGTAGACTTTAAGTCTGTTCGTTGTTAATCCAGATTCTGTAGAGTATTGAAGGCAGTATAAATGTATGGGAAAAAGAATGAAGAAGATGTAAAAAGTTCTGCCTGAGCTTTTGTATTTCATCGGTTCGTTTTCGATCCGAAAAACGTCTCGAATTTTGTGGGAAAATTCAGGGGGAATGTGCCAGTTAAACTACGGGTTGCAAAACTCTCTGCTTCCTTCAAACCCCTTAGCCTTCAAGTGTTAATTTGAAGCTAAATAAAGCTAAATTTTGGGGCTGTCGAACTTTATATGCCCTACTTATTTGTGTTTTATGTCAAGTGGGTGTGGTTATTATTCGATTTTGATCATGTTGGTAAGAAATTCTTTACCTAATATTCTTATTCAATATAACAAAATGTGTTGTATGTATTTGTACCAAGAAATTACTTAAATATTGTCTTTTGTAGAATTCAGTTACATGAAAGAAAGGCGTGTTTATTGCCCAATGATGATAATTTTCTTAACAGTTATTTTTTAAAATATTTTAACTGTGTGCTGTGCCTAGAATGTATTTTAATTTGTTCTCCTATTCAGTTGATATTGCTATTTGAATATTTTAGTTGTATGGAAGGTAGGCGTGGCTATTTTCCGATCTTAACAACTGCCATTAGAAGTAAAGTAAAAGTAACAAGTTTTACAATAGATTTTACTCATTTGGAACTTTTTCTTGACTATAAGAAATGCTTTTACCAAGTTCAATAGAGATTGCTTGAGTGTTAAGTAGTTCAGTTATCTTTACTCGCTTAAAGTCGCTTGAATACACTGACAATGACATCCTTATAGAAAGGTATCAACACACTAGATTGCCAGAGTGAATAGTTCTAGTTATAACAATTTTGAGTATAAACGATCTTCAGACATCACAGTATGACTGATTGATTTTTTACACTCAGATTGCTTTAAGTCGTTTAAAGTTACTTACTTTATATATCTACATATATTAAAATTTATATGGAACGATAACAAGAAAATATATCTAAACCAAAATGATGCCAAAATGAGTGTACCTAGAATGATCTTGGTGAATTTAATGCTAGCGATTGGAATGAAGAAATTCCATATGTTCGATTTCATGTAGTTGGATTTAATTGCCTTGCAGTACTTTTTTTTTTAAAATGTTTTCCGTGTTTCTCCGTGACATTACTTTTATATTTATTTACATATCAAATATGAATTCAATTTATTTGCTTCCGATTTGAACCATGCCACGTATCGCAAGTTAATGGATCAGGCCACAACATAGCGTGAACGTTTAAATAGAATGTAGTGCAACACCAGAAAATAAAATTTATAAAATTTATCAGCTCATCATTAATTCTTTAACCGTTTTTTTGCTATTACTTTTTTGTTCCTAAAGTATTTGATTAAAAATAGCTTCACATAATTTATTGTCATTGCAATTTCCAACGTCGTCACGCACACACAAACTGAACACCAGTGTCTAACAACAAATTTCTGCAACATGAGCGACAACAAATACGAGTACAGCAGCTACATATTTTTATTGCTTATTCCCCGAAACGTTCAACAATTTTTATTTTGCCACTTGAAATCTTTGGGTATTTCCGCTTCTAATTTTTTTTATGCTCTATTTCTTTTTGTTTTTGGCATTTTGTCGTTGGCGTTGATTTTTCATTTCTTCTACTTCACTACGAAATATGTACATCTATTTTAGCTGCTTGTCTTCAACATTCTCTGTGTGTGATTGTGTATACGCTTTTCTTGCTTAGTAATTATCGTAAAATGCTTCGAGCACCCGCCACTACACTTAACGCCAAAGAAATTAGGACAAGCACCATTCGCGCGCCACTCAAAATACAATGGCAATAGAACCAACTAGCAACCAACAACAAATAACAGCTATCAGCAAGTATAAAAACAGTAATAGCGGCGATGACGACGACAATGACGAAAACACAACGACTTGTTGTTGTGCTACTTTTGTCGCCGCCGTCGTCGTCGGCACAAAATAGCAATTATTAGCACTGCGCTATTTGCACGAACAAAAAATATAACATGTAACAACAATTTCTGGAGGCAATTTCGAAGAAAAGAAATTTCGAAGACTCGGCTCGTTTCTTCATCTTCTTTTTATGAGTGTGTGTATGTAAGTTAAACACACCTAATTGATACACTGCTTTTTATTATAGCATAATTTTGGGGTTTTGTTGTAGCGTTGTTGCCGTTATACTGAGTATTTTTATTGACTTATGTGTGTGTAAGTATATAAAGGGTGATTTTTTTGATACATAGTTTTTGACGTTAATATTTCGGACAGTTCACACATGATTTTTGACATGTGTCAAAGTGTCAAAGTAAAAAATGCTCAGTTTGGTTTGGCATTTCATCATGAATAGACTTAAGTCTGAACAACGTTTGCAAGTTATTGAAATTTATTATCAAAATTCGAGCTCTGTGAAAAATGTGTTTATCGCAAAATTGTCTGGATACGTGAATAAGCAGAATTGCCATATTTGGAGTGAAGACCAACCAGAGGCAATTCAGCAGCTACCAATGCATCCCAAAAAATGCAGTATTTGGTGCGGTTTATGGGCAGGCGGCATCATTGGGGCGTACTTATTCAAAGACGATGAAGGCCGCACCGTTACGGTCAATGAAGAAAGATACCGTTCGATGATAACACGCTTTTTTTGTGCCGAAAATGCAAGAATTGGACTTGGCCGACATGTGGTTCCAACAGGACGGTGCCACATGCCACACTGCACGCGAAACCATGCATCAATTGACAGGCGAATCTGGTGAGCAGTTAATCTCACGTTTTGGTGCAGTCAATTGGCAACCAAGATTATGTGATTTGACCCCGTTAGACTAGTTTTTGTTTGGGTATGGTAAGTCTCTTGTCTATAGGGACAAGCCAAACACGATTTCTGCTTTGGAAGCCAACATTGAATGCGTCATTGGTGAGATTCCGGCCGAAATTTGTGAAAAAGTGTGCCAAAATTGGACCATCAGAATGTACCTCTTAAAGCTTAGTCGCGGGTAACAATTAAGTCAAATTATCTTTAAAAATAAATGGTAATAATTGATTTATCGATCCAAATAATAATTTCATTCACTTTTGTAAAATTTCTGAGTTTTTATTTGATTTTCAAAAACAATAAAACAATGCTCTTAAAAAGCACCCTTTATAAAAATTAATTTGCTTTTCTCAAGCACTTGTTTAGCTGTTGGTAAATACCCATATTAGAATATTTAACATGATCAATACACATTCTGATTGCTGATGCGATGAAATTTTTGTTTTCTTTTCTTTTTTTGTTAGCAGATTACTTTTCTTTATGTTTTCTTATGCATAAGTATGTATTTTCTTATGTACATACATAAGTTGGAATTTTCGCTTGTAATAAAAGAAAATGAGGGGCTTTTCTTTAGTGTTTTCTTATGTTGTGAAAAGAATATTAATGCTGATACCAGGAGAGATAGAGACAATGAGCTCGGGAAGACAAACTTAATACATATTTTCAAGTGTAGGCTTTAAAGGAATTTGTTGAAAAATTCATATGAATTATTATCTAATTTTTATTTTTGTTATAAACTTTCTGTTTGCCATTAAGTAGTTAAGATTTTAATATCTTTCTTTATTACTTATATTCGGTCTTCTGTTTTCGAGGGTACAACATTTAGTTAGGTATATTCAAAACTTTTCGAATGTCAATGCTCTTATTAATAATTAATAATAATAAAAATTGTTGGGTTGGCTGATATAAAAGTAAAACTTAATGTTGAAAAGTCAATGATGCTTACACTAAGTCATCTTTAGCATTTCTATAGCACGTGTTTATTATCAGTAGCACATATCAAGTATCAAATATCAAGGTATCAAGCATCAAGTACCAAGTAGATAACTTATATATAGAGTCAAGTACTAAGTTTTAAATATCAAAAGATGAGTATAAGGAATCAAGTACCAAGACCTAAGTACTTATTTTCTAAAAGTACCACGTATTTCAATAGACAATAGTCAAGTACCTTGTTTCAAATATCAATTACAAAATATCAAGTGTCGGAGACGAAATATCTTGAATAAGGTCCAATAAGTACCAAGTTTCCAAAGAAGCGTCAAGTATCAAGTACCAAATACGAAGCATCTGGTATCAAGAGTTTAACATCAATTTCGAAATTTCAAGTATTAAGCAGAAATACCAAGAATCAAGTATCAACTACCTACAACATCCGAGAACAATTTTGAAGTATCAAGGATCAAGTATTAATAGTGAAATACCAAGTATCATTTCAAATATTAATTTCAAGTATCAAATATGAGAAATCAAGTACTGAATATCAAATAACGAGTACTAGTTATAAATATCCAAGTAAAATATTCAAGGCATCAAGTAGCAGGTATCAGTAGTCAAGCACCAAATTTCAAATATCAGGTATCCGAGCATCAAATGCCAAGGACGAAGAATTTATTAATAGTTAGGTATCATGTTTCTAAGTCTCAAGTCGAGCCTCCTCGCTGCGTCTCCTATCCAGCTGGCAGATGTGACACCCATCAGTGAGCTAACTAATGTGTACGGCGAGCTTCCCCGTGGCATTAAATGAATGGTTATGCAAATGACAACGATTTGGAGATATGCACCTGGTATGTCCGAACCCTCTACAGGGAAGGTGCCTCTATCCAGCTGGCAGATGTGCTCGAACAATATATAGATGACATCATCGCTATACAGGAAATGCGATGTAAGGGGCAGGATTGCTCCAAAAGACCATCCTGTGATATCTACTACAGATGTCTTGAGTCAAGACACGAATTTTATGTTGGATTTGTCGTGGGGAAGAGGCGGCGTCACCTATTTTGAAGGTTCACGCTCGTGAAGGATCCCCTAGCCACTATCCGCGTCAAGGCAAAATTCTTCAACATCAACTTAATTTGCGCCCATGCCCGACGGATGAAACGACCAAAGATGACTTCTACGAGCTCCTCGACAAAACTTATGACCATTGAGAAACAGAAGGATGTGAGTGCGATGAAATTGAAATGTTATGGAACAGGAACGAGGTACGAAAATTCTTCGAAAGAATAAGACGCCTGACGTGAAGACCGGGTCTAACCTGGAAAGATGTCCAGGGTATTATGAGATTATGGAGCGAGCATTTTTGGCAGCTGCTTAATGGCGATGCCGGCCACTGCTTAATGGCGATCCTGCCACTGCGGAATCTGCTCCAGAATTTTTGCTTTGATTCCGATTCAGTGCCAAAAATTTCATAACAAATAGCTACTATGTATTTTGGTTCCAGAAAAATCCATGAAAGTTAAACGTCGAGAACACATTTCAATAAATTTAGAGACTCTAAACAAAAATAAACAACTTAAGAAATAAATAACTTATTTTCTTTCTCATAGTCTAACACTTAGGCACTCTATTTTCATTATTATTTTGTCGCCAAAAAAATAAGTCGCCAAATCTTTTATTGCCACAAATGTGTAACACTTAATTTGCGTCCAAGACTTAACCGAAAAAAAACAACAACAAAATTATACAAAAGTACGACGACAAGGCAAAGTGGCAGTGCCCACAAATTAAGTGTCAGTGGTGTTGGTCTTGGCCAGCACAGCTAAAAGCGGCAAACAGGATTTAGCAGCTGCTTGAGGCAACATAACATTATTGTTGTTGTTGGTGTTGCCGTTTCTGGTTATTTATCACAATTTCTTCTTTTATACATACTACTTTTTATTACACTTGCTGCGCAAAACTATCGATAAGAATCTCAGTAGAAAAGAAGAAAACCAAGCAAAAGTTGGTATAGAGGAAACGAGTAAGAGGGTGAAAGAAAGAGAGAGGAGGGAGGATACACCACCACACGTCCAAAGGTGTATAGACTAATTGCATGATTACGAAAAGAAATTAATCAGGATTAAAATATAAGGCACAAAAATAAGAAGCAAATGAAGAGATAAATATAAACGAGAAAGGAAAAGAAACCGAAAGAAAGCCAGAAGCAAGAAAATTATAGCTAAATTTGTAATTAAGTATTTTCTGCTTTCTTGGGCGTAAAATGTACGTATAATAATTAAATGAGGTGGCTGTTGAAAAATGATAGCTACTTGTTGTAGGAAGGCTCAAGACTGGGATAGTATACAAATTTGTACTAATTTTAAAATTCTTTTTGAAACAATAATGAAGTGTAGGTAAAATGTAGGAAAAATATTTTTACAAAAAGCATTAAAATTCCGACCACGAAGTGAAGTGGAGCATGCTGTAAGTCACAGCTGGCTTAAGTAAAAGGAAAAGTAAATAAAGAAGCAAGCAGAAAAATCTTGAATTTCCACTGTCTTTACTTTGCTGCCATGGTCTAAAATTTATACATACAATACAAAATGATTTTGCTGAGAGGGAAAGCTAAACGTTGCTCCCTTTCCTTCTTTGTCGCTCACAAACTCCCTTCAAGTTGAAGCTAAAGTGGAAGAGAGTGTGTAGATTTACTCGTAAGTATACCCAAGTGATGCAGCATAATTTTTCTGTATATGAGAGAGTGTGTATGTATGTTTTGCAATATAAATAAATTAGATATTCATTGAATTGTTAAAATTTACTCACACACACACACACACAGACACAAATATACATAGAAGTTATTGCGCAATGTAAAGATTAAAAAGAAAAACCCACTCCCTTTTATTATACTTCAACTTCTTCTCGTTTTTCACCATCTCTTGATTTTATTGCGTTAAATTTTATGTTAAAGCAATAAAATATTTTAATGTTAGGCAAAAAACAAAGAAAACATTCGTAGCATTTAAAATAACATATTGTGTTGTATATGAAAATGGCTTATTTACAATAAAATGAAAAGAAGAGGATAGGAAAATGCTAAGCAAAAGTGAAAACATGCAAGTACTCGAGCAAGTGAAACTGATAATGCATTTTTAATTGACGGAACATTTTTATAACAGGAAAAAGAACAGCAAAGAAAAAATAGTAAAAAGATGAAACAATTTTCCGTTTTATGCGAATTAGTGACCCAAATAGCACAACCCAAAATGTTGTATATTCTTGAGCGCATCGCATAAAGAGAAATATTTTTATTTGCTCAAATATTTGTTGGTATAATCTTCTTGTTAACTATGTACATCACATTTTTCCATGCTTATTTTAAAATGTATTTTGCTAATGTATGCAAAGATAACTGATTCAATTAACAACTTCAATACTTAGTTTATGATGTCTTTAGGGTTAAGGTAAGTCTAAGTATTCAAACAATATTTAGAATATGAGGAGTGGAATTTGATTTGCTAATGTGTCGGAGATTAACTCTGTTAGGTTACCCTTTGAAATGTTATTGAAATTGAATACTTCGTAGATGTTAGTCATTATCTGAGCTGCATAGTGGATTTTTGATAACTGATACTACGTAGATTCTTTTTCTTGAGTCTTGATAGTTGGTATGTGATATTTATATACTCGCTATTTAATGTTTAATACTGGATTGTGTTTGATGCTGGATTCTTCGTTTTGGATTCACTTACTTACCTAGCTGGCACTAGAACCGATGATCAGTCGTGGCCGCATCTATAAAGCTTCGCGTTGGCCTCAGTAGATAAGTCCAAGTGCAGCCAGGTCGTCCTGTACCTGGTCTTTCCAACGGAGATTAGGACGTCCCCTTCTGCGTTGCGTGTTCCTCCACCGTGGTTCAAATAAAACACCATTCTAGCCGAAGCGCTTTCTTCCATTCGCTCAACATGACACAGCCAGCGAAGCCGCTGCATATTTATACGCTTGACTATGTCAGTGTCGGCGTACAGCTCATACAGCTCATCATTCCATCTTATTCGATACACGTCGTCCACGCATACTGGACCGTAGATCTTACGGAGTGGAGTATCTTCCTCTCGAACGCTCCTAACAGCCTCTCATCATTGATGGTCAATGTCCACGTCTCTGCGCCATACATTAGGACGGGAAGGATGAGGGACTTATAGAGCGTTCTTTTCGTCGGTCGAGAGAGGGCTCTACTTCTCAATTGTCTACTGAGCCCGTAGTAACACCTGTTGGCAAGAATTAAACTCCGCTTGATCTCAAGGCTGACATTATTGTTGGTATTAATGCTGGATGCTAAGTTAACGAAATCCTTGATGACTTCAAAAGTATAATTGTCAACAGTCAAATTTTTTCAAAGACGACGTAATTCTTTCTTTGTTGACATAAGGTATTTCGTTTTCCTCGTTCATCACTAGACCCATTCGACGAGACTGCCTTTCCAGGTTGGAGATTGCTGCAATGACTGCTCGAGCGTTTTTACCAAAGATGTCAATATCATCAGCGTATGCTAGCAGCATGACGCTCTTGTAGAAGATAGTGCCAGAGATGTCAATGTTCGATTATTTTCGGATTATTTTCTCCAGCATAAGGTTAAAGAAGTCGCACGATAGGGAGTCATCACCTTGTCTAAAACCTCTTTTGGTATCAAATGGAGCGGAGAGGTCTGCCCCAATTTTCACTGCGCTTGTGGTGTCGATCAGTGTCATTTTGCAAAGACGAATGAGCTTTGCAGGGATACCAAATTCAGACATTGCGACGTACACTTTACTTACTTTTAATGGCACAACAGCCCACGGAGGGCCTAGGACGAGCTTTTTCGCATCCACTCATGTTGTGCGTGTTCTATTTGTACATGAATGGAAGCGACCTACAGTTTAATGCCGAATCGGAACGGCGAAGTGAAAAGCTTTTCTTGCGACGTACAAGTGATCCCTAATCGTGTTGTCGATCTGTGTTTCTCAGGTCTTTTCCAGGATTGGGCGTAGTGTGAATCGTTTTGAATTCTTCATACCTCAATATAGTTATAGTTATACTTCAATAGTTCATAGTTCATTCTTCGTTTTCCGGTATTCATTCTTCTTTCTTGATTTTTGATTCTTGTTTCACGATTCTTAAATCCTGGTTCTAAATCCATGGTCTATGATTCTTTATCCTTCATTTGCTGTAATCTTGATTCGCGATCCCTTACCTTTGATTGTTGATACTTCATTGATTTCTTGATTTTGGAGAGTTGAACTCCCGTAGGTTCGATCGCAGCCGCAATTTACCTAATATTTATAATTTCAACCATCATCAACAAGATAAAATCTCTTCTATCGTCAAAATTCTCTCTCACTTCACTTACTGTACTCCAGATATCAAAACAATCAGTATAAACTGTGGATTCAGTAAGTGCAACTTGGAATATGTACCATAGAACTTAAGTTAAATGTTACTCATACGCCATGACGGTCTTAACTTTTTACAACTAAAATGCATTTTATTTCATAATTAATGTAAATATGTAAAACTTTCAGACAGAAAAAACATAATCAGCATTATTACTTTAGCTTACACTACACTAATTAAACTGACACTATAATATTTTTTTTCATGCTTCCTTACCAAAATTAAATGCACATTTTATAATTTTTTTACTTTTTCTATAAACACACACACACACACGTTAACTCAATTTGAAGCGCTATACAAAAACAAAAAAATAGAGAAATGGCAACAGCAAAAAGTGCGCATACAAAAACTATACAAACAGCACTTTTATGCTTACAATTCCAAGCTGCCAATTTTATAACAAGATTCTTTTAACTATGCACATGCATACACACATACACACATACATACGTACATACGTAGTACATATACATATATACAATAGTACATAACTATGAATGTATATGTGTACGCTACCAGTCAGAGGGCGTAGCTGCTTTAGCACAAATGAGGCTAATAAACATGAGGCAGCTTGATGCAAGAGCAGCACTGACAGCAGCAGCAGCGGCAGCATCCACAGCAACAGTGGTGTGAGCAATATTGTAATAGTAACTATGTGGCAGTGGTAAAGGCTACCAGCATCGACAACAGCAACTACAACTCAAGCGTTTGCAATAGCAACTACAACTCAAGTAACAAAATCTCGCAGTTTATGTGAGTGTAACTGATAGAAAAAAAGAAAAACGTTTGGAAAAATGAAATAAATTTCACACTGAGTGATGAGATTACAAAAACAAAACAAAAACATACCCGCTAAGGTTTTGGTGTGTTTATTTGTTTGTTTGGATTTTTTTCTTTTTTTTTAAATATTTTCTTTTCATGATTTTGTGATAGCGGGCGTTGAATGTGGGCAAAGTTAAATTACAATATTTACTACATTTACTTAAAATGTGCACCGTCAGCAATTTATTTTCTTTATTCTTTCTTTTGTTTTTTGGGGGCAACACAAGTGAATTTAATGAATTTTAAATAAGCGTAAAATATTTGCTTTTAGAAATAAAGAAACTTTCTTACCAACATAAACTAAAACTAAAAATGCTCAGCTATGCGTGCTACATTTATTTTTATTATACAATATTTTTCTGTTGCAAGGAGAGTTACTTTATGATTCCTATCAAGTGGCATTAAAAAATTTCACTTTTATTTAAAGTTTATTTGCATAAATGTTATTTAAGGATTTTTTTTCAGTTTGAAATTAGCTTTGTGCCTCAGCCTATGTCTAGCTTAAAATAGTCCTGTTAAAATTTGAATAATTAAACATAACCCTAGAAGAGACAAGAGACATTTATTCAGGTTGCAATATAATCGGGGCTGGTAAATCAACTAGTGCATTAATTATAACTATAAAATAACAAGTTCAATTTAATATTTAATTTAATTTCGAGAAGCTTAGGAGTTTTGCTATATATGTGTTTTCTTTACACTTCTTCGATTATTGTAATTAAAGTGTTGGTAACTGTATTATTTAGCGCATAGTGCTGAAAATTTCAACTCTGTATCTAAGTAGAAGCTTTATACAATGAAAGAACCTAAATTTTTAATAAGTGTTCACTGCAAACATATCTTTGTACTAGATTGATTTGAAAATTGGAAGAAGTAAGCTGATATTTAAAAAAAAAATGTAGGTGAAAGGAAATTGATATCTGGAAGGAAATTGATATCTGGAAGGAAACAAAGACTTCATGTCTTAGAACCAAAAAGAGTTTAAGTTACCAATAAAACCTGAAATTGGAAAGAAATCTAAAATGAAAAATCTGTGTTAACAGGATGGAATCTTAAACCAGAAAGGAACGCAAGACTTGGAAGTATCTGAGATCCGAGAAGTATCTAAAGAAATCTGAGAAACGAATGTAAACTGAAATCCAAAATAAATCTGAGACCTGAATGGAATCTAAAGTTGGAAAAAAGAAAAATACCTTCTATCCGGAATAAATTTGTGATTTGTGATTGATTGAGAAGAAAATTTGTTATGTGAGTGAAATCCGAGATCAGAAATTCGAAAAAAAATTTAGGTAAAATGATACCTTTGATTTGAAATTAATATGATGGCTATAACCCCTTTTTCAACTTTTCCCCCCTTTTTCTCTAACCCCTTACTTGCTGTCACCCTTTCTTCTTTTCCTAGGCCTTAAGTACAATGGGCTACATAGACTGTGTGCTTGAGGAACTGTCCTGCACTCGTAAGTTAGGTTCTCGGCCTTCTTCACATCAATCCATCCATCCCAATATGATGGCTAAAAAGAATATGAGATATGAAGAGTGTATCAAATATAAGAAAATTCTTCTGAAATTCTTCTTCAGAAAAGAATCTTGAGTCCAAATGCAAGTTCCAAAAAAATTTGGAAACTGAAAAAATTAGAGATCTTGTAAAATTCACCTGATATACGAAATAAATTGGATGTGGAAGGAAACTGAAATCCGAAAATAATTTGTAGATCCGACAAGTGACTGAAGTGGGAAAGGAATAGAAGATGAATCTCGGAAAGGAGTTTATGATCTAAGATTAGAAAGTATCAATGTAATGAATTTGAGATCTTACAGGAATTTTGAATCATAATTAAAAGAATACTTACTTACATTACTTTTAATGGCACAACAGCCCATGGAGGACCTAGGCCGAGCTTTTCGCTTAAAAGAATATGAGATCCAAAATGAGTTTGAGAAAGTTTGAGTTTAAAAGTGAGATAAAAAGTGAAATTCAACCTAATGGAATCGGAGATATAAAAGGAACCTCACGAATGAGATGAGTTTGAAGAAAGTCCCAATTGCAACAAACTATGAAGTAGCTTAGGATTTTGCAATGTTTTCAATCAAATGAAATGAATGATAAGAAAAACACACATTAAACATAAAACACACGTAAATATTAAAGTTTTTAAAGCAGCATCTGAAACACGCAAAAAAAAAGAAAGAGAAACAATTTTATTTAAAAAAATCTCACAAATTGCACACACACGCATGCACAATTTTACGAGCGACTCCGCCCTTTCGCTGTAATAGTTACGCTTTCATTTGCAGCCTTATATAAAAGCGACAAAGAAAAAGAATCAGCAAAACAAAAAACAACAAAAAAAAAGCCAGAAGCACTTTATTAAAATGTAAATTCAATTTAAAAATGTCAGGCAAAGTGCATAAAAAAACCGACACCGAGAAGAAGAAGGAAGGAGAGTACCAAAAACTAGCAGCGTAGAGAACAGGAGCAACAGAGGCAGCGTCATCGCCATCAAGCAGCTTAATGACTAATGATGCATAAATTTGCACGAACGATTTCTTGTTGAAAAATTAAAAGGAAAACTGTAGTAACTGCACTGCTTACATAATAAAAGTATGCATGCGCAAATTCATTACATTAAATTTCTAGCACCAAGCCATCAATGCTGCGACGATTTTCAGGACGAACTAAGGCTGCAATGATTTCTACTTACAATTTCTTTAGTGCTGTCGCTAGAATAAGCAAAAGAAAATGCAATATTTCATAGTAACTAATAGATTTTTCTTTGTGAGTGTGTGAGCGGCTGTTGCTAGTTACTCGTACTGCAATAAAAGCAGAGTAGCAACATCATTAGAAGAAAATGCCTTAACAACTTTGCCTTGGAAGAAAGGCAACATTTTTGTTAGCATCCTTATAACTTTTGCTTGGTCGCATGCTTCTACTCTTCATGCTCGCTTGTTCAATTAATTTCAAAGTCATTGATTTTTGCTTGCTTTCGCTTTTCCGTCAGCTTTTCACTCCCCAGCTTGCGCTCGTTAGCTTTGTCACAATTTCTTGGCGAACAACTATTAATTAATTTTATTTTACGAATACTTCCTTACTTACTTGGTCCGGCAATTACTCTCGCGGTCTCTCTCTCTCTCTCTCTCTCGCTATCTGCCAGCCTCACTCTCTCTTTCTCTTTAGCCGGTTGCATACTTACACTCATACAAATTTCTTTTGTCACTTGCCTTTTACTGTAGCGCACTTTTCAACAGGTTCACTGTGTAATTTCCGTTTCCGTTTAATTCATGTAACATTTTGATGTTGTTGTTGTTCGTATGGAAATAGCCAATTTTATGTTATTCATTCAAATGCGCTCGTTCGCTCGCTTCGCTTTCGTCTCAGTACACAGAAAAAGTGATGAAATATTTTTGTATGTCGTCGTCGCTCAACATGAGGACGACAAGCACAAGCAGCAATAGCAGAATAGCGCACCGGCAGCAACAAATACATGTCTACAATAAGAAGACATCAGTTTTGCTAGAGAACAGAATGAAGGAACAAACAAAAACAAAAACATCACACTTCTGTCGTAAATAATATGATGTCGTGTACTCCTCCTGGTATCCTACTCCTCATCATCGTCGCCCCCGTCTTCGTCAATTTGCTTACCCTTCATTTTATTCTACTTTTTCATGCTTCTTTGTCATCGGCTGCTGGATGCTGGATGCTGTTTCTTTCTGCTCCTCGTCTCACTTCCTTCCACTATTTCTTTATTCTGCTACTTATTTTTTCTACCTTCTTTTGTTTGTGTATGTGAGTTTTTGGTGATAATGATCGAGGTGGTGCTAAAGTTGAAGACGCTATTTGCTGTTGTTGGTTTTGTCATCGTCTCCTCTTAATGCAAAGTGATGCTATTGACCCTATTAGCATTATCTTAGTTGTTCTTCTTCTCCGGCAAAAGTGTATAGATTAAGGGGGCCACAAAAAAAAAGTTGAAAACTGAAAGCAACTAGGCTGAAGTAGGCAGTAGCAGGCCAAATTGTTAAGGCGTTTTGCAAAAATGCTCTGTTGACAAAGCAAATTAGTCTATGATGAGTGAGAGTTAAGAAGTTGAAGCAATCTGTATTGTTTTATTTTTTTTTTTTTTTTGATTTTCTGCTGAGACAGGAAGCATCATCTAACCAGCTTGTGATTTATTAATAGCTGCCTGCGGTAAAGTTAAGTGACAAATTAGTGCAATATTCTCAGAAACTATTTAAATTGTTAATAGGCGTAAGAAAACTTTCTTCAAGGGGTTTCATTTTTTGAACGTTTATCGGGAGAGGAAGTAGTAATAGCTTTTAGTTCGTGATTAAATGCAAATATGATGAGTAATAGCTACCCATCTGGGATCATGTTTTTTTACAATGATAAAGTTATATGTAATGGTATTAACTTTTCTGTCTAACTTTTATTAGAGCTTTAAAGTCTACTTAAAATATTGAAATGAATAAAATAATACTTGATCTGCAAAAGGACTTTCTTACTTAAGAATTTATACTCAATACATGCATTTTCTTTTGCCGTCAAGGTAAATCACTGTACAAAATTGCAACACAATTTATGCATAAACAACAATCCTTTTGTCGTAAAACTTACCGTAAACTCCTTTCGTTTTTGCGAAAGCTTACTTTTTCTGCATGTACCGAGTAATTACTCATACGCAGTGTAGCACTGTGTATAAACTTTCGACACTATGGAAAGTTTTCTCATTCCAATAATAGCAAATTCTAGACTACAAAGTTTCTAATTAAAAATACTTTATGTCGCTCTTATGACATGTTTTGCTGATGTAATTGCATGCGCATAAATCTCATGTGTGTGTTTAAAATTTTGTACAATTTTTATTATGAATAAATAAATTTTAGAGTTATGACACGAATTTGTGGTTAAATCTATGCAATAGAAGTATGAAAAAAGCCGTTTTAATTGTGCACTCAAGCGAAAACTTTTCTGAGACTTTTCTTGGATTTTTAGTTTTTTGTTTTATGGTATGCTTAAGAATTCTGCATCTCAACAAAATAAATTGCAATCATTCCTTCAATTGCAAACTTAACTTTTCTAATTTCTGGCTTAATATTATGCATTGATGTTGAGCTCTGCTACTACTCAGCTCGCGTCTTCTTCGCCTCTTCCACTTAACTCTTTACTCATTTGTCTGTCTTTCGTGTCTGCTTTCAGCTTTGTCATTTTTACTTTACTTTTGCCATAGGTTAAAATTTATTATTCAATATTTGAAATTCTTTAGTCGCATAAATATTCCAAAGGTTCTTCTTTGTTTTTTTTTCTTTATGTTATGGAGTTTTGATAAATTTCTATCAATTTGTGTGCGCCCTTTTTTTTTTTTTTTTGCTGCCTGCTTGCTAGTGTTTTTTAATGCTTCTTTTTTTCATTCATTCATTCGTTCTCTAACTTTAGCTGGTTTTGCTAAATTGTTGGTTATTAATCATTGGTTTATTTTTGAGTTGGTGGGGAGAGAGGGGTTTATAAATTCTATGGTTCAACTTAAGAACTTTTTGTTTGAGAGTCAAGTTATTTGTCAAGAAATATTTCTACGGCTAGTGCTGCAAGCACCAACTTGTTTGTCAAAAAAAAAAAAGATAAAATTTATATACAAAAATATTTTCAGTAACAGAAAGCAGAAACAATTGAATGATCAAATAATTTTTGTTTTTATTTACAGGTAAGCTTCTTCAACATTTTGTATTGAAGTGAATATTGCAAACAAGTAAGTAACTACAGAATCAATAAATTTTTCCTTTAAGTGGGTACTTGGTCTAATAACATCACTCATACGTCAGGGTGAAAAAATATTACAGCTTTCTATAAATTTCCATAAAAGCGTAAATAATTGTATGGCAACGAAGTCTTATACACTGGTTAGACCTACAGTTTAACGCCGGTTCCGAACGTCAGCGTGGCAATTTGTTATCACTTGGTGGTTGGCAATTGCCTGCCGAGAGGTGTACTTTCTTATAATTCTCATTCACTTCATATCGGTAGAAATATACAAAGTTTATGAGAAGTAACCATCAACCAATTCTCGGGTGAAAGTGTTGTGCTCCATCCACTAGACTATCGAGGTCGAGAACAGAAGAGAATGAAATAAAGCAGCCAGACTTTATATTTTAGTGCCCTTTTTTTAATTTTGTTTAATTTTCTAAAAGCATAAATTTATCTTCTTAAATGATTGTTACGCATACGACACCGTGTCTATGTAATCTATATTTTGATTTATATTTTTTGACTATCATATTTCCCCTTCTACTGCAACCAGCACCTGTAATATTCCTGTAACAAAACGTTGCTAAATTCGGTTGTTCATTATCTAGGTTATATATATTTTCAAATATCAAAGTCACCCATTAAGTGCAGCTAATTTGTACGTGTGCTGTTAATTGGCAATAGACGCTCTAATTAAGTATGAGATTGTTTGAATACTAAATGCTCGACTACTTATATCCGAACAATGCAGCTATATCTACCTAAATACTTGTGATATATATTTACTACTTAGCAGTCAGTAGATATGTGTTTTTAAATACCACAAAACCCTAAACAAAACACTGGATTGATTACAACAGCAAAAACTGCAATTGTGTGTCACATAAAATGAGGCTCTATCTATGCGTTTGACTGTGTGTGTGTGTGTGTGTGTATAGAAAATGTGCGTCTGTATTCAAAACCGTAAATGGTTTCCAAAATGTCATTAAAGAATTTTCACTGCAAATTTGGCGTACACTTGCATACGTACTGGTACTTGTAATCGCATGTAAATATAAGAGAGAAAGAAAATATTGTTTGCTTGTTGGAATATTTTTACATGTATGTGTCTGTGTTATGTGTGTCTGGCTGTGTTAGAGTACGTAATTATCAATTGCCAAGGACAAAAGCGGTAATGGCATATGAAGTTCAGCTGCACAGAAACACACACTTACATACTTCTTTGTATGTACGAGTAAGTATATACTTATAAAAGTCAATCTATTCAAACAGACAGACAGACAGATATACATGTAGACACAAAGTCAATTTATTCAAACAGACAGACAGACAGATATACATGTAGACACAAATACATACCATACATACATTGTTGATATCGTAGAAAATTGTTGTGCAAATGTAGAAATAAACGACAATTGCTCAAAAAAAAGAACAAGAGACTAGAAACGAAATGAATCGAGTTAACTTTAGCCTTAGGTTTCACCGAATATTTAACCAATGATATGCTATTTGTGTATTTAATGCACCTATGCCATGTGTTGTCTATCTGATACCATTGATATAATGAGACTGTAGTACCAGAACGTTGCTGAAGCGTAGTAGTAGGGAGAGTAACCGCATCTTCTCCCTTCCTCCCTTGGATCAATAAGATCTGGTTATTTGTGAGAATACAACATAACTCTGTGCTTGCTCAAAGTCCTCTATTTCTCTTATTTTTTTCTGAGCAACTTACTTTAAACGAACAAAAAGAGAGAGTGTTCGATTTACCACTCTCAGCTCCATCAAATTTTTGTTTACTCAAAGTCATGTACAAGCAAATGATTCATACTGCAAATTATTAAAATGTACTCTACACAAACTGTGATATTAAGCGACTTTAAGCGAGTAGAGTGTAAGCGAGTCCAATTAAAAATTATATGCCCGCTTAATGCACCTTGTTCGGAAACTTACTTGGCAATACAACAACAATATACAATGCAAAATGCCAATCAATAACAGGTATTCTTATAAGAATTTAACTTTAAGCGACTTTAAGTGGGCAGTGAAGGATGAATCGAACACAGTTACAGAAAACAGTTATAACAAAATAAAAAATATTGTTTAGGAAAACAATTGAACTAATACGTTTTTTTTTTACTCTGTGCAAAAATAAGAAATTGTTTTTGAACCGAATCAATTTTACTTCTGTAGTACTTCTGGTCGCTGTGGTGTAGTGGTAGTGCATTGGACTGCTACCCATAGTTTCCGGGGTTCGAATCTCGGCACAGGCAAAATCAAAGAGTAGAAAAAATAATATTTCTACACGGCATCACCTCTTGGCAGACAATGGCAAACCTACAAGAGTAAAAATTGCCTATGAAAAGCTTTCCACTTCGCCGTTTGGATTCGGCTTTAAACTGTAGGTCCCTTCCATTCATGTACAAATATAACACGCACAACATGAGTGGATGCGAAAAGCTCGGCCTAGGCCCTCCATGGGCTGTTGTGCCATTAAAAGTAAGTAAAGTAAAGTAATTATTGAGTATTCCAGACAGGAGATGCATACTCAAGGATGTGTCTAACAGGTGAAGTGAATAGCGATTTTGTTGTATAAGGGTCGTTAAACTCCTTTGACCAGCGTTTAATAAATCCTAACGAACTTTTAGCTTTGTTCACACACGAGTTGATATGTAAGTTAAAACTTAATTGGGAGTTCATTGTCACACCCAACTCCACAAATATCAATACATGACTCAGAGTCTGATCCTGTAAAGAATAGTTAGCAGACATAGGTTGTCTCCTTGTAAATGTCATAAACTTACATTTATCCAGATTGAATAACATCAAGATTAATCGGCACCATTTTGAAAAATTATCAAGATCTTCTTGCAGAAGTTTTTGTTGTAAGATAAGAACTTTACATCATCAGCCTACATTAAAATTTTGCAATTTCGAATAACAGATTGCAAATCAATGATAAACAGAAGAAATAATAAAGGTCCCAGATGGCTCCCTTGGGGAACTCCGGAAGTAACAGCAATGCTTTTTGATACGGCATTTCGGAAAATCACTTTTTGTTTACTGTTACTTATATATGACTCTATCCATCTCAAAAGCAAGGGCGGAAAAGCTAGTTTTTTGGATCCACACAAGGAATGCGCACAACCCTCTCTGAGCCTGGCCTAGGTTTATAAACAAACTCTTTCACAATTGCAGAAGTTCATATCAACATTGGCCAGAAGTTAATATCAACGATTGTCCTTTAGTTTTGGCTTTACATGGGTTAAGCCACTTCATTACTCGCCTTTTTGCATTGTACTAAGAGAAAGCAGTTGATAAAAACCAAAAATACTAAAAAAACAATTGCGGCAAATTGCTATGGCTGGAAATAGTTTTTACGAATATTTGTTAGCAAAAATTTTATTGTGGCGAAAACAATGCAAACACAGTAAACACTTTGGTAAAGGACTGTCTCTTGTCAGATGAAACAAGTAAAGTTCATAATGCACATCAATAAATAGTAGTATATGTAATTTAAATGTGCAAACTCAGGAATGAACTGACAACAAGCAAATGTAAGTGAAAATTTTAAAGCTTCTTATTTGATTTCGGAAACTATACAAGAAACAACAAATCAAAAATTATATTTTTATATTTCAATGAAACTTATTTTCTGATCCACTGTAAAATTTATTGATTTTTCCTCGAAATTTTGCACTTTCACAAAAATTTCTGAATGTTTCAAATATAAAATAAAAATCGCAAGCGCAAATTCCTAATGCGTAAAATAGCTCTTCTTTCTTTCCTGGGTTCTGCTTCCATGGCTTTAGCATATGTCGCATGAACCAGACAGACAATTTAATGGAACTAAAACAAGCAAAAGAGCATAGTAAAAACACATCGTCAGACTGCACATTAGTGAAAATTCTAGCTACTGGCAAAAAAATATGCAGACTCAACTTTGTCCCAGACATTTGTTATCAGTGGCGTTTTTTAGTTCTTCTCTAGTTTATGGTTTTTTTGTGCCTCACTTTCTTTCGTCTAAAACGACCTTAAAACTTAAGTTTTTCAGTCCAAGTTGCAGTAAGTGAAAAGTGAGCAAGAAGACAAGCAAGCAATGAGCAGTAAATGCGTCGTGAATGCATTTTACTTTTGCTACCTAATGGATTTTTTCTGCCACTACTTACTGCTACTATTTGTTTTTGCTATACTCATTCATTCATTCTTTCATAGTTAAAGTCTATAAAAGAAGTAAAATTGCATTAAATGAATTTGGTTTTTTTTTTTCGTTCTTCTTGTTGTAAAGTGTAAAAAGCGGAAGTGAGTTGAGTATGAAAAAGAAAGAAGGCAAAAAAGACAGCAGCTGTAGACAAAAAAAATCTAAATTAATATAAAAAGTTGGAAAATAGAAAAGATAAAAATATATATATTGAAAATATTTGTTGATGATTCAACATAAAATGCTGCAAAATTGTTTAATATCATTTTATACTTTCTTGTTGAGCTAGCTATTTTAATTTTGTTAGCATCCTACTAAGAATTTGTTGATGATTGATTGCTGTTAGCTTACAAGCAAAGAAGATATTTGATTTTCAATGGAAATGAATTGAATTTTAATGAAAATACATAATCTACAAATTAAATATCTTCCACATCAATAAACCGTTCACTTTGAGTTATACACATTTTCCTCCTCAATACATTAAGAGAATGAAAGATTTAAATAGATCTTTTTCCATAAGTTGAAGTAATTTCAATGCCCTCACAATTCTTTAGAAAGTTGTATGCACAAGGAGGAAACTATTCCTAATTGGAATTTAACTCGTTGTGAGGAACTAAATAAATGCTGATAAAAATTATTTAATATATGCATTTATTTTAAGAATCTGACTTTGATCAGTTTTTCCAAATTGCGAAAGGTCTGTGGAAATGTTAGTAGCTCTGCCTTCAAATGAATTTAAGAATCTGCTGTCAAATATGAGTTTAAAGCTTTGAAAAGCATTTGAAATAGCTGATGTTTGTTATTGAGCTCTGCTTAATATTCCCCTATTATATTTGATTAAAAATTGTGGAACTCCAACAAATAATAGTGTAAATTTATTTGAATTTCATAATTTATAATTCCTTATTCAAATATTCAAAATATTAGTCAATACGTCAAACGTTTTGAACTCGTTTTCCCTCACCTCTCTCACTTGCTTTTCCACTTGTTGATTCACAAATATTAAAAACATTTTTTCATTACATACTATTTAATTTGTATTTTAGTTCGGGGTCCGATTCCAGAACTTTGCCAAATACTATCTCCGTTTCCTCTATTGTCGCTTTCATTCAAATTCAAAACATGACAAAACTATAAAAAATTAGTCCAAGAGGTTTTTATATGTACTACATAATTTTATAGTTTTTACCTTGCTCATCTTACCTACATCTCTCTCTCTCGCTCTCTCTCTCTCATTTATCGATCACAACGCTTCTCCCAGAAGTAGAAGAAGTAGTGGTTCAATATCCGAGACTTTGTTTGAGGATTCATTGGTGGGTATTTTAACGTGGTGAGTTCGAAGCCCGACGCACAACCATTCATTCAAGGCCATGGGGAAGCCCGCCGCACACATTACTTAACTCACTAACGATTGTCAGATCGCTATCCAGGGGACGCCACGAGGAGGCTGTGTGTCGACTTGAAACGTTAAAGTGCAAGCATCGAAAATGGACGCAATTGCGACTGTAACGAACTTTACCTTGTGTCCTACGCACCAGGCCAACCTTTCCTTCATTCTCTTCAATATGTAGCTTTCTCTCCTTCCCCCTCTGTCTCACTTTTTTCTATCTTTCTTTGCACAACCCTCGTTTTAGTCACGCCTTTTGTTTCATCTTGCATCTTGATTCTTTCGATTCTTTCCCTCTGATCTCAATTTTTATCCTATCCTTTCATTCTCTCACTTTTCATTCTCTTTACCCTTCATTTTCCTCTTTTCATTTTCATCATTCGTTATCGTTCTTCATCCCCTCATCATTTATATTCATCTATTTTTATTTTCTCCATTCATCTCCAACTCTCTATTATTTTAATTTCCCTTTCAACTTTATATGCTTTTTCCTTTACCTTACTCCTTTTTCGATCAATTTCTTCTCCCTCTTTCTTCCTCTCTCCTTGGCTTACTTTTCTAGTGTAGGCTTGTCTGCATTAATCGTATGCTTCTCCTTCCAATACTTAAACCTAAATAGTCCAAAGCGAAAAGCTCGGCCTAGGCTCTCCATGGGCTGTTGTGCCCAAGGAGAAGAAGAAGATTTGCCATTTTACATAACTTCTTCGGTGCATTTTGAAAATATTTCCTGCAATAAATTAAGTATTAAACGAAATTAAATATCAATAAATTTTAACTATTAAACGCTTGCAATAAAACATAACGATGTAAGTGTAGTAAACTTTCACGCTTCAATTAAAAATAAACGTGAATGTTTAATAATAATTATTATTGTTGACAAATAAGCAGCAGCAAAATGTAAAACTCTATAATAACTTATTACAATATGAAATAAATTACATTTGTAATGACATAAGCAGCTGTGTTCAACTTGGAGCCTCTCCCTTCTTTCCCCCTCTTGCTGCTACACCCACTCCAACTGTATAGCAGTGTCCTTTTTGTTCCGGAAAAAGGACACAAGTGATGCTCAGAATTGCAGTTAAACTTATTTTGCTTCAGCGTTGCCAAATACGAATGCAAACAAATACTTGCAATAACAAAAAAGAAACGGGCACAACACACAAATTGTCGGTCAGTGTTGTTGGTGTCAGTGTCAGTTGCAAGCGTAGAGTTTCAGTATCAGTAGCAACAGCAACAGCAACACCTCCTTTATTATCTGCTGGAATTGCAGGACAAAGCATAAAGAATATTGCTACTGATCGTGCTAAAATATTTGCTGCAAGCAAAAGTAATTGCAAAATATTGTAAAGCAGCAAAAGCAAAACTTTTCAATTGGCGTAATTAGGCTTTTGCACTTTGGCCAGTAACCGGACACATTTTTTTTGTTAGATGTAAAGTTGTTGGATGATACTTTTAAGCGTAGTAATAACTTTTTTGATTGGACTTTTGTAATATTTTGAAATAAATATTTTATGGTACACACATTTTATGGGTGGGTGATAGCAGCAAAACTGAGTTTAGGTTGAAAAGGTATTCCAGGAATTTCAAATTCAGGTTTTTCGGTATCACGCTAAAAGTTATTGAGGCAATGAAACAAATATTTATGCTCAAAATTCTGGTCACGAAGATTTTAGGTAGTAAATGAGTAGCACTAATAAAAGTCTGCCACCACACGACAAAAAAAAGGTGCTGAAACAACGATTAAAGTAATATAAATTTTCTTTTATGCACAAGAACAACCTATCCCTTATAACAGCTAATAATAAATAATCGCTCTACCCCTAGTAAATTGCTGTATTCTTCCCCACCTACATTCTTCTCTTCTCATTTCGGTGCAAAATTTATTATAATTGAATTATGTTTATCGCAAGATGGCAACCTTCTCATTATATTCTCGACTAAGCGTTAAACTTAATCTAAAGTCAGTGCCAATTCATATCCATAATCATTGTGGTTATAATTGCGGACACAGACACAGACACACTCACAAATACATACACACAAAGATTTAGCTTGCTCTTTAATCACACCGTGTCTCATACTCTCCCGCAGTCTCTAGGACCCTGCTTTTCACTGCATGGCTAATTGCTTTAATTGGTATTTCACGAGTGAGAGACGCTGTGCGAGAATGTGTGTGTGCGGGGCAGTCGGAGAAGTAGAGGCGTGCAGTAGCACCACCTCCTACCAAAATGAAATTAATTACAATTTCATGAAAGTACAAATTTTCATAAGTTGAAGTTGACATCGGGTCACAATTTTATGTTTTTTTAGGGTCGTTGTACTTTTTCTGTAAAATAAAAATACTAAGAAAAAACTGAAATAAAGGCGGTGCATGGCGGAAGTTGAAGAGTGCAGACGAAGTACACACTCATAGTCTTAAACTAAGAAGAACCCGGCAAGAAATTAAAACGGGCGAGAAGAAGAGAGAAATACTTAGTGTGGAGAGTAGTAAAATAGTCGTACATAAGTTTTTGTCGCATGCGATTAAAACGGAAATTATGTATGACAAGGACATATTGCTGCATTGTGTGTTTGTGGGTGTACAAAATAATATTATTTGTTTGTTGTTGTCGAGTTTTCGGCTGTAGGAAGTCACGATTGCTTATAAGTGGATCACGTTGTGCGTTTGCCAAAAATCTTTTCAGCTTTTTGTGTTTTGAACGGGAAATACAAAACTGTGGAAATGAAAAAAAAATATATATATTTAATTAATTGGATTTAAAAACATTTCAGAAAGTTTGTCTTTATGCTTTAAGTACAGTGTTGTTAAAAGATTTGCACACACACACACACACACACACACACAGGCACACCGGTTTTCTACATTGACATGTAGAGTATGTCGAAACTAGTAATCAATATAGAATAATGTAAAAAATAAATATGTAATTTTTCTTTTTAATTTTATTGTATCAAAATTTAGGATATAGTAATAATCCTCATTCAAGTTCGGATGTTATAAGAAATAGAAAAAAATTATATAAAAACTTCAAAGCGGAAAGAAAAGTTGCTTAGCGTTTGAAAGTTCAGTTTTATATGTGTCTACCTTAGAGATAACGTGGAAACTACATAAAATCCATTAATCGAAAAATTAAGAAGTTTATTTTAAGGCATGATTAACTAAACTGTCTAAATGTTACGTGAATATAACGAGAAAAATTAAACTGCTGTAAAAAAAACTATGTTTAAAGTATTTAAATAAATGCAGATATATAAAATTGACTTATACTCGTACATAATCTTATACATTTTACTTAACTGCAGTCTACATTGGAACGTAGAAAACGCAGATCATTTGCTTTTAAAGTAATTTAAAATGCAGTATTCCTTTCATTTCTAAATAATACATTGAAGAGTAGGTATATGTAAATACTTAGTTGGCCAGAATTCACCAGAAATCGTAATCAAAAAAGATGTCATATGACACCTTGTAATCACCTTAGTGTAAAAAAAGAGAAAAAATTATACTATCCGCAAACTTTGTACAGACTCAACACAGTATCAAAATCATTTATAGTTTTTAATGTAAACTAATTAGAATGTAGATTACGTGAAATAAACAAAAGTGATGTATAAAAGTAGAAATAAACAGCGTATTTGCCTTTGTAATTAAAAATTAGTAGTAAGTAAATAATTTAACATTCTCTATATGCTACATTCAGATGTAGACAATGTCAAAATCTAAAAATTTATGTTGAAAATTTAAAGAAAGTTGATAGTTGGTTCTTGTAATTCAAAAGCTCTGTGATGTATAAGTATTTTATCAATGAATAGCTTTAGCTTGTATGTGCAATAAAAAAGCTAAAAAATAAAAAGAAATTGTGGGGAAAGTTAAAAAAATAAAAATAAAGTTGACTATTGATTTAAATTACATCGAAATATAGATAATGTCAAAAATGGTAAAAATGTTGTTAAAAACTAATAAAAATGTTCAATGTAAAATGTTCTTCGATATTCGTCATATTCTACATTCAGATGTAGATAATGTGAAAATCGAAAAATTTATGTTGAAAATTTAAAGATTGTTGAAATTTCGTTTTAATAATTCAAAAGCTAAAGTATTTTATCAATGAATAGTCTTACTTTAAATGTAGATAAGATGTACAATAAAATTAAATTGTGTAGAAAATTTAATAACAATAAAGTTGATTTTTTGATGTGAATTCAGTAAAAATACATATGAGGGACACTCCTTGATATTCTTCTATTCGAAATATAGTTAATGTCAAAACTTTAGGAAATTATGTTTAAAACTAATAGAAGTGTGACCACCATGGGCATCACCGAGGACCCGACCTGCACATCTTGTCTGGAGGAGGTGGATAGTACAGAGCATTTTCTGCACATGTCCCGCCTTTGCCAGAACGAGATGCCGCATTTTGGGTTTCTATGTCACAGGAATGGACAAAGTTCACTACTTCCCCTTCTGCGATCTTCTGAGATTTGTGAGAGAATCCGGAAAATTTGCGGAAGAGAACGTTGCCCTCCTATAACCGCCTTTTCAACTTGTTCCCTCTTTTTCTCTAACCCCTTACTCGCTGTGACCCCTTCTTCTTTTCCTAGGCCTTAAGTACAATAGGCTACATAGCCTGAATGCTTGAGGAACTGTCCTGCACTCGTAGGTCAGGTTCTCGGCCTTCTTCACATCCATCCATCCATCCAATAGAAGTGTAAAAATAATGTTTTTTGATTAAAATGCAATATTTTTCACATATGGAAATTGTTTACGTTGGGGAGTACATATGTAACATGAAAAATTTATCCAAGCGTTAGTTTATTATTAGTTTATTTTATTAAAATACATTGAAAACATTTTGGTATGAGTTTTCTACACAAAGCTAAGCGTGTTCGACACCACACTGTTCCAAAGCTCTACAGAAATAAAAAATAAGAAACAAATATTATAAAATAAATTAAAATGGCAAAAAAATTTTGTATATTTTTTTCAATCGCTGTTGGTAGTTTTAAAGCCGGAAATGCACACATTTACATAAATATTTTATTGAATTTTTTTTTTGGTGAACAGCGATTAATATGCGCTTCAGTTGTTAGCAGCCTACGCTCGCTCTCTCACTCATTCTTGTCCACATTTATTATATGCGGTCGCTTTGAATTAAGTTAAGTCCTTCATTTATTCCGGTTCACTGACGCTTTATTTGAATTTGTTCGTTCATTCATTCCATTCGTTTTCGCCTGTTTTGCCATTTTTATTACAATTCAGCGCATTTCAATTGAAAATTACAACATTTTTGAATAGATTTTTGTTTTTTCCGTACCTACATATATTTTTTTGGACTCTCTAGCCGTAGTCATAGTCGACATAGTCGTCGTCGTCGTCGCTATCATCATAGCGACGGGAATGAAGTGTAATAGTAAATACTGCAGCTACTTTATTGTAGCGAGTTACCTACTTTTGTGTGTGTTGTTACATGGGCCATTCAATGTTTTACATGAAAGTGTAGTACCAATCTGCCGAGTACATACTGTACTTTAGTTTATACTATGTGTTTGTCCACAATTTTGGCAGTTATTCAACGATTTGGTTACACTTTTGAAATGAGTATGAGCATGTGTAGGTGTGAGTGTGAGTGTGTGTTTCTGTCGAATGCATGCAGAAAAATCAGCTCAACTTTTAGGCGCTCGCTCACTCATTCACTCTTGCCGAATTTTCTGTACGGTTCAAGTGGTATTGGCTCATCGTGGTAGTATGTAAATTCAATAAATTTATTGCCATGATGTGTGGTCTGTATTTATGTAAGAGCATATGTATTTATGCATTTGTGTATGTGTGTGTGTGTGTGTGGTTTACTACATATTTTGTAATTTTGAAATATTACTACAATACGAATAGCAAGCAGCGCAGGGTACCAGCAATATTAGGTAGCATGTTGCTGCTGGTATTCACTTCTATTTAGTTAGTACCCATTTCCAGTACCCCCTTGCTCTTTATAACGACATTTGCTTGCCTGCCTGCCTGCATGACTGTCTGGCTTGGCTGCCTTTATTGCCCGATTACGATCGAGCAACATATGTGCAACTATGAATATTTTTGGGAATTTTCATTTCATTTTGATGGCTGAGTGGTTGTTGGGTGTTTCGTTGTTGTTGTGTGGTGTTTCCTTGTTTTTGGAATTTTTAAGCTAATTTCGTTATTTTCCGTTTATTTCAATTCGCATTTACATTCCAAACATTTTTTGTTTGGTTCAAAAGCAATTCTTAACCACATACACATTTTCTGCTGTGTGTTTTGTATTTTTGGTGGTTACACACAACAACTACACATTTTTAACCACTTTTTACAAATTAAATTTTAATACATTTACATGTATTTTATTTCAATCATCGTGTTTTTCTATTCTTTTTTTTTATCATTCTTGCTACATAGAAGATGGGGTGGCTTAGTTACACACACACACACACACCTATGCACCTAAGTAAGTATGTGAGATTTACCATAAAGCAGGAAGAAACTACGTAAATTCACCGTCCTCATTACTTTTTCTTGCATCTCTCGTTTTCAACCTCACTTTACCTCACACATTTCCGCCTTCGCATTTCATCAGCCTTTTCAAATTCAGTTTTTGGTGTAAATTTCTGTAAAATATAATTTCCTGAAAAATTACACACTCGTAGGCATACTCCGGTTCATATGTACTCGTACATACGAGTATACACACACAGCACTTCCGTTTGTTGTACCTATGTCTACTTATAATGCTGTAGTATTTTGTTTGCGGTTCCGATGATGTTGTTGTGTTGCTTTCTCATATACATACAAGCATGTATAGAAATATATGTATGCAAATATGGATATGTATAGAGCAGTGGCGCATTTATGGGCTTGCATAACACTAAACCTTGTTTTATGAACTTTTATGAACTTGAAAGACTTAAAGTCAGTCGATTTGGGATTTAAGAAACAGCGTTGATAATGTCATTTAACCCCAAATATTGAAAGCTGAAGTAATAAAGTGAAGTGTGGTCACTGTGGCGTAATGGTAGTGCGTTGGACTGCTACGCAGAGTGTCCGGGGTTCGAATCTTGGCACAGGCAAAATCAAAAAGTAGAAAAAATAATTTTTCTACACGGCACCACCTCTTGGCAGGCAGTGGCAAACCTACAAAAATAAAAATTGCCTATGAAAAGCTTTTCACTTCGCCGTTCGAATTCGGCATTAAACTGTAGGTCCCTTCCATTCATGTACAAATATAACACGCATAACATGAGTGGATGCGAAAAGCTCGGCCTAGGCCCTCCATGGGCTGTTGTGCCATTAAAAGTAAAAAGTAAAGAAGTAATATTATTTAATAAATGGAATCACATGTCGTCGTCTGGATAAATTATAGTCGTGTGTGAAAATCGGAGGAAGATCTTTCGATTACCGCTATCACGTTTTCGATATCTCCTTTAGTTTCCAAGATATTTATGCAGACTAGTTAATTTTATCGCATGCTGCAAGGTCACGACCTCTTCTTTCTTCTTCTTTTAATGGCGCAACAGCCCGTGTAGGGCCTAGGTCGAGCTTTTCGCATCCACTCGTGGTGTGCTTGATACATTGGGCCCTATAAAAAGTGTCCGTAGTTTATCGTTATAAGCTGGTGTTGGTACATACAAATCTGGCAACACTAGTACGATTATGTCAAACGAACACTTGTTTGAAAGGTGGCATTTTAGGCTTCAGTTTTATGATTCATCGCTAGTGTAACATTGATTTGAAAATGAGTGAAATATCTGAAGAAATACGCTATGTGATGCTTTGTTACTCCAGAAAAGGTAGAACCGCTGCAAAACGATGCCGAAAAATTCATGCGGTTTACGGTGAAGATGTTGTAAGCGAACGCCGGACCCAGAAGTGGTTTGCTCGATTCCGTTCCGTAAATTTCGATATCAAAAATGCACTCAAACTCACTGAGAGAGCCGATGAAATTTTGCAACTGTGTGGAACACAATCGACACGCCAGCTGCCAGGAGATATCAGAGGCGTACCAACATCATCTTATAATGAAAAACAGCGATTACTTTTTCTATGGCTCAAATTTGTACATGAATGGAAGGGGCTCACAGTTTTAAACCGAATCCGAACGGTGAAGTTAATATCTTTTCATAGGCAAATTTTACTCTTGTAGGTTTGCCATTGACTACCAAGACGTGATGTGCTGGACTGCTACGAAGAGTGCCTGGATTCAAATCTCGGCACAAATCTCTAAACGGGATCACCTCTTCGAAGGCAATGGAAAAAAAATTTGCTTACGAAAAACTTTTCACAAAATTGTAGATCCCTTCCATTCGTGTAACTCACACAACATAAATTTATTTATTTTCATTTTTCCTTTTTTTTTAATTATTTAAAAATCAACAACAACTAGTCAGATTTGTCTAACAATAGGTTTTTGAATGTAAAATTGCACGTAATACTACTTATCTAAAGTGAGCATGTAGATCTCCTTGCTGGTTGAAACGCCTCAAAAGGTCTCCTTTGGTTTGAACCGACTTAAACGTTTGGCTGTAACATCGCAAAGTAACGCCGGAATAGTGCTGTTTGAGTGTTGACTCAGTCTTTCATGATGTGTATTGGCAACCTTCTGTATTTCTTGCCTAACTGTAGGTATTTTAAGGTCACGATATATGTCATCATTTCGCACATACCACGGAGCGTTAACTGCATCCCTGAGTTCTTTGTTTTGGAATCTTGGTATCATATTTATTATATGATTTCTTGCGCAGCCTTAAATTTTAACGCCATAGAGCCACACAGGCTTGAAGACTTGTTTGTATATCATTAGTTTGTTTTGTTGAGACACTTTGGATGTCCTTCCAATAAGCCAAGTTAGTTTTTTTTGCATTTAATTTTCAGCTCAATTAGTTTTTTCTTGACGTGCACCTTCCATCTCAGTTTGGCATCTAGGTTCATACCTAAGTATTTCGTAGAATTAGTTGCTGGAATTTGTTCACTGTTTAGGAACAATGGAATTTGGGTTTCTCTTTTGTTGGTAAAGTCGACGTGGATAAACTTGGAGCTATTTACTGCCAGTTTCCATTCATTGGTCCATTGTTCAACTTCTTGGAGAGCGATTTGTATCTTAGTGGTAGACACGTTGTTATTGGGGCCTGTAGCCATTATAACCGTGTCATCTGCAAAATTTCCAACACAGCTTGAGTTCCACCAACACAGCTTGACACAACATAAATTGATGCGTAAAGCTTGGCCCATTAAATAAGAAGAGGCAGCAGAGTCTCAGTTAATCCAACAACACAGCTTGACACAACATAAATTGATGCGTAAAACTTGGCCCATTAATTAAGAAGAGGCAGCAGAGACTCAGTTAATTGATATTCAAGTCGTAATCGCATTACATCGTTGTCAATGGAATATATTCTTTACAAGGATCAGCAACAAAAATAATTACAAGTATGCAGCAAAATTCAAAGTGATCTTCCGCTCCAAAAAATGCAATCAATCACAAGCCCAATAAACTATAAATTTTTAGTGCATTAGGGGTTAAAAGCTTATTTTATTTTTTTATTTTTAAGGCTTTTTATGGTGACCTGAGAATTCCTTCCATACAAATACCGTTCACTCTATTTAATATGTGTTCACCATACATGTGCATACATACATAGATGGAATTTTTGTGTTTGTTGTTTAAACTATGTACATACATATGTATTTATGTATGTATATGCAAATACTTTATAAATTTTAACATTTATAAACACACTTGCATGCATCTGTATAATAAATACTACCCTGTAAGCAATAGCAGACCACTTCACGCATGTTTTTGGTCAATCAGGCTAGACATATTTCTAGTCTATCCATGTGTACTAGTTGTTACACGGACTAGTAAAATGCAATGCTAGACATGACCAGATTGAAGTAATAAACGTCGTTCTTGCTGACATCAAATACTTCGGGAGCATAAATATGGCAGCTGCCTAATAGTTTATTATTAGCCGCATGTATGGAAAACTGGTTTATAAAAACAATAATTACACGGCCACAAAAAATTTGACATACGACATACTTGATTGATATGGTTGACTTCAGACCATGGGAATGTGGTTTTTCACATGGAATAGAATGGGTGTGTATCCCGGATCAAGGCAGAATTAAATTTTTTAATATCTTTGCGTACACACGCGTTACTCATCTGAGCTATACACGGACTGGTTGAAGCAGCGGTAAAAACCAACGAACAGCAGTTCTTTTCTGTGTCGATTTGCTCGCCCTACATATTTCTCTTAAGACGATCGTACGCACAATGATCATGTAGTCCATCTAACAAGAACTTTGCACCATAATCCACAGCTACTGGTTCAAGTCGAGTAAACTTCATAAAATTCAATAAGTTATTCATTTGTTAAAAAATAAAAAAAATTTTAAAAAATACTAATAAAACATTATTATTTTTTTTGATTGAATATAACTAATTTTTGGACTAGTACAAAAAGTCAGTGCAGGGCCAGTACTGTCCAACGACGAGCTTGTCTAAAAATAACTAGTCTGCTCTCATATGTTTGAACTATTACTTTACTTACTTTACTTACTTTTAATGGCACAACAGCCCATGGAGGGCCTAGGCCGAGCTTTTCGCATCCACTCATGTTATGCGTGTTATATTTGTACATGAATGGAAGGGACCTACAGTTTAATGCCGAATCTGAACGGCAATTTCATAGGCAATTTTTACTCTTGTAGGTTTGCCATTGCCTGCCAAGAGGTGGTGCCGTGTAGAAAAATTATTTTTTCTACTTTGTGATTTTGCCTATGCCAAGATTCGAACCCCGGACCCTCTGCGTAGCAGTCCAACGCACTACCACTACGCCACAGCGACCACGAACTATATATGGATCTAATTGTGTTACCTCGCGGTCTAGTATAATTCTAGTATGTATAAGTCTAAACCGTTAGGTTACAGGGTAACCATAGAAAGTATATTTTTATGTCGGCCCTTGTGTTGTGCTGGTACTTTTCTCATCAGTGCTTTTCTGTTGTTGTGCAGCTGTCGTTGTCTCGTTGTGTCATTCCAAAGCAGAGTTTTTGCTGCTGCTGTTGTTGTTGTTATTGCAGTTGATGTTACTGCTGTTGATAAATAGCATCCTTTTTATTTACTATTTTTGTATTAAGGATCAATGCATATACAAACATTAACACAGCCACACACGCACATACACACACACACACACATACACACACACATACACACACACATACAAACAAACACACACACACACATAAAAGCATATTATTGTATAACGATTTCAATGGAAATTAATTTGTCTTTCATTATTTATGTTGTTTCGATAACAATTCATTCATGTTTGTTTTATTTTGTCTGTGTCTGTGTTTTTTATCCTTTTATCCTTGATCCTTCGCTTTGTCGCTCTCTATATGTGTATGTGTATGTGTATGTGTGTTTGTATTTAATTGTATTACTTACTACATACACAAATATGCACGCATGTTATGCATTTCTTGCTGCCGTTGTTGTTATTCCTCACAAAAGAATATAATTTTTTATATTGTAAATTGTATATTTCACACTTGTTCATTAAACGAGTGTAATAAATTAACACTTCATTATTCAAATGAAATGGAGACATTTTTGGAGATGTATTGGTGCTATTTTTCTTTACTTATTGTGTAAAGTTGCAAATGTCCTTAAATTGCAGTTGGCAATTGATGGTCAAGGAAATTAAATACTTCTTATATTATTAAAGGAACTAAGGTAGAAAAGGCAAGACAAGAGCTTGGCATACCTATACCGAAATATGAGACAAATATATTAGGGACAAGAAGGAAAAGATTACTGTAGCTCATCGCTGCAGCAATGAGAACTCTTCAGTTGAAAGCCGATATTAAAACGAGAAACCGTTTTCAGAATTTAATATTATTATTTAATCTAAACTTGTAAACTCGTGTTTCAAAGATATTAAAAAATAAACTTCTGCCTCGATCCGAAATACATACCCATTCTATTCCATGTGAAAATGCCACATTCCCAGGGTCTGAAGTCAAAATTTGTCGCAGTTCTATTTGATAGTTGAAAAGACAAAGTAGTCAAGCAGGGGCTTCCCACCCTGATACTTCAACGAGTACAGAGTCCACGTAAGCTGAGAATATGTAGGGCGGCATTATTCCCACTTTTGAAAAGGACAATATATTGGAAACAAACATTGGATATAAACATCTGTAAGACAATTATCCACCTTCAAATTCTAAAGCGGTTTGTTTGGCCAGCTGTAATGGATTTTTTTTTCGTTTTTATACTTAAATCAAGTGCCTTTGATATTTTTGTGATAGATAAATTATAAATATGGTAACACTGATTGAATTTCGGACTAATTTCCACTGAACTGTAATTAAAAAAAAGAACACACTTCATCCAATAGGAACGGAAACGCCATGCATTCTGTCATGGTTTGATCACGACCAGCGCGCAAAGAAGTCAGAAATTTAATAATTTCTAAAATTTATAAAAAGTGTTACTCAACTTTAACTCATATTTATAGACCAACAAACAATTGTTCAAAACTGTTCAAACTAAATCTTCAGTATACGATCCACAAAGAGGGATCAATAATTATAACAATTTTGTCTTCTGGAGGAGCCATTAGCGAAACCCTACATTTATAGGATAAGATAACTAGTTAATTTTTATAAGCAATCATATCGTTAATTAAATATTCACTCCAGACTTTCCTTATTTTTACATCGCTCAAACAGCGCATCGATTGCGTATATACTCCATGCATCACATTTTTATGGATTTAACCTTGATACTATGACACAGTGGATATATACAGTTATACACCAGAACAGGCGCACTCTTTTCAGAAAAACCTAACCTATTTAATTTTTAACCAATCTAAATTTTCTTATTACCAGATAAATACTGTTTTTGTAAAGTAGTATTCAGAACCATAACAAGTACCATACATGTAAAGGATGTATAGTAAAAATGGAAATAAGGCATATTTAATAACAACAAATGAGAAAACTTTTATAAAATTTAAAAACACAACACTTAAGATAAGGTATTCAGTGATAGCATTCATCAAGTGCATCTCATATTTAGATTCAGAGATATCACAACATAAGTACATGTGATGCCGAATAGCTGGGGTGGCTCATAGGTAGGACTCATAGGTAGGAGAAAACTGTAATAGCATGTATAGTATAATATTTATAGTAATTATGAATCATCACTCATGAAGTTTATTCTTTAATGATAGTACCTATCATAATCGTAGATAGATGATGAAAACTAACCAATCACACAAAATGTGAATATTGTAATTGAATAATGTCGTATCTATGATGTGCCGTAACTTAGTATCTAAATAATTTGAGAATTTAACTAAATATGGAAAAAGTGTAGAAATTCAATTTCCTATAATTTAAAACAATTATTAAAACTTAAACTATTAATGTTATCAAAGCAAAACCTGCAAAACACAAAACGACCACATCATTTCCCAACTTGTTTGCGCAAAAAACGCTCATGTAAGTTTCTACACTACACTTAGCTACACTAAATTCACTTACTAATTAACAAAGTAGAATAGTACTATTTTTATTCTTAATACTACTGTTTTTTTTATCGACTTAATAAATTTACAATTGAAAATCAAAACAAACAAAGAGTTGAAAGTACTCTATAATTTCATGAAAATTAAACATGAAACCATGATCAGAAACGATGGAAAGCGAGATGCAAAAATAATGAATATTAGTCTTTCTCACGTTTCGTCATTGGTAAAGCGTAGGATAACGTAACATTAAAGAAATTATGAATAAATTGTAAAGCTTTTAATGCGTATGTGATCAGTGTTGATTGAAGTAGTTTTGGTTTGGATGGGAGAATAATCAAACGCCCTCATTATTAGGTTGGGACGGAAGAGAGTTGGAGACTAATACTTAACACCTATGTCCCCAATCCTGTTGTTGTTAACTTGCTGTTGATTTATGCATACGGTATATCTTGGCAACATACGCTATGCGTTAAGTAATGTGTAGGTTGTGCGGAGGTATCATTCGTATCTCCAGTATTCATACTCGTTGTGAGATCCTTTCGTGTATCATTGTTACACACACTCAGTGCATGATTAAATTTCTAATTGTATCTACATATGCGTATTAAGTATGTGGTATACAATTGCAAGGAGAATCCCCCCATATCCGAAGAGCATAGACCTGGAACCACTAGCATGCACGCCCTCTCGAGATATTTCCACTTGAAAAATAAATATATAATCAATCTATAAACTACACCTTAGATTGGTATGCAACTAGAAAATTTCAATGTAGTTATTACACAGCCATAGTGTTCATAAAGTGGAGAAGTCCATGTGTGGAGAAGTATGAAAATTTCCAACAGAAGAAGAAGATTCAATCACAGAATATGGAAAAATAGGCTTGGAAACGGACTGTACTACAGCATAGACTTCACATAAGTAAAAAATATCATTTATAAATAGTGGTAAAAGGCTTCGGGAGAAGTGAATTTATGTTAAAGTGAAACTGTCTCGCTGCCCACTAAATAAATTATTAGTTGGGGCATAAGACCACTCTCCGACTCAGATTCTCTTGAGTTCATTTGCAGCTTAAAGTTATAAAATGTAAGGACAAATTCTCAGAGAAATATATGTAGTGATTTTAGACTCAAACTCGTACCGACTAACCACAATCCTTACCCTTACCTTACACAACGTATTCGCATTAGTTTGCTGGTGATGAAGCTTAACTGCGAAAAACTGCTACACGATTTCCACTTTTTCATTAACTCACTCTGCCAAAAGTTGCCATCAAGAGTAACGACTGAAAATAAAAAATGAAATGTCTTTCAAATTGAATTTTATAGTATAAATTTAGATTGTGATTCTTAGCAGCGACTGTGGTTGGGTATAACACTTTCGATTCTGGTTCCAGACGAGTCAATTACCTTTTTTTAAGGCACTGTAATGATTGCTTCTGCTCATCTGCACCCTGATACATTGTCTTTTTCCTCCTTTCCCCTTTTCTGAATCGAATTTTGAACTTACCACACTATGGGCGCCATGTAAACGATCACAGTTTCAGCACTTTTAATTCCATTTAACTACTTTTATTAAATATTTAATATTAAAGTATGTAAATTAAGTAAATTCTTGCAACCTTTAAAAAAATAAACAATAAATCCAACTAAATCTCTTGTATTATAAATCATCAAAGCAGATACTCTCGAATTGATCCCCCACACCACACCACACCACACAAAACAACCCAACAACAAGCACTAATATCGATTATTATTTTATGCATTCTCTCAAGTTTCTTCATGCAAATGATGAAAATTCTTTGTGATTTCTTTGCTTACACTTACATAAATTGTTGTGCAACATTATTACAATCCACACCAAAAAGATTTTCACCACTAAAAACTGGTCAATCAGTTCAAGATGAAAACAGCTTTACGGCACACGAAAGACTCTACTAGAACAGAGACGAAAAAAAGAAATCCCTGTAATCCCTGCGCAAAAGTATGCTTCTTACAATTGTTATTATTGCTGTTGCTGCTGTCGGATGGCTGCAGTTGTTGTTGTTGTTGTTGGTTGTTGCATAAAGCTGTAGCTATGTGGGCGCTTAAGCGTTATTTTTGGCACACAAATGCAAGTGATAGTACGAGAGCAAACAAAAACAATAAAGGAATAACAAATAATAAAATAAAAAACGAAAATTTCCACGGGCAAGGAAAACAATCATTTTGCGAAATAACAACTAAAATATGAAAATGAGGGGGGAAAAAATCTAAAGCGCATTATCCATACAAAGCGGCAAGTGCGAAGAGAGAAAGTGGAAAGAAAAATGAAATTTAATATTTATGCAAAATATGTACTTGAATTGAAGGTATGAAAGTGACGAGGAGAAATAAATGAGCGAAAATCACGGCAACAATAGAAAAATCCAACTGCTGAATTTAATGCAATCAGTTAGCAACAACAAAATAACTAATTGCATAACTTTTTGTTTGTTCATTCTTAATTAAACTGAAATTTGTATTAATATAACAAACTTACTTAATATCCATTATATGCTACAATAACAAATAACTGACAAACAATCAAGTAACCTGGGAAAAAAAATCTTCAAAATATTTGTAAGTAAGTAAGTAGGTACTCACGCTCATGCTCTTATGTACGTATTGTAAGTAAAAGCATTTTGTAATTGACCTAAATTTTATGGCCAAAATGTTTGCATACTTAACTTTAAGCTTTTACTACTAAGGTTCTTTCCTTCTAGTCTCCACTCATAAAGGTCAAAAAAGTGAAGTAGTTAGGTAATTTTATTTTGCTACTCTAAATGTTATTTAAGCTTGGGAGGCGTAGTTTTTGAAAACCTTTTCACTTATGCTAGCTTCACTATTTTTTCCTAATCAAGTGTTATTTTAAGTTAATAAATTCGGTCAGTGTTTTCTATTTTTTTTTTTTAATCAATAAATTCGTAAAATTGTTTTCGTTTATTTAAAATCAAAGTAGCAAGCTTTTAAGTTATGCTTTTAATTTTGTTTGTAATTTTCTACCCAGTATGGAGAAGCATGGCAGATGCTTCAAGAATAAACAAATCTTAATAATAAATCGGCGCATGTGTAAAGTTAAGAGTTGTGAGAAGTCAGGGTAAATGGATTGTGCTTGGTACCGTAACAAATTCTTTGCTTTTAAGAACTTGGAATAGCAGTACAATCAAGCACCAGGTTGGGTTTGAGGGATTCTCCAGTAATTGCGGTTTAATTTTTTTTTAAATTAATAATAATTTTTTTATAACTCCATTTCGGTTATAATTGTCTCAGGCTATTTCTTAGTTAATGGAATAGCATTTTTCGAGCATCTTTCTTATCCGAGATCGGATAATTTAATATTCTTTTCGGCCGAGTGAATACACAAAAAATTAATAAAAATAATTCCTCATAGAATATTTTATTCCAAAGAACTGAGAAAAAGAATTTACTTTTTTTATTCACTGTATGCATTGTCGATTCCGCTCATAGTAGTTCTTTCATTCCTTTGAAGAATATCTCAGGTGTATCGTTTCCGATGTTCAACGCCGAAATAGTTTTTTTCTTATTCATCTTTATTGCTTCAAGGGTTCTTAAGTAGTTGGAAGTTTATCTCAAGTTCTAATTCAATATCTCTAATTCCATTCTGCTGTTTGCAGTTTAAAAAGTCAAGCAGGGTTCCTCTCTTTCATTACTTCGAACAATTCCAATAGGGCATTGATCTCTCTTTCTATTTTATTTCACAGCCTCTTACTGTAATTCATCAGTTCGTTGTTTCTCATTGTCCTCTTCATTTTGGTTAGCCTTACTTTATTTTTTTCACCAGTTTCTTTGTCATATTTGATGTTTAATATATTTAAAGATTTTGAATCCTTTTACTCCTCTTGGGAATTTAAAGCTTTTACAAGGAATTTCAGTTTGAACTTGTTTTGCGTATTTGTTTTTGTATTCTTAGCTTTAAAGATTTTGAATCCTTTTACTCCTCTTGGGAATTTAAAGCTTCTACAAGGAATTTCAGTTTGAACTTGTTTTGCGTATTATTTTTTGTATTCTTGGCTTTAAAGATTTTGAATCCTTGTACTCCTCTTGGGAATTTAAAGCTTCTACAAGGCATTTCAGTTTGAACTTGTTTTGCGTATTTGTTTTTGTATTCTTGGCTGATATTATGATTTTTGTGATATTTGTAGCTGGACTTTTTGTGTCTTGTTTGGTTGTGTCCCATCTATCTAAATATTCATTTCTTTATCAGGATTGCCATTGGTTCTTCGCTTGCAAGGCTCCAGAGGTCATCATTCCTTATTAGGTGTGGCAGCTAGTTTTCTGCATACTTATGATCTTCAGGCTTGTTAATGATTATTTGTAGGTAAATAGTTTCTGGGTGACGTTATGTGAAATTAACCAAGCTTCACTTCTATAAGTAAAAGTTAACTTTACACATGCGTTGATTTATTATTAAGATTTGTTTCTTCTTGAAGCATCTGCCATGCTTCTCCATACCAGCTGTAATTGTCCAAACACAGCTCTGGTTTTATTGAATCTGTTGTTGTCCACCTCCTTTTTTCCACCATCTTTAGTCATAATCTGCGATTGATATGTGATCACTACTGATGTTGTTAGTTCTCATGTCTTTGGCCTTGTTGATGTTGATCACAGCCCCAAAGTAAGCTAAAACTCTGACCAGTTGGTCGGTGACAGTCCATACAGAGGTACAGAGTAATTCGATTAACTTCTTGAGGATTCCGTCGTCGTATGGCAGTCTATACACATTTGAGCTTACATGAATGCAGCCTAGGATTATTCCGGAGATTCTCAATTGCTATGTCTATTGTACATTTTCGACTTCTTTCTATGTCCGGCATGAGGATTTAAATAGAACCCTCCGTTTCCTAATTGTATAATGATGTTACTTAAATTTTTCTTTTGATAGGCCAAACTAAATTACCTGGAAATATTGCCTTACCTCCTTTTGATATAGGAATCAACTAGTTTGAAGTCAATTATTAAGTGGTAATTTTTACCAACATTATACTTCTCAATTGTATCAACTCACTGCTCACAAGTATATAATTTTTATAATTTCAAACGTTTTTAGTTTTATATTCTAGACCTTCTATCCTTTAAATCGTTTAAATCATTCAATATGGTTACATTTTTACGTATAAACATTTAATAAGCAATAAATTTTAAATAATTTTTAATTCATAAAAATTTACTGCCCACTTCTCATTTAACTGCTCCCTTAAAAATATGCAATAAAACTTTAGTCAATTTTAGCTGTCAAATAAATATAAAAATCTAAAAAGAAATTAATTTAATTTTATTGTTTTTTCTACTTTTTTTTGAATCCTCTTTATTTCCTGTTAACAATATAAAATAGTCATTGTCCTGTGCGTTTTTCGTTTGTTCTGTGTGCTTGTGTTGACAGCATAATAAGAGAGGTTCTTGCCACATACTTACATGCACAGATAGCAACGTAAATGTGCTCACAGATACTGTGTATGTATAAACATTTTTATGGCATATCTTTTGCTCAATGACAAAATCATTTAGCATATTTTTAGGTACATAACAATATTTCATTTTTATTAAAATAATCATAATATACAACAACGTACTAAATCAAAAGCTTTAAAAGAACAAAAAAGTTGAAAGGAAAAAGGAGCAAAGAAATAACTGCTTCAGTTACCATAAAGAAAAAAGAAAGTTGAATAGCAAAGCGTAGAGAAGAAGCAGCAAATCGATTCGCTGCGTTGTCCACTTTAACTGTCAGCTTAAGTTTCTGTGCCAAGGGTTTGGTCAAGCAGTAAAACCAGCTCTATTTTCGTTGCTTCGGTTCTGTTTCGCTTTTCTTAGACTTTCTGATTGTGGTGGTAGGTGTGTGTGTGTGCGGGCGTGTGTGTGTGTGTGTGTGTGTGTGGGAGGAGGCAGTGGAATTCTGATATTTTTCTTTTCATTTCGCTTATAAGCATTCTATGAAATTTAATCATATTTTTGCGTGTTTTGCTATTTTTGTCATTCAATTTTCTTTATATTTTGTTAATTTTGAAATTTTTTATGAATGTATTTTTATACAAACCTATTTTGTATTTGTATTTTTGTTGTTGTTCAAGTCATATTTTTTCGGCGCTTTGCTGTCCTCAGTTTTCTCATAAAAATTATGCTGGCATTTTTGTAACGAAATTAATATGTGCTTGTGTGTATGTGTGCACTCATGTGTGTTTGTGTATGTGACAAGCTGGTATTTGTCTTTCTTTAATGAAGCATTTTATTTTTATATTTATTTTCTGCTTTTTGTTTTAGTATTATTTTGTTTCAACTACATTTATTTCTTTGTGGTCGCTCGATTTTTTATGATTTTCTCTAGGGGTATTTTATTATGGCTCTATTATTTTGGCATATTTAGCGTTTTTTTCCCCCTCGAAATTTTATTCTGCAGAAGTCTAAGTACCTTGCAAAATGAAATTATATACTCTGCTGCATTTTTCTTTTCAATTTGATTCTTTTGTGTATTTAAAAAAGTAAAGTAATTGGATTATATTTTCGTTAGATTAACTTAAGCGGAAATGGATATGAGTTGATAGTCCGCATACACTCGTGTATGTGAGTCTTTACTGTTTTTTGCTTGTGTACATTACTTTTGTATATTTGGGAATTCATTAAATAGGTTGAACAATGAAAAAAAATTAAAAAAGATAACTTCTATATTTGCTTCAGATAAACCTACTGGCGCCTTTAAAAAATATGTAAGTATGTGTGTGTAAAACTTAAAACATAAGGAACAAAAATAATTATTTAATAGTATTTGAGGTTAAATGGAACACATCTTCACTCAGATTCCTCTTTTGATTTTCGGTCCCTAAAATTCATAGATTGGCAAAGCTTAAAGAATATAGAATGCACATGTAAGAAAGTCGCAAATAAATGAAGTTTACAATTTCCAGTATTGAATAATATATTTGTGGTCGCTGTGGCGTAGTGGTAATGCGTTGGACTGCTACGCAGAGTGTCCGGGGTTCGAATTTCGGCACAGGCAAAATCAAAAAGTAGAAATAATAATAACGCACCACCTCTTGGCAGGCAATGGCAAACCTACAAGAGTAAAAATTGCTATGAAAAGCTTTTCACTTCGCCGTTCGGATTCGGCATTAAACTGTAGGTACCTTCCATTCATGTACAAATATAACACGCACAACATGAGTGGATGCGAAAAGCTCGGCCTAGGCCCTCCATGGGCAGTTGTGCCATTAAAAGTAAAAGTAAAGTAAAGAATAATACTACTGTGGGAAAAAGTTAGTAAGACTTTTTAATTTAAATTTCGCGCGGAAACCCATTCATCAAAATATTATTTTTTTACGGTTGGTATGACTGTCGGCGACATCTGTGCCAAATGTCACATCAAAATAATCATTAGTGTTTAGTATACGCTTGTCTTTCTGAAGTACGAAAAGTGCATTCGGCGATTTTCACAATGAGTGAAATTATTCAACAAAGAAGTTCCATTAAATTTTGTGTGCGGAATCAAATTTCTGGTGCCGAAACGTTCAGAATGTTGCAAAAGGCCTTCGGTGATAATTGTATGTCGCGAGCAAGGAGCAAGTGTTTTTGATTGGTACAAATTGTTCAAAGATGGTCGAGAACGCGTTGACGACGAACCACGTCCAGGACGGCCATCAACATCAACTGATGATCAACACGTCAATAAAACCAAGGAATTGGTGCTCGAGAATCGACGATTAATAGTCCTTAACAGAGACCTTACTGACATCGTTGGAATATCGGAAGGATCAGTGAAAACCATTTTAAAACATCATTTGGGCCTAAGAAGAGTGAATGCACGATTGGTTGCAAAATCACTGCATTGGTTTTACGAGACCATTTTGCCAAAAATTCGACTGATATCGTCCCGCAACCACCCTACCACCCTATTCACCTGACTTAGCACCGTGTGACTTTTGGCTATTTTCTAAACTCAAAAAACCGCTTCGTGGACCGTTTGACCGTTTTGAGTCAATTGAAGACATTAAACATGAATCGCTAAGCGCATTGAAGGCTATTCCGGAAATTGACTTTAACAACTGTTTCGAGAATTGGAAAAAACGTTGGCACAAGTGTATTGGGGCCGGGGGGGATTACTTTGAAAGGGACGAAATAGATTTGGAAGAATGAATAAAAAAATTTGAAATTATGAACAAAGTCTTACTAACTTTTGCCCAAAGTAGTATATTTGGCTTAGTTAAACAAAATGAAGTCAGAAGTCTGACTTGGAGTCATGGTAATGCACAACCATGAAGTTAATAGGAGTTACACGAAACACCATGAAGTCACTTGGAGTCAATTGAAGTCACGTGGAATTACTTGAGCCTTATTACAAAAAACAAAAATTGTAAATTAAATCTTATTGGAAGTGTAGGTTGTGTTGGAGTCAATTCAAATTTGAAATCACTTGGAGTGTAATTAATTTGAATTTAAGGAAATTTAAAGTCACTTAGAATTAATTGCCGTCACTTGGAACCCATTGAACTCACTTGAAGTCACTTAAAAACACTTGAAATCAGTTGGAATCACTTGGGGTAATTTGAAGTCAATCTAAATTTGTAATTACTTGAAGTATTATGGAGTCACTTGAATACATTTGACATCACTTAAAGTGAAATAGAGCGAAAGAGTCATTTGGGATTTGAGTTCACTTGGTGTCAGTGGAAATCACTTCGAGTCATTTGCAGTAATTTGCATTAAGTGACTAATAGTCGTTTTGAATCAATTTTAATTTGAATTTACTTACAGTCACTTAGATATACTTTAATACATTTACCATAGAGTCACTTGAAGTTAAAGTGTATTCAAGTGGGTAAAGCACACAAGTTTTAAAAATCAAAGATGCTATTCTATATCTATAATCATATCTCTGACTATTCTATAGGTACTCTTGCCTAATTCAATATTTAGGCATTTTAATGAAATATGTAAGTATTAAAATTTTTTTTTTTTGCATACATATATATACGTTTTTATCTCAAACTTTTCACATTACCTTTTAACTTCTTCAAATCGGAGAATTTTGAATTAAATATATTTTTTTGATTTGAGACTAATAAGGTTGCCATCAAACCAAAGTTTTTACAGGTATGACACCAATCTGGAAAGTATTAGATATTTTATACAGGGTGCACCATATTTTATGTCGTTATGTAAACATTGAATAATTTTAAAATTTATCAACCGATTAACTGGAGTCAGTACAATTTTAACCATGAAACGCTTTACATCATCGAAACAACGCGCAGAAATGGTGACGCTGTACATTAAATTGTGTCGTTAAATTGTGTTAACTCAACGTTCATATCGATCGAAAATATCGTGGTTTCGTGTCGAATTTTATTGAGCGCGACGGGACAGTGGGAGATGGTCGACAAGCCGTTCATCAACTCCCAAGTCGTCCCAATGAACTGGTTGAAGCGGTAAGTGAGAGTGTTGCCGGGAACCAACATGTGTCGTATCGTCACCGCGCTCAGCATTTTGGCGTGAGTACAACCACCTTGCGGCGCCTTTTGAATGATGATATGCATTTTCTTCCGTATAAAGTGCAATTGAAACAAAACATATTGCCGAGAGACCGTCCACGTTGCTTAGATTACGGCCAAATAGTCGCTCGAATGGTTGACACTGAAAATGGCGACATTGATTGGTCACCCAGATCTCCAGATTTGATCCTTGCGGAATTCTTTTTGTGGAGTTATTTGAAAAGCAAAGTATACGCCAGCAACCTCAGACCATTGACGAGCTCAAGGCAAACATTCGCACCGAAATCTTCGCTATGCCGCCCGAGATGCTCGGAAATGTGATGGAAAACGAAGCAAAAAGGGCGCATTTTGCTTTGGTCAATAACGGCGGCCACTTGATTAATGTTGTATTCAAAAACTAGTCCAAATAAATTGTAAAGGACCAAGAAAAATAAATGTACCTAATATATGGAAATTGGTTGTTTATTTTTTTTTTAACTAATCAATATTCACATACCGATGTAAAAGATGGCGCACCCTGTAGGGTTCTCCGTTATTCAAACTAATTATATACACCGTGTTCATTTGATAACAGCTGTAAATATAATATATAATATTATCAACTCCTAAGAGTATGCTATAGAGAAAGTTTTAATTAAACTATAAGCTGCTTCTGATATGTCACTAGTGAATGTAGATGAACTTTTTAAAGAAAGATTATCAATGCACTAAATCACAGTGCAAACAGTGTGATTACGCATACACATGCACAGAGCATACACATTAATACACACACATATGTACATATAAAGCACACCACAACAACAATTATCCTAGGCCTTAGGGACACATCGTTCATTTTAACCGCGCTCTATCTCTCATTGCCTTTCCGTATGCTAATAATTTTTCTTTCGCATTTATGGTATGCCTAAAAGCACAAAATAATTACCATACATATATAGTACATATACACAAATACACAAATGAAATTAAAAATTCAAATTTGCGAATTTTTCCGAGAGTGCAACAATTTTCTTTCTTCCTTACACTTGCATAATTTCAAAGTAAATATTTGATTTTGATTAATCAACCTTTTTCATAATGAAGAAAAGGGATAAAAAGAAGAGAAAGAGAAAATGTGCGAAGAGAAGGACTGGTTCGGAAAACGTAGCGTAGCGAGCCTAATGAAGTTACAATTACAAATGCAAAACGCAATGAAGCTTTTGGAGTGGCATGCAGAACGGCACTTCACACAATTTCCATTTTCATATTCCACTATCAACGAAAAAAGGAAGCAAATGAAAACTAAATGTAGCATTGAATGAATGAATGGGTGAAAGAGTATACGAGTATGAGTGAATGAATGAGTGAACTATTCATCATTTTATTGAAGAGCTTGATTTATTTACAAGTGTGATATGCACGAGTACGAAAGCATAAAAGTATTGCCAATCACTTTGCTTTTCCGTTTTACTGATGTAAATATTTTTTTAATTATTTGTTGTATTCTTATTTTAACTAACTATGAATTTTTCTTTTACTTTGCACACACAGAGTATGCCGACCTTGTTGTCTCCCCTCTCTCGGTTTGATAAATATGCATGGTATGCATGGATACAAATTGTCGTTGTCGATAACACACACACACACACACACACACACACACAAATATTTGATGACACTATCATTTCTGCTTCTTGTTTCGTTTGTTTTTTCCTTTGTATTTTCTAACAATGGGCAACACGCTTTTTGCTGTTGTTCTTGTTGTTTTTGTAGGTATAAAGCTCATGTTACTCTGTGAGAAAAACCTATTTTATGAATATCGTGAAAGAGTATAAAGCGTTGGTGTGGCATGGCCGAGTATGCTATGGGGCATCATCGCATGTTAAAAGGCTATTTAAGCATTCTTTACGCATCATTTGTCGATTTTTGATATTGTTTGTTGTTTCTTTTTTTTTTTGTTCGTGTTATTGTTTTTGTGTGAATTGGTCACTGTATGTATGCAAATATCCGAACAGAAAACTGAATACTAGTGAGTGTGATATGTTTTTAGTGTTGGTGTTTAGTAAGTGTTCTTAAACGCTCAAAACTATGCAACAGTTAAGTTTGAAGAAATATAATGTTTTTACACTTTTGAGACGAAATTATAAGTAGAAAAAAAACGGTATTTTAAGTTGGAAAAGAACCCGTTCCACAGATCTATTCTTATTCAAACGTTTAAGCAAAAGATTACTTCATCAAGATGTTGTAACTCAGAGGTTATAAAAGTTATATTGAATAGCAACAATTGTTAGCTAAGATTTTTAAGATTTTGTGTTTATTTAGTGGCAACCTCAAATCTTTACCCATTGAATAGCTAATGGTTTAAATCAGAACTCAATAAAAACTCAATAAGCAAGAAAAATAAACTGACAAGGGCCTACTTTAATCGAAATAGCAATAAGATTATATTCGCTGAAAGCGTGTTGTAGCACATGTTTCTTGAAAATTATTTTTGAACTTGGATAAAATGAAAATTCAGTGCCTTGGTCTAATTCCAACTTCGAACAAAATTGTATCTATCAAAAATCTATTTTTTGTACCCTTACTATTTAGAGTAACTATATTTTCATAGCAAATTCGTTTTAATGCAGTCGGTTCAAGATTGCCAATACTTTTAGTGAGCTCCAGTTGAGTTATTCGCTGGTGGTTCATCATCTTTACTTTACTTAAATATGACACGCTACACCAGCTTATCCCTCTAGGCCGACAAACCTCAATCCAATTTCAGTCTGTGTATACCCAGTAAGTCCAGTACACTACTCGTTGGGTTTGGACCTCACCAAACAGATCATAATTAAAGGAACAAACAAAAATTGTTTATACAAACGGCAGCATTTTCATTTATGGTGCTACAACAACATTTGCTTGAGGCTTAATGACTTTCATTTAAATCTCTTGATGGTGGTCAACCTTTTTTTGTGGATCTTACCTTGGTTCATCTTCATCCTCCAGAGTCTAGGGACATATTTTCTCTGTAATGGTCTATTGACAGTACCTTCATGCCATCTAGCTCACTGTCGATCTCTTGCTAAATCAGGTCACAGCCTACGATGTAGTTGATTTTTAGTTTTCTTACGATATATCCTAGTTTTAGTTTTCTTACGATATATCCTAATCGATGCGAGCGATTTTTCGTGTACGAATGTCGTTCACGTCTTTCTTTTTTATTGACATTCTGATTGCAGAATTGTAATGATATCGAAATGTTGCGGGACAGGATTGAGGTCCGCAAATTCTTTGAAAGAATAAGATGCCTGACTTATGGTTTGAAGACAGGGGCCTCTTCCTGCAAGGATGAAGACAGAAATCTGGTGACATATGTTCAGGGCATAATGCGATTATGGAGGGAGCCCTTTTCGCAGCTGCTTAATGACGATGACGGTAAAAATCATGCCACTGCGGAATCTACTCCGAAAACCTCAATCACTGACGGCGTTGAAGTACCGCTGCCCGACTATGAGGAGGTCTTAACAGCCATTGCTCGGCTGAAAAACAATAAGGCTGCAGGTGCAGATGGCCTGCCTGCTGAGTTGTTTAAGACCGGAGGCGAAGAGCTCAAAAAACGCATGCATGAGCTTCTATGCAGAATATGGTCAGATGAAAGGATGTCATGATTGGAATTTCAGCGTACTCTGCCCAATCCATAAGAAAGGTGATTCCACGATCTGCGCCAACTACCGTGGGATAAGCCTTCTTAATATTGCATATAAGGTGCTGTCGAGCGTACTGTGCGAAAGACTGAAGCCCATCGTCAACAAACTGATTGGACCTTATCAGTGTGGTTTCAGACCTGGAAAATCCACCATCGACCAGATATTCACATTATGCCAAATCATGGAAAAGACCCGAGAAAAACATATCGACACCCATCATCTATTTGTCGATTATAAAGCCTCTGCCTCCTTCGACAGCACGATTAGGGATCACTTGTACGCCGCAATGTCTGATTTTGGTATCACTGCAAAGCTCATTCGTCTTTGCAAAATGACACTGACCAACACCACCAGCGCAGTGAAAATTGGGACAGACCTCTCCGCACCATTTGATACCAAAAGAGGTTTCAGATAAGGTGACTCCCTATCGTGCGACTTCTTTAACCTTATGCTGGAGAAAATAATTCGAGCTACGAATATCGACATCTCTGGCACTATCTTTTACAAGAGCGTCATGCTGCTAGCATACGCTGATGATATTGACATCATTGGCAAAAACGCTCGAGCAGTCAGTGCAGCAATCTCCAACCTGGAAAAGCAGTCTCGTCGAATGGGTCTAGTGGTGAACGAGGACAAAACGAAATACCTTGTGTCAACAAACAAAGAGTCACGGCGTCTTGGACAAAAGGTCACTGTTGACAACTATACTTTTGAAGTCGTCAAAGATTTCGTATATCTAGGATCCAGCACAAACACCAACAATAATGTCAGCCTTGAGCTGTATGAGCTGTACGCCAACACTGACATACTACAGCGTATAAAAATCTAGGCTGGGTGTCCTGTTGAGCGAATGGAAGAAAGCGCTCCGGCTAGAAGGATGTTTTATTCGAACCACGGTGGAGCACCAGGTGTAGGGTAACCTGACTGCACTTGACCTTATCAACTGGCGCTAACGCGCACATAGCAAAGGCGACTGGCGAAGCTTTATAGAGGCAGCCAAGACCGATCATCGGTTGTAGCGCCAGTTAAGTACGTAGGTAAGATTGCAGAATTGTAAAAGCAAAAGTATTTGAGGAACAAAAAAACAAAAAATATATAGATAAACATTTAATATATAAAGAATGGGAAGAAATCGCATATAATTTCCTCTGGACTGTAGAGTTGGAGGTCTAAGGGAACTTAATTATTATGTTGTAATTGGTTAAGCTGTGAGTTTTAGCTTGCTGAGTTAGAGCTAGCTGGGTTGGTTCTTATTGGGATGGAACTCTTCACTGAATATTAAATCATTGGGCTATGGGTTGGAGTTCTCTAAATTGGGCATTCCCTGGTTTGGAATCTCTGAATTGAAGCTTTGAGTTCTCTGCGTTGTATAAGTGTGCTGGTTTGTGAGTTGTTGGGCTGTTGATAGGAGCTCTGTGAATTGGATCTGAATTAAATGTTTTTGAGTTAGAGTTTATGTATTTATTTCATCTGTAGAACAATTTTCGATCCTAAGTAATGAATTATTATACTGTTATACTGTGAACACCCCTTGGTTGGATCATTTATTTTGTAGTTAACTTTGTTGGAGCTCCTTTCAAGCCTTGCCTTGTTGAAATGCTACGTCATTACTCCTTGATACGCTAAAATAAAAATGTTTGGGCTGTGGGTTGGAGCTCCATGAGTTTGTGATTTCTGATTTGTAGCCTCTGTTTATTGGAGCTCTCTCAGTTTCAGGCGTAATTAAACGCTTGATAATGATTCTCTGGATTCGTATTTTTTACATATTTTATAATGAGAAAGTTTCCCCATGGCAACACAACAGAATCGTTTAAATATTCTGAGCTCAAGAAAATGTGTGTTAAACTAACGTAAATAAAAACTTATTCAAGTAAAATATTTGCATTCATTAATTTTGTTTTACATCTACATAAGTAGAATGCATATTCCGAAGCATTGCACTGAATAAAACAAAATCATGAAACTTTACTTTAAAAATCGATTATACTTCATCAACACTGTTCAATTCACAGACAAGCCGAACACATACAGCCACAAGCACTCGAACACACACAGACATATAGTTCAAGTATGGAGTGTGCATATGAATATATTTACAATTAACTGCAAACAGTAGTGATAATTTGCTTAATATGCGCTCAAACACACACACACTCATGCAAATTTACCCTCACACACATTTTACATACATATGAAAACTCAAACATTTGCACATATCAATGAGTTCAAAAGCGGTCAGTGTCCATGGGGGAGAGAGAGAGAGACAAATGGCTAAGCCCGTAATGGAGATAAGTATCTATAAAAAGTCAAAATGTCGACCAAATTGGCAATTGCGATGTGACCAAAAAGGAAAAAACAAACTAGAAGACCAAAGCAGCCTCAAAGTCAAAACCACAGTGTAGGGGCTAGCCGAGCAATCGGCAGCAGCCCGGAAAAATGGGTTCAATACGCAATTTTACAATAAGTAAGAAGGATGGAAAGACCACTTGCAAAACTGAATGGTAAGTATGTATGTGTGTAGTAGTAGCAAGTAAAACTCAAACGGAGCACATTAAAAAGGAACAGATTACCAAATATTTGTATTATTTACTACTTGCGTCAACTCTTCTCTGTCCTGCTGTGCTCTTTGTGCTGACCTGATCCACTCTCTTATCTATGTACTATATATGTAATACTCTCTGGTCATCTTCAGGCATATGCCAATGTCCAGTGATATTGTAAACGTTGACGGAACTCATTTGCATCATCAGCAAATCATGTGAAAAGTCATGTTTGACGTCAGTGACACATACATGAACACTTATACACATATGCCGATACGAGTATAAGTATGTATGTGTGCAGAATAAAATGGCTATCATCATCATTTCGCTTCGTAAAGAGCTGCGAGCAGGGAAAGCATTCGAGATGAATGTACTCGTATATATACAAATAAAGATACGTATATCAATGCAAAGAAGTACAACTCAGCAACAAAGAGACAGAGAGGCAGACAATAACGGCAGCGTCATCATCATCGTCATCATCAACATCAATATCATTCTAGAGTATATGAACATGGGACAATTTGCTGGATTCATTGTCACGTTAAAACGTATTTTCTTTCACATTTCGGGTAGTTATCTTATGCTTACTTTCCCTCTCTGCTGCTCTTCCCTCCCCTCCTCTTCTCTCTTACCCTGTGGTAAGTATTTTTGCCATGTCAATGAAGCAGCTCATAGGGGAAGATGCCTGCTTTACAAATAGAGATAGTTGAGGTTTTTGAGCTCTGCTGATAAGCAAAATGTGTTTGTCAATTGAAAATGATTTCGGTTTTTCTATGCGGTCTTTACAGTGGGCTTTAAATCGGTTTATAAGTTGCTTCTATGATTTGCTGCTTGTTTATTTAATTTTGCTTTTATTTAAATTTGTTTATGGGTAAATGCGGTTATGGGTGGGAGAAGGGCAGGCGAACTTTAATAGTTTCACTTGTAGTAGCAAAGTGTTAAAGGGCATCATTAGCATATTTTAGACTTCGTTCGAATCTTTATCTAATAATGATAATAGCTCAAAGTTAAGTAAGTAAAGGTTGTTAATTGGTAGAGATTGTGGTTAGGTTTTCTTTTGCTTCATATACGCATTTACTATGTGTGTTCTAAAATACTGGCAACAATAGTACGAGTATGTCAACGAACATATGTTTGCAAGGTGGCATTTTAGGCTACATTTTGTGTGAACAGATGTGTAAGTCGTTGGCTAGTGTAAAATATTACAATGATTTGAAAATGAGTGAAATATCTGAAGAAATACGCTATGTGATGCTTCATTACTTTAAAAATGGTAAAATCGCGGCAAATACATGCCTGCCGAAAAATTTTTGCGGTTTACGGCGAGGAACGCAGTGAGTGAACGCCGGACTCAGGAGTGGTTTGCTCGATTCCGTTCCGGAAATTTCCATATCAAAGTTACACGTCGCTCTGGTCGGCCAGTTACTGAAAAAGTGAATGAAAGTTTGCAACTGGGGGAGGAGGACGGACACACAAGCTGTCAGGAGATAGCGGAGGGACTAAACATGAACCACATGACAATTTGGAATCATTTTAAGAGAGCAGGCTAGCTGGCTGCTGTGAACGGGAAAGACATCCTATACATACATAGTATACTAATATGAATAAGTAGAGTATAGGACACTTAAAATTGAAAACTGACAGACTTGAGCTTGGGATGAAATATAATGAAATAGAATTTACGATTAAATTGACGTATCCTTAATCAATGTTTACAGAGTTTCGTAGAAATTCGCTAATATCTAGCATAGCTAATTCAGGGGCAAAAAGCTAGCAATATTTTGCCATAAGTCAAAATTAGCAAAACAAATTTCAGTTCAAATTCGCGCATACGAAAACAAAGTCGAGCTAAAGGATTTCTGGTACTTCTGTTTACGGTTGAGATATTCAACTGTATTTGAACGGGAATAAAACACAAAATATTTATTATAAAGGGTGATTTTTTAAGAGTTTGTTTTGTGAGAATTCAAAAAAACACAGAAATTTTACAAAAGTGAATGAAATTTTTAATTAGTTCGATAAATCGATTCCTGCCATTTAAAGATAATTTCACTTAAATGTTGCCCGCGGCTACGCTTCGGCGGGAATCTCACAAATGACGCATTCAATGTTGGCTATCAAAGCAGTAATCGTGTTTGGCTGGTCCCTATAGACAAGAGACTTAACATAGCTCCACAAAAAATAGTCTAACGGGGTAAAATCAGATGATCTTGGTGGCCAATTGACTGCACCAAAACGTGGGATTAACTGCTCACCAAGTTCGCGTCTCAATTGATGCATGGTTTCGCGTGCAGTGTGGCATGCGGCACTGCCCTGTTGGAACGGCATGTCGGCCGATTCCAATTCTTGTATTTTCGGCAAAAAAAAATCTGTTATCATCGAACGGCACCTTTCTCCATTGACCGTAACGTTGCGGCCTCCATCGTCTTTGAAGAAGTACGGCCAAATGATGCCGCCTGCCAATAAACCGCACCAAGCAGTGCATTTTTCGGAATGCATTGGCAGCTGCTGATTTGCCTTTGGCTGGTCTTCATTCCAAATACGGCAATTCTGCTTATTCACGTATCCATTGAGCCAAAAGTCTCGTCGCTGAAGACAATTTTGCGATAAAACAGATTTTTCACAGAGCACGATTAATAATTTGCAAACGTTGTTCAGGAGTAAGTCTATTCATGATGAAATGGCAAACCAAACTGAGCACTTTTACTTTAACACATGTCAAGAATCACTCGTGAACTGTTAGAAATACAAATGTCAAATACCAAGTAGCAAAAAAATTACCTTTTAAGTACCTTCAAATTTAATGTATAGCCTTCAAAGTAGAACCCTTCCGAAATAATACACTTATAGCAACGAATAATCGAATTAGCAACACATTTTTCAAACGCATTTTTCGGAATCGACTTCAGTTCTCGCGCGCGAATTCCCCTTTATGTCTTCTATCGACTGGAAACGGGTGCCTGCTAGTGGTAATTTGAGTTTTGGCCATATCAGGTGAATACGTTCGATGTTATTTGTTGAGTTTTTTGCCAGAAATTCATTCACAATGATAGCCTTCATTCATTCATGAGTTTACTTTCCACAAACTTGTCCTTTTTCGATGGAGCTTTCTCTCTCAAACTGAAATGACTTCCGTCTCCATTTTCTTCACTTTATTGATGTTAAATTCAGTTGAAGACTTTGATAGCCGACCAGAGCGAGGCAAATCATCCATCACATCTCGACCGCTTTTGAATGCACTGTACCACTCAAAGTCGATTCACCGTTACCGTTCTGTAACATTTTCAGAGATTCGGCACATGAAATACCATTTGTAATGCAAAATTTGAGAAAAATTTTTGTATTCTTTGTAAAAATCGCAAAAAACACTTGAGATGAACTGACAAAATCGAGCACTGTAAACAAATTAAACGGTATATTGCGGTCAAAACAGTGGTGCCAACTTGCGACAAAAAGAATAATTTTACAATCCCTTTAAACGGTTTTCTTTAAATGATCATTCCCGTTATGTAGTTTTTCATATTCTTATGATGTTTTATGTGGGCTTTTATATAAAAATGTATTGCATACTTTTAGACTTTCTTATACAATATTTAACTAAATACTGTTTCAAACAATGCCATATTTCCACCACAAATTAAGCACAATTGATATTTACTATATATCATTTGATGTGTGGACCCCTAAGTATATGCAATGTTATATGAACAAGCAGTTCTATGCTAAATCTATAGCATATTTTTAGGAATTTTATCTAAAATTAACTCAAAATGCCATTCCAATTGTGATACATACAAATGTAGTAAGTAAGTTTTATTTCACATGCACATACCTACCCTACATAAAATCAAACACTTTTAACTTTTAATATCCAAAATATGGAAGCGTGCTTCATTTACCACAGAAAATCTTCTCTCTGAGTGTGTACGAGCATAAATATTTTGCATGTATATTTCAACTAAAACAATAGCTTCCAATTTAATCCGATTTTACGATAAATGAAAACCGCTAAAAAAAAATACAGCAAATAAATGCGAGTAAAAATGCAAAAATTTCTCATTTCGCATAAATGTTGCACACTATAAATCGTTTTACCGCCCTACACTCCCGCTCGCCCCCCCCCCCCCTCCCCCCATCCTCCCCGTCACCCTTTTCTTTCTTTTGTATACATGCGCCATAATAACCCACACCTGGAGAGTGTGTCGGTATTTTGCACAATAATAGCTGCAGCAGCAGCACGTGCACCGGTTGGCGACTCGACCGTCCATACCCCACCAGGTGAGCTCGGTCGCTGCTGCTCGCTTGTGAGTAGCTAGTGGCAGTGTTGTGTACCGACGTAGGGTTGCATTTTTTCTGCTATAGCTACTAAAAAAAACCACTTTTAATATATGCAGAGGTTGAAATCTACTACTTTTTTATTTTATGGTGAAGGGAAATTGGAATTGTGCGGTTGTGTGGAAATGACGCCAGCAAAAAATATAAAAAACCAATGAAAGAATTTTTATTAATGTTTTCGGTTTTTGTTTTGGCTTTTGGTAAATACAAAATAAAAAATGAAGCGCTGTTGAAAACGTATTAAATTGCATGTGACATGAAGTTCTCGTTGTTGTACGAAGTTGGATACATTTTCAATGCACGAAGCATATAAGATCCACCAAATATAAACTTGTTGTAAGCCGCAGTGCAATTCAAAAATTGAATTGAAGTTAAAAAAGTTTTTATCTATGGAATGTAAAAATGTAGCATATTACAAGCTTTAATCCGATTTATGATCTACAAAAAAGTACCAACAATCTCCCAGCCTTGTTACATATGAATGCTACTTTTTAAGCATTCCCTTTCATTTTTCTTCTTATTTTTTATTTGGGTGTTGTAAGTCATTCGAGGTTAATAAACGCATACGTTTTTCAACAATTTATGCACTTTTAATAGCAGCAGAGACAGAGACAGAGACAGCGGCAACAGCGACAGTAGTCTCAATGTTGCCATTCATTGTGCGGTATAGTGGCGGCGGTTGAGTGTGGCCAGCTTTGTTGAAATATCAATAAATTTAATGGTTGCTGGATTGTTGCGCTGGCTTATTGCTGCTGCTTCTTCAATATTTCTGTTGTGTTGTGTTGCTTCGCCATGTATGAGAAGCTTTGCTGGCTACCGCCTTTTGCACCATGTTAGCTTTCATTGCCGTTGATATTCACATGACTTATGCATAACTCCAGTCGCCCAGTCGTGCACTTACATACATTCATTCTTTCTCACATTTCCCATGTGGACAACATTTTTCACTTGCATATTCTTGTACTGTACATGAGAGTGTAAAGAACCTCCTTCTACAGCCCGCGTGTTAAGTTACCTTTTTTTCTTTTTGTTTTTGTAAAATATGATATGAAAAAATGGCAATAAATTGATTCATTTTATAAAATTTAACAGAATATTTTTTGCTTCAGTTTTTGATGTTTTTTTACTTCTTTTTATATGTTGTTTTTTTAAAAATTTTTTATTTTGACGCTGCATAGCGTGAGCTGTCACTTTCCAGACAGCAACAAAATTTTAACAAAATATGAAAGAAAAACTAAATTCGACCCTAGCAGAACATTAGACATACTTTTGAATATTATACGAAGGCTATCAATTTGTTTTTCAGTATTCATTAGCTCCTCAGTTCGGGTGTCTCAAACTGAAACCCATTTGTAACTCCAATTCGGTTTAATTCTTAGTTACTAATTCAAAGTTGAACTTATTAAATATAATTTACATACATTTTTTTAACCGCTTACAAATTTAGTTTTCAATTCAAGTCTATCAGTTTTGTTTTCCTAAATAGGGTTATGCACCGATTAACTCAGTGCCTGATATTTGTTTTTTTTTTCAACCGCCTCTTTACCACCTCAATTGAATAAAGTGCTACAGCTTTATGCTCTTATTTACTCACAGTATACAATATTTTTTTTTTATAAATATTCTCTTATTTATTATAAAAAATGGTCAAGCGATCAAGAGTCAATACCCTGCAGTTCTGTGTAGGGTGAATCATATAAAAAAATATATATATATAAAACCGAGATTCCAGCAAAAGCATTTGCATGTTAAAAAATTTATTAATATTGTGAAAGGGCAGCACAGACAAAAGAATAAAAGCAACAGAAACAAAAAAAGAAAAAAAAAAGGCATAAATTTTTTTTTTTTTTTTTTTTTTCTTCTGCCATATTTTTCACCAGCACTACATGCAATGTCTTTCTCCCTCTCTTTCTCTTTCTCCCTCTCTCCACACACATTTTTGCAACATTCATAGACTTGAGCTCGTACATGGTTTGCGGCAGTGGCGACACTCGTTGGCTGGCTGGCTGCCGTTGCTGCTCGTTTGTGTTTTCGACAAATTGATTGATCGATGTTACTGGGTGGCGATATACTCGTATGTAGTATATTGAGCTTTGGTGGCTGCGGGGTATGCAGCAAAGCCAGTCCGCCTGCTGGGATATAAACGGACGGAGGGCGGTGGGGGTCATTAAAGTCATGATGTGCTGACTTTAGCGTGTTCTCCGTTTACTCGTACATAAAATGACCCAAAGTCTTGAATTGTAATAAAGACTTCGATTTGTTTTAAATGTTTTCGGAATATTCGCTTTTGTGAATTTTGTGTCATGAAGAAGGCATGTCAAGCAGAATTTTTAAAGGTAGAGTGCAATTTTAGTAATTTTAGTATATTTTTACCTCTTATAATTTTTAAAGTTTTCTTCCAATCATTTCAGCTGTACAATTTGAAAACTACAACTCACGTACACTTATGTAAATGAAATTAGAAACTGCTGCAATATTTTTTGTGCAGCATTAAAAAAAAAATGCATTAAATTTTTCACCGTCTCCCGAATCAATATTTGAAGTAAGCGGTTTCGTTAACAAACTGTCTTGGAAAATAAAAATCTTTAAAGTTTTAATTAAATTTTTTTTTGGTGTTCATGACTTATGAGCCAGGCTAGGTTACGTGACTATTCTATTCTTAAATTATAACTTAAACTCCTTAACAAATTATGGCAAGCACTATTTACTTTTATTTCACTTCCACACAATGTTCCTTATTTTATTACAATTGCTTTAATGATTTCAATTGCGTTCTCAATTTGGATCATTTTTCAAAATGCTTTTCTCTTTGTTCACAATCTTCAAAAGCCAAATAAAACTAATGATATGTAAACTTTTATGTTCGCTTTTCTGAAAACAAACAAAAAATCTAGAACGACGACACGCACAGTGAAAAGAATTTTTATATTTGTGAATAAAATCTTATTAACCCTTGGGAAGTTTGCTAAAATTTTTATTGTGAGATTAAAGTTGCTTGGTGACTTAGTCATGTGACATGGACATACAGAGAATTTTGTCAATAAAAAATAACTCAAAATACAACAGACAAAATTGGCAGCTGAAATGCTTTTAATATTCATATTTCAGTTGACAAATTTCATCAATATCAGCAGAAAGCTCTAGATGAACCAACTAAATTTAAGACTGGTACACAGTAATGAGACTTTCTGCAGTATAAATTGGAATCGGAATTAATCTAACCTACGTGAATCCAAATCATTGTTTTTTTTTTTTTTTTGTTGTAGTTTCTGGGATACTTACAGTTTGTTTTTCTATATTTTTTATTTGTAGGAAAGAGGACCCTTTACAGCTTTTCCCCCCTATGTGGTGTGAAGTGCGTTGCACACATACATAGAGGGGGACGTACACTTTTACGCCGAATCCGAACGGCGTAAATGCAAAAAGCTTTACGGCAGAAATACTCTCAAAGGTTTGCCATTTCCAATTTGAGAGGTGGTAACTTATGTTTTGGGAAACGAGATGATCAGTTTAATCATCAAGTCATCCAAGTGGATCTTACCAACGCACTAAACAACTGAGCCACAAAGCTACCACTTTTTCAAGCAGTCAACAATTATTTTTAATACATATTCATTAGTTTGTACTCACTGTTATTGATGTTTTCTGAAAACAGCATTCACTCATTTCTTCCATTTTTACAATTTCTCCTCTTTTTTTTCAATTTGTTTTAATTTTATTTTTCGACTTGCAGGATTTCCTTTTCAACGTTACTTCCGGTCAAATAAAAACAAAAACCAAACCAAAATAAAAACAAATATATTACACTATGTATTTACCACACATTATTTCCAACCAAAAAGCATATCCACATTTATATAACTCCAGCTGCAACTCGTACATCATATGCAATTGCGGCACTGACATGAATCGAATACATGCACTCACACATACCCACAAAGTAGAAACCATAAAGAAGGAAGTAGCCAAGAAAACTACAAAATTTACTGTGCGAGTGCTATCAAAGTCGCTCCCGCTCTCTGAAGGGAAGCATGCAATGTTTGGGGAATTGAACGAAGCAGAGAGAGAGCGAGAGAAAAACGAAACACTGCGCTGCTATATTTTCTCATATCTCGTGCAGTTCCAGTTTTAAGCTTCCGTTTCCGGTGCAATGTTTTGCTATGTTGCTTCTATTTTTATAAATATTATTCTACTTTCTGAAACGACAATACATACGAAATATGAAAGTGAAATGTCACACGTCTTAGTCCAATGTACGTGCAATTTTTAATTGTAACTTTATGTGACTCTAGTAGGATTTTGGTTTTATTTGAGTTGAATTGCTGTTTGCAAGCTGAAAGAAAAGTGACATTGCAAACCGATGCAATACTTGAGGGATTGTCAAGTAACTAGTTAGTCGCCTTTAAAGTACTAAATGCGAAGAAAATTCAGTTTTGAAAAGCCTGTAAATAGATTTATGTTTGATTTAATATACTTAATACATTGAAATTTATATTACGAGTATCCAGAAGAGACATCTTTCTTACTGAAACTTTTTTTTGTTTTTTTGTTTTTCATGTCATAAAAATGCCAAATAGAAATATGCCCCCACCATAAATATCTGCCCCAAATCGCACACAAATAATCATAAAATGAACAACTTTCAACATGACCATAACAATCTACTCATTAATAAAATTTGCCATTATGCCCGGCCTCAATGTGGAAATCTCAGTTGACGACAATATTCTACTTCAGACAGAGGGAAGAAGGGATTGGCCGAGATGAGATTGAGAATAGTGTCAATTACTCTGTGTGGGAACGAACCTTTAAGGCTGCCCACATGCATTAACACATCTACACTCATACATAAGTAATTGTATAAACTTGTCTGTACCCAGTACCCAGTGGTAAATTGTATTGTTTTTTTTTTTAACTATAGGTAAGAAGTAAAAGTAATTTGAAATGTTTGCTTTACTCAATTGAGAACCATATGCATTGATGTGGTTATCTCTTTGTATGAGCTTTACATTTCCATGACTTTGTTCGTCGTGGTAGTGCTCTGGACTGCTACGCAGAGTATTTGGGTTTCAAGCCTCAGCACATCAAAAAGCAAAAAGTTAAAAAAAAGTTTTTTTCTACACAGCTATTGGCAAGCCTTTAATAGTGAAATTTGCGTAAAAAAAGCTTTTCAGTTTGCCTTTCTGATAAGACATTACACTGTAGAGGGCCTATATTTGTGTACGTATATATCATGCATTCATATTGAATGGATGTGAGAAGCTCAGCCTGGGCCCTTCATGATCGGTTGTCCCATTAAAAGAGGACAAATTTTGAGTTAATCAAAAAAGAAATATTTTGAACTGATATGAAACTGATCCCAGTCAAATACATGGGTTAAGGTTAATTAAAATGCTCTAATACTCTTGTCTTATGAACCTTTCTTTATATAACTTTCTCTCAAGCGACGTTATAGTCTATGAAACCTTAGCGTGGCATATGTAGTTTATAAGAATGATTGTAAATTTGAAAGGGGCTACATCCAATTTTTTGCTTTTCCCTAACTTATTTTTAGATAAAATATTTTCTAAATTCCCATACTAGAGCATATTCCAACCTTTCTATTTCCAAACTTCATCAAATCTTAACTAATTAGTAGGTCCTAATCAGTGCATCTCTAATCAGCCAATAATGTTGAACCCAACGCGCTCCTTTGCGGAATCGCTTAAATTCTCTATCACTGGGTTAAAATATTTGTCTTTGAGATGCTAGGTTAGTCTTTGGAGTTCGCTGTGTGTGCATGTATTGATGTGCCTGAGTGTATGCCTGCTATGTCTGGTTGTGTGTGCGTGTGTGTCTGTGTGCGTGTATTTAAGGCAATTTGTGCCCATCATAAAATATTTATTCATTTTATTTTTATGAACATTGATTTAAGTAGTTGCTGGTTTTCTTGTTTTTTTTTTTATTATGCTTTGTATGTAACTGAATTTTGTTGTTTTCATTAAATAGTTACTTGCTTGGGGTGTCGTAATTGGCCGAACAAGCAACACTTATTCAAGAACATATAAAATAAAGTGTAGGCAAATATTTGCAATTCCAAGAATGTCACCAGTTATGAAAGTAAGTTTTTACGAAGGCACAACAGCAGTCATTAGTTAAATTGGAAAATTGCAAATGACTTATTTTTACTTAAATACTTGGTGTGTAGAAATTAAGTGTACATATGCGATATTATAATTTTTTTTTGTTTTTGGATTATTATTCCCAAGACTATGACTATGTGATGATTAAAGTGCAAGACAGTAGACAGTAGAAAGAATAATAATAATATTGAAATTGAACATGTAAAACTCAATCAATCAATTAACACATTTCAAATTTCAAATCGTGTGTTTATTGTATAACAAGAATACTGGTTTCTAATCATAGTGATCAGTAGCGGATCAAAGGGGAGAGAGTTTTATATAGAAAAATTATCTTTTCTATTATTTTTTTTTATTTTGCCTGTGCCGAGATTCGAACCTTGGATCTAATATATTATGTCAAAAAACCCGTGAAAGATCAATAAAACAAAAAATATTTATTATTCATTCAAATTTATTGAATCGATTTTTGTTCTAGCCGCGAATTCTCTTTTATGTCTTCTAGCGACTGAAGTGGTAATTTGAGTTTTGGTAAGAGAAAAAATCCAGCCGGAGCCATATCAGGTTATTTGATGATATTTTTTGAGGTTTTGCCCAGAAATTCGTTCACAATGATAGCCATGTGAGATGGTGCGTTGTCGTGGTGCAAAACCCATTTGTTTTCTCTCCACACACTTGACCTTTTTCTACAACATAAAGCCCAGATAATATTCTTTTATTACCGTTTGACATTCTGGCAAGAATTCTGAGTGCACAACATCGCGATAATCAAAGAAAATAGTAAACATTACCGACCAGAGTGAGGCAAATCATGCACCACATCACGACTGCTTTTGAATGCACTGTATCACTCATATGATTTTGTTTTTGATAAAGTCGATTCACTGTAAGCTTTCTGTAACATTTTTGGCGATTCAGCACACAAAATTCCACTTACAATACGAAATTTGAGACAGATTCTTTGTTCGATATTTTTCTAATTCATTGTAAAAATCGAAAAAAAAGAATTTGAGATGACCTGAACAAATCGAGCACTGTAAACAAACTAAATGACAGATCGCACTCAAACTTCTCGTCACAATAAAGGACAGTGGTGCCAACTTAGCGATAAAAATAATTTTTTAAATCCCTTTGAGCGGGCTTTTTAAGCGTCACTACTTTGACAGAATGTACAATAGCAACTAGCTTCAATGACCCATGGCACTAGAATCGGTGTCATTGTTAATATTCTGTGAGTAGATTCAGGAGTTCGTCTCTCAACATGCCACCTCCTGATATAAAAAGAGCCTGATATAAAAGGAGCTATCTAACAATATAAATCACATTTTCAATTTCATTGTCATGTCAGTCCATTTCAGGTGCAAGCAATTGCAGGGAAGTGCTCTGACACAGCAGGCGTCATATTTGTTATCGTTCTGACCATATCGTATCGTGCTCGTAGGAATGTGTAGATGCTAAGTAGTACATATATGTACGTACACATCAAGGTGTCAAGATGAATAAATTTGAAGGTAAAAATTCTAACTTATGCCAATCATTTTCAATTTGGATGCACATAAAATAAGCAGATAAAACTCAAACTGACTAACTACAAATTCTTCTCCACCTCAAGTAAAACTCGATGTGCTATTATTTGAGTTTGTGGCTTGAAAATAAACGAAAAGTTCAACAACTAATATCAAAATAATAACTCAACTTTCGGTTACTAGGTTTACAATGTTTCTATTCAATTTTTATCTTCATAAAATGTATCCCTTTGTGGTTTTTTTTGTTACACTTGACTTTATTATTATACAGTAGAAAAGACTTTAGCGATTTATCAGTTAGTAGAACTTGAGACGTTCTCGTTCTCACCACACTGCACTACACTACACACACACACTTCACTTCACTACACTACACTTCACTACACTTCACTACACTACACTATACTACACTATACAACACTCACTTCATTTCATTTCCGCTACACAGAATACTTCCTTCCGTTAGTCTGTTATGCGGGTATTGTTGTTGTTGCTGTTGTTATTCTATTTTTATATGCCCTTCCACTTTTGCACTTTTTAACAAATAATAATAAGTTGTCCGTATAAAATTTAAGAACAATACGCGATTGCATTGTTGTATGTAGTTGTGCAGTTGTACGTAGCAGTCGAATAAGATGAAGCTACACATGCAAGGGCAAACCAAAAGAATAGAAACCGAAACAAAAAGGTGTACTTATGCTGCAAGGAGGAAAAATTTTTAAACACAAGGTGCCAGCCAGTCAGCCAACCAGCCAGCTATAGTGTTGTAGATGTTGGGAATAAGATGGCGACGGTGAGACAATGGCATCCAGAGCAGCAAAGCCATTCTTGTTCTTGCGAGTTTCCGGTGTGTTGCGCGCTTCTTGTATTTTTCTTAGCAACTGCACATAATTCATTACTGCCGTTGCTTCTTTTACTTCCTTTTGTTTTTACTACACAAAAAATTAAAATACTTTGCGGAAAAATAGTATAAAAAGAAAGTAAAGCGGGAAGTAAAGCGACGTGCTAAAGCGGAAACAGAAATATCACCATCACAATTTTCATCATTTACCTATTGGGAAATCACAATTTTGTTTGTTGTTATCGTGTAAAGTTTTTGCCGTTCTATTATGAAATCGAATCCTAACAAATTTCAGAAGTTTCAGTGAAAGTGTTTTCTCTCTACTTTAGTCTAAGATTTCCAAGTACTTAATTTATATTTGCAAGTACTCTTAGAATAGGTAAACTATTAGGTCATACTCTATCAAAATATCATTACAAAATATAAAATACTCGCAGTATAAAACGTCGAAATTGTATAAGTGCATAGGATTATAAATTTCTTACTTTCCAATATAATTGAAACTAGTTTTTTCCGTCAACAACTTATTTCCTTCAAAAACTTTAAAAAAATCTTCTTGTGTTTCTCCCTCTTCAACTCTTTTAAGAACTTAACTCCTTTTAGAGTAACTAAGTAGTTGCATAAACTATTTTGTTCTTTTACATTTCGCATTTCTCATTTTCCAATTAACTTAAAAGCTGCTTTGTTTTTGTTTGCCTTCACTTTTTACTTGTTTTTTTTCTTCTTCTTTCTTTCTTTATTTTTCTGAATGCAGTTAATCAATATTTTTGCAATAGCTTTCGAAAGTGACATTAATACGAAAATTGGTAAAAACAAAGAAACTCGATAAGAATTTGATTCTTGGAAAATTTTTTAATGCATTTAGTTTTTTTAAAGGAATCAGTTGTTAAAAAAGATTGTTAAAACTTGATTCAGTAGCTACAGTTTCAAACGGTTCATTTGAAAACCACGAATCAAGATACTGAAACAAAATAAAATTTTCTCTATTCGCCACTTAGATTTTTATTAACTTGTGGCTAGTTTAGTTGCAAGACATTGCATACACAGTGAAACTGGACTCAATGTCCATTCAAAAGTATCTAAAAATCCGAATTTAATTATATATTTTTTTTAATTTTGTTAGGTCATGAAAAAAGAATGATAGAGAAGCGGGTTTTATTCGTGAAGCAATTTGTATCCTTTCAAACTATTAAAAGTAGATAAAAGGTCCTTCCTTCCTAATAAGGAAGGATGGTGGAACTCATCACAGGGCATAATCCATGGGGCCAACATATGACCACTATCAGCATCACCGAGGACCCGACCTGCACATCTTGTCTGGAGGAGCTGGACAGCACAGAGCATTTTCTCTGCACATGTCCCACCTTTGCCACAACGAGATGGCGCATTTTGGGTTTCGATATCACAGGAATGGACAAAGTTCGCTACTTCCTCTTCTGCGATCTTCTGAGATTTGTCAGAGAATCCGGAAAATTTGCGGAAGAGAACGTAGTCCCCCTATAACCCCTTTTTCAACTTTTCCCTCTTTTTCTCTAACCCCTTATTTGCTGTCACCCCTTCTTCTTTTCCTAGGCCTTAAGTACAATGGGCTATATAGCCTGAGTGCTTGAGAAACTGTCCTGCACTCGTAGGTCAGGTTCTCGGCATTCTTCACATCCATTCATCCATCCAAAATGTACATTGAGTAACATCAAATCTCTCTCAACTTATTCTTGTTTTAATGGCACATCAGCCCATGGAGGGACTAGGCCGAGCTTTTTGCATCCACTCATGTTGTGCATGTTATATTTTTTTATTCTTTTTTATTTTTTTTATTGAGACATTCAACACACAGGTTGTACCCCTATGAATACAGAACATTGTGTTGAATGGAAGGAAGATTGATAGGTGTCGGCTATGACCGTATGTAGCGCCAAAGGCGAAGCTTTTCGCATCCACTCATGTTGTACGTGTTATATTTGTAGATAAATGGAAGGGACCTACAGTTTTATGCCGAATCCGAAAATGGCGAATTGAAAAGCTTTTTCATAGGCAATTTTTACTCTTGTAGGTTTGCCATTGCCTGCCAAGAGGTGGTGCCGTGTATGAATTTTTTATGTTGTTGCTTTTTGCTAAGTTTCCATATAGAAAATAAAGAAATGCGAACGTTTTTCTACTCTTCTGTAAAATTTCGAAATTGTGGCTCACATTTTCGGAGCACGCTCTTCATTTAATTATCTTATAACTATCAGTGAGCACAGTACTTCTCAATGGGCGATACAGGAACTATTAATAATGAAAACAGACATTTGGGGAAATCCACTATAATTTCGATTATTTTTTTTCCACACTAATTTTCCGCTATGAGATAAAAATCATAATTATTAACAGCTTTTCTTAGGCAATTTTTTTAATTGTACAGAAAATTCAACATGTGCACCTCGCTTATCACTGCCGCACACTACCAACTACATCATAGCGGAAAAGATTTTTCAGTTTTTCCTACTCTATGTACATTTTTGTAATACTAAATAAATAAAATATGTGGTCACTGTGGCGTAGTGGTAGTGCAGAGTGTCCAGGGTTCGAATCTCGGCACAGGCAAAATAAAAAAAACAATTCTTCTACACGGCACCCCACCTCTTGGCTTGCACTGGCAATCCGACAAGAGTAAAAATTGCCTATGAAAAGCTTTTCACTTCGCCGTTCGGATTCGGCATAAAACTGTAGGTCCCTTCCATTCATGTACAAATATAACACGCACATCATGAGTGGATGCGCAAAGCTCGCCCTAGGCCCTACATGGGCTGTTGTGCCATTAACGAAGAAAGAAAATAAATAAAATATATTTTTGTTATAATAAATGTTTCCTTTTGAAATTTTTTCCCCTAGAACATTTTTCCTATAATAAATTTTTGTTTTAGCAATTTTTCTTATATTTTTCTCAGTTGTTAAATTCTTTCTATAATAAATTTTTCCTATATTGAATTTACTCCACAATAAATATATTTCCTTTAGTAAGTTTTTCTATAATAATTGTATCTTATAATAAATTTTCTTACATTATATTTTTCATTTGATTTGTTCCTTTTGACAGCTGTCACTTGATTTATGCTCAGTTTGGTTTGCCATTTTATAATGAATAGACTTACTCCTGAACAACGTTTTGCAAATCGTTCTGTGAATGGGCCCGAAACGAGATACCCACCGATCCCGATTTTCATAAAAAAATTTTGTTTAGCGATGAAGCTCACTTTTGGTTGAATGGGTACGTTAATAAGCAAAATTGTCGCATTTGGAGTGATCATAAGCCACAAGCCATTCAAACCATCGTTGAGACGCCGTTGCATCCTCAAAAAGTCACTGTTTGGTGTGCTCTATGGGCAGAGGGAATCATTGGTCCCTATTTCTTCAAAGATGAAGCCGGTCATAATGTTACAGTCAATGGGGAACGCTATAGAGCTATGATTAATGACTTTTTCGTGCCTGAATTGTGAATTGGAGGATGTTGATGTGGACGACCTTTGGTTCCAACAAAACGGCGCTACATGCCATACACCCAACGAAACAATCAATTTATTGAAGGAAACTTTTAGTGAGCGCATTATCTCCCGCCGTGGTCTCGTGGGCCTGTGGCGTGGCCTCCAAAATCGTGCGATTTAACACCGCTTACCGCTGGACTATTTTTTGTGGGGTTATGTGAAGTCAATTGCCTTCGCAGATAAGACCGAGGCGATTGACGCCTTGGAAGAGAATATTCGACGCGTTATTACTGACATATGGTCCCAATTGCTGCAAAAAGCAGTCGAAAATTGGGCCTCTCGGCTGAAATTTATTCGAACCAGCCGCGGCGGCCACTTGCCCGAAGTCGTTTTTAAAACATAATGGCAAATCCTTATCTTTATAATAAAGCCAAATTCTTGACGATAACATTAAATTATATGCGTTTTATTTCTTCTTGAAAACCACACTTCTAACAAAAAACACCCTGTAGAAAACCTGTCCTATAGTAAATTTTTCCTATAGTAAATTTATTGTAAGTATTGTACATTTACCCCATTTTTTTTATGTGGGCAGCAGGGCCTTTTTAGCACTTAGTCGGTTTGACTATTGTGCTTTTTCCTGCTTCAACCTACCGTTTAATGACGATTCCGTTGACGGGATAGTAATTTGTTTCCACATGGTGATTTTGTCATTACCTACCAAGAGGCATACTGGTATACTTTCTTATAATTCTCATTCACTTCATATCGGTAGGAATGTATGAAAGAGAATTAACGACCAGACGAAGACAACGCAACCCACTATCGACTATCGATGTCCATATTGACGGCCTTTCCTTTGATAAATTTTTCATATAATAAATTTATCCAATAATAAATTTACGCTGTTATAAATTTTTCCTGTAGTAAACTACAATAATTTTTTTTACTACAATAAATTTTTGTTATAGTAAGTTTTTACTATAATAAATAATCGTATTGAGAAATTTTCCTATAATAAATGTTTTTAAAGTAAATTTCTCATATAATACATTTTTCTTAAAGTTCAATTTTTCCTTAACAAATTTTATCCAATAGTAAATTTACTCCTGAGCGAATATTTCCAATAATAAATATATGCATATAATAAATTTTTCCAATAATAAATCTTTCGGATAGTAAGTTTTTTCTATAGTAAATTCCCACTAAAGTTGCATCCCTGGTTTCTATAACAACACTATTGTGAACTGTAAATAATGAAAGACAAAAGGGAAATGCGTCCAAATGACCGCCGGAGGAAAGAGAAAAAAGAGTACAAATGCAATTAAAAATGTTTTTTAAGGCGCCCCAGAACGAGTTCACCCATAAATGTCACCCACATTCTTATGCTACACCTATTATACCATATATGTCACCCACATACCTATACTCATGAGCTGGCATACCACCTCCAGCTGCAGTTTTTTTGAAATTGACACAGAACGAAGAAGAGATTTAACAACTTGATCATTTTACTTGCACATGTTAGCGAATAAAACGCAGCTATAATTATTTTATACTCTGCAAAAAAATATTATATTTTATATTAAATTATGTTCTGATAAATTTGCCTCACAATACTTTTGTATAGTAAGTTCTTTAAAAGTAAGAAATTTAAAAAGTAGAGTTTTACAAGTTTTACTTAATCTACAAATTCTTTACAAAACTCAAAAAACAGTTTAGCACTGCAAGTCTTCCTTTGACTTTAATATAAACTAGCTTAAAGTTTTTCTTCTACCGTTTAACAATAATTTTTGTTTTTTCTATTTACACTCCAAAAATGGCCAATAAATGCATTTAAAATGATGCCATTAAAACGATAATTTTTACTAGCAACATGCAGCTTCTTCTTCTTCATCTCAGTGAACATGCTGAACTGAACGCCAGCAAACTAGTTAAAGTTACACGTAACTACGAGTACATTGAAAAAGTATGCACATAAACCTGAAGGCAAATGTTGAACAACAACATCAGCGAGCAAACTAACGACAACATCATTGAAAGTCCTCTTCACAAAACACAAAGCACAGAACAACAACAAAAAAACCGACAATGGTGAAAGACCGTATTCATTCACAAACGATTAAATGGCTAACTTTAATTGAAACTTTATGTAGAAAAGAGCGACAAGTTTAATTGCATTGGATGAGGAAGCAGAAGCAGAAGCAGAAGCTAAAGAAGAATATGGCGCTTTTTCATCATCAACGTCAAAGTGAATTGTAAAGAATATAACTAAGTAAAAGTATATATTTTTTTATAAGTAATGTAAATTGCTACGTCTAGTAAAACGTTAGGGGAGCGCATATTGCCTCTACGTTGCTGCTGCTGGTGCTGCTGTTGATGCTGACATACAAAGCGAAATAAAAATTGGTATCTCACGCTTGCAAATTAACAACATTTGTTGCAGCAATTTTACTGCTACTACCATCGTACGTACGTCTTCTTTTGCTACTTTCAAGTAGCATATTTTTGCCTGCAGCGCTTTAACGCTTGCTGGTGTACGGTGTACTACTTTTACTACGACTACTACTACTACTACTACGACTACTACTACTACTATTTTCACCAGCACCTATGTAGCATGATAGTTGTAGGTAGCGTCTTTGCTTTAAAGGCAATTACAATGGAATGCTGCCAAAAGTACATATATATTAAAATATGTGCAGACTTCGTTCTTTTCTTCCAGCTCCAGCTGAAGTTGTTGTTTTCTTTGTCGTATTTTTGTCGTTGCCTTTGAATTTGTTTCCTCTATTTTGTTGTGCCTTGGTTTTTTTTGTGCCTAAGCAGCAAATTAAATGCATTCTCTTGCTTTTTTCAGATTTCCTCTTTGTCTGTTCGTCCCACTGTCTTTCATTCTCTCTATCTGTCTGTCTGTCTGTCTGTCTGTATGTCTGTCTGTCTGTCTGTCTACCTGCCTACCCATCCGCCTTGCCTGCTTGCCCTTGTATCATAATGTCACACAAGGAAATCTAATGCCGTCATACATACTCAAGATGCAAACAAGATTTTCAGCATATTTGTTTCTGTGAAAATCAAACACACACACACACACACACACACACACACGTACACACACAGATAGACTAGGTACTTGTGTATAATAATTTTGCAAAAGGAAACAGCAGCCTCCTCTGCAGCTTCCGTTGGCTGCCAGCTTCCGTTTCAGATGGTTAAGTTTAAAATTTCCTTACTATCAACTGCACGCAAACTCGTACATAGAAACGACTACTACGTAGGTTCTTTTTAGGTATAGGTAACGTATGCTAAGCAAATAACAAGTGAAATTGTTATTTGCCAAAAGTGGCTGTCTAAGTTTGCATCTGGATATGCCTGTGAGTGTGTGCGTGTATGTGTGTGTTTGCATCTGAAAATGTATGTACATATATCAACGAGTGTATGAGTGTGGGTTTTTGTGTTTTGGGAAATAGTTTCCCGTAAAAGCGTAAGAAAAACACTTGAATCAGAGTTAGAACATATACTTTTACAATGTACATACACTCAAATCAATATTTGTACACAAATGACAGCTGTCTCTACTCCAAATCTCTAATTCAACTCTGTGTCTTTCTTTGGCTGTGGTTGAAGCATTGTTTACACACCTGTCGTTTTGTTTTTCATATCCAACGTTGGTTGTTACATTGTTTGTTTGTTTGCTTGTGTATTTTTGCACAAATGCAGCAAACTTTCAAAACATTATTTAACAAATATTTTCCAAATTATTTTCCAAATAAAGAAAATGGTACAATATATGTGACTAAATTCGAGCTTCCGAGTATTCGTATTTTATATGCAGCTATAAGTTCAAAGAAATATGGTAAATTCAAAACAGGTCAAATGTAATGTAGAGCAGCTGTCCGTAAGTGGTCGTATGTTTTCAATTTCAACATCATTCTGTATCAGTTAGTTCTTATTTTCTTTTTTTATTATGATTGTTTCGTAATACGAGGGAAAATTTTAATATTTTCAAAATTAAAAACAACTCAAAAAATTAATGGAATTAATGAAATATTTTTACATATTACAATTAATGAACCGTGAACCGTTTTTGTTTGTCTACAATAATAAATTCAAGTGATAATTTAATGGTAAAATTGCAGTTTCATTTTGATTGTTCGTCATCATCACCATCAACCGCTTTGTCTGAGTATTTGTTTGTCTATTAATGATAATAATACGTAAGTCGGTATTGATATGATTGAAATAAATTACATTGAACATTGACAGTAATTGAAAAAGGTAAAAAGGTAAATTGGAAAATACATTCATACAGGAAAAAAGGTAGAGGTTAAAACCGATATAGAAAGGAACGGATGTAGAGGGGCTCGTGCAGTTTTTATACAAATGCAGATAAATAAATTTTAAAATCAATTTAATTTTCATAACTAAATATTGTATAAATAAACTCCTCTTCTTCTTTTAATGGCACAACAGCCCATGGAGGGCCCCGGCTGAGCTTCACGCATCCACCCATGTTGTGCGTGTTATAGGTATTTATTCACGAATGGAAAGAAAGGACCTACAGTTGTATGCCGTATACGAACGGAGAGAAGTGAACAGCTTTTCATAGGCAATTTTTACTCTTGTAGGTTTGCCATTGCATGCCAAGAGGTGGAGTGCCGTGTAGAAAAAATTTAATTTTTCTGCTTTATATTTATGCCTGTGCTGAGATTTAAACCTCAGATACTCTGGCTAGCAGGTCAACGCACTACCAACTACGCCACTGCGACAAAATAAATAAATAAATTCACATCAGCATATGTGTGTACATATTTCTGACGACATAAGGCAATATAGTACTTGTGAATAATTTTAAGCTGTTGTATGAAAATAAATAAAAATAATTGAGTTTGTACTTAAATCAGAATATGGGAAAGGGATATAATAGGTCCCAGTAAATCGCTTAAGGCTCATTGTTTACTGTCAAGATATCCTTATCAACTCTAAGGATCTATGGACTGCTACGTTTATTTTTTACCATGAGTTTCAGAGTCGATGCTAAAGTTTATTACTTTGTTGTCTTAAACTTTTAATGCCTTGGGCTATCAAGGCATTAAAAGTTCTCTGTTAGGCTGTTCCCTCGACTCGTCTCATGTTAGGCTAGAGGTGGTAGAAGTACGGGCGTCTCTTTTAGTATTTTATGCGGAACATTTTTTTAATCAATATATAAACTTATTTGTTTTTAATGGGACAACATCCCGTGGAGGACATAGGCCGACCTATAACATTCATTCTTGTTGTGCAAGTTATATAAGGGACAGTTTTGTGCCACATCTGAACCGTGAAGTGAAAAGGTTTTCTGAGGAAATTTTCACTTTTGCATGTCTGTTATTGCCTGCCAAGATGTGTTCTACATAGAATATTCTCAAAACATTTTAACTGTGCCGAATCTTTAACCCGGGCACTGTGAGTAGCCTTCCAGAGCATTATGAACAATGCCAGGGCTTGTCTATATGAATGGCTACAATTAAAATTATTATTATTAAAAACACCCCAAAGTAGGCTAAAGCGGAAGGATGATGTTAAAATAAAAAATGTTTAACTTTGTATAATTGGAAACATTAAAGCTGTAGAAGTCCAAATAATGTATTTCAATCAGTTATGACATAAAAGTTGTTACCAGCTTTGGAAAAATTTATCATGCTAGGGTCTTCTTGCATAAAATCATCGATTCATTGCAGCGCAAATTAATAAGTTTTCCATGCAATGAATCAATGAATCAAGTATGAAACAACCAGCAGAATGATATCCAAGAAACCACATTGAAAAACAAACATTTTAAGTTAAATTGTGTATTGAAAGGAGTGAGGACATCAAGCAGCCCCTTATTCATAGTTCTTATTTTTTTTTTATATAGAAACTTATGATTCTAACATCCTCAAAGGCCTTTTTTTGCACTACTACATTACTTCAACATGATACTAACTTCAAAGGATAAAATCATTTTCCTCATTTATAAATCTTTAAAGCGAAATTCAATCAAAATCAGTCCTTAATACTTGCCTTCATTTTACACTCCATCAAAAAAGTGATTATTAAATATTAATACTTGTATAATATTATTCTTAATTTCGGATGAATTCTTTTGTAATCAATATTTATTAAATGCCTACAAAAGTATTCAACATATTTTCTGAAGAACTTTCTCTGTTATGTAAAATGAAAAATTTAAAATATTTCATATGTTATATGTTACTCATACGTCATGGTGTGTCATACTGTATCATGTGTACGTACAAGGTGGAGCAAAAGTAATGTCGTAATGTGAATTGGCTGGCATTTTATTAGAAATTAAATAAAGCTGGGCTCTGTTTTCACGGAAAGTTTATTTGAAGGTGTAAAATGTATGGCATTAAGTTGAAAAAGTGATATCGGTGAAATGATCGGCAGTTGAGTTGATGCTCGTTTTACGGCAATTTGGCTCCAAATTGGTGTTGTGGAGGAGTGTATCACTTCATTGCTCTACCTGTCTACCATATTACTTTTGCCCCACCGTATACATTATTTGAAGGTGTAAAATGTATGGCATTAAGTTGAAAATGTGATATCGGTGAAATGATCGGCAGTTGAGTTGATGCTCGTTTTATGGCAATTTGGCTCCAAATTGGTGTTGTGGAGGAGTGTATCACTTCATTGCCCTACCTGTCTACAATATTACTTTTGCCCCACCATATACATTCGAATGTACAATATATAAGGATATACGGGTATGCAAATATAATATATATTACGAGTATACTTACAATCATTCAAATATATTCATAAAATATATATAACGAATACTCAAAGCGCCTTTATTCAATATTAAAAAAAAAACAATGTCTGAAATGTTAATTTCATCAACAACACAATTAAATTGCAACTCAAAAGCAAATTCATTGTGGTCTTGTGTTCATTTGTACAACAAATAATTGAGTTACTAGCTGCCTGCAAAAATACGATTATATTGACTGGAATTATGTATGTACTTATATAAAAAGGGAATTCAATTTGTTGTTACAATCTTTTTGTTGTTGTTTATAATTGGAAAAAAATGAATTAGAATGAATTGTGTTCCGTTTAAATTGCCACTTTCTCTTCAATATAGTTGCCTCCAGTATTTCTATTTAATTTGTAACACTTGACGTTCTATTGACGTTTTGAGTTTTGTTCCGTTCCGCACAGTCTCAAAAATTTGTTGCTCATTAAAAAGTCCTTATCGTCAACACTTTGCGAACACGAGCGGCAACCGTGGCAATATAAACATCAAGTGATAAAAGGTTTCATTGCTATTGCTTCTGGCAATTAAGCAGCAAATGCCTCTGTCTCTCACACAGTGGCTCTCAACAGCTATTGACAGTTGTTTTCGCTATAAGGCAGGGGTGTCGTTGACTGCAATTCTTAAAGGGAAGGACACTCCCATGAGCGTCTATGAGACGTTGCGTTTATTCCTTTTAGAATTAAGATTTATGTGACAAGATAATTTTTGCATAATTTAAAAAAAATATATATATAATTTGTATGTATTTCTCTCCCATTCTCCTCCTCCCTTCCCTTCAATATAATTAGTTGCATCCTCATCAATGTGTTTTTAATCCCTAATTTAACAACAACTTCAGTTAAAATATGTGTGCGTTGTCTGATGTTTTCTATTGTAAATCACAGTTTTTAAGAGTCACCTTATCCCCTTCTATAATATTGCTGAAGACGCCCTTGTAATCTCCTATCTCTTTATATGTATATCTGTGTTCGTGTGCATTCTCACCCTTTTTCTCTTTCGTTTATTTGTGTTTTTTGTTTCTGTTACGTTGCTGTTGTTTTGTGAAACATCAAATATTTGCTTAGAGCTCAACACAAAAAGCAAAAAGAAAAATTATAACATCGTAGCGTAAATGCTGCTGATTTTTAACACTGCCATTTTTTGCTTTTGTTTCGTCAAGCACTGACGTTTTTTCTTCTTTTCACTTTTTTTTGCTACACTAAAACGAGCATTTAGGGGCGGAAGGGGGGTAGTTTTTGTTCAAAGAAAAGCTTCGTTTTGTGGTATGTTTTCGTTTGCCCACTTTTATTATTATCCTTTCTTTTTTTTGAATTGGGTGATTTTTGGAGAATGTGTTTTGTTTATTTTGTGAGTTAGTGTTGCTGTTTGCTCATGTATTTAATGCGACATGATATATGCATGAACAGGATTTGGTCGGACAAATTTTTGTTTTATTAAAGCTTTAACATAAGGAAAAAAAAAATTTAAGATTTTTTCCTTTGGTTTTTACTAAAAATTAAAGTTAGCTCCATTCAATTTGAGAAATATGTTACCAAGGAAAGTTAATAGTTATAAAAAATAATCGTAAAAGTAAACATATTTGAAAAACATATTTGAAATATCTGAAAATGCGAAGGATTTTATGACGAATAGTGTTGCTAGACAGTGATTGTTGGTCAGGATATTTTCAACGATATGCAAGTTGAGGTAACACAACTGAACGACTATTTTCAATTCACTATTTCGGCGCATTTGTTTCGGTGTGAAGCGATTCATGGTTAAAATTATACTGAATTGACGTTTCAAAAACAACTCAAGTCAATCGGTTGATATGTAAATGTTAAAATTATTCAATGTTTACATACGGACATAAAAGATGGCGCACCCACTTTTCCTACTTTTTGATTTTGAACTGTGCCGAGATTCGAACCCCGGATACTCCGCGTAACAGTTCAGCGCACTACCACTACGCCACAGCGACCAAAAAGGGATATAATTGGTCAAAGTAAACAGTGAGGCACTGTATAAAATGATTTATTGTTTTTTTTTTTGTGATAGAGAACCTCAACATTTCTAAAGACATCTATGGTTCATAACAGTAAACATATTTCGTAGTCAAGTTAAGCTCTGAAAATGCGAAAGGATTTTAGGGGCATCATTATTGAGGTGTGTGGCGAAGAAGAACAAGTCAATTTCTATTTGAAACTTAAGTTTCATAAAGCTTTAGTTTAACACAAACAAATTTTTATTTAATTCCAGTAAGACTTTCTGTTGACATTTACTTACTTTTAATGGCACAACAGCCCATGGAGGGCCTAGGGCGAGCTTTTCGCATCCACTCATGTTGTGCGTGTTATATTTGTACATGAATGAAAGGGACCTACAGTTTAATGCCGAATCCGAACGGCGAAGTGGAAAGCTTTTCATAGGCAATTTTTACTCTTGTAGGATTGCCATTGCACTGCCAAGAGGCGGTGCCGTGTAGAAAATTTCTTTTTTCTACTCTATGATTTTGCCTGTGCCTGGATTCGAACCCCGGACACTCTGCGTAGCAGTCCAACGCACAACTTTCTGTTTTTCTTTTAAAACTTTCATTTACATTAAAAAATTGTCCTCAACTCTCTAATACTTTTATTTTTTAAATCTGTTTTTTTTTTCCTGTATTTATGCCATACCTGCGCTCATGACGATTTGTGGTATTGAGTACTTGGAAAGATATTGATTGTTTTTCTTTGGTCGACCAAATTGCAATGAAAAAAATATAAAATGTTCAACATTTAATATCAATAGAATGCAATATATTTGGGTTTTCAAAGATTTTTACATATTTTCAAATAATTTTTATCAAGCTTCCATAAGTTTTTTAACTTATCGCCATGCACTTTCCACAAATTTAGCAATGACTTTATCTAACCTTTACTCAGCGCAGTATTTTCCAAGCAAAAATTTAACCACTGTGAAAGCCTTATGCACAAATGGTCTCCAAATTAAGATTTATTCAATTTGTACAATTGCTCCAAACCCCCTCAAGATCTTTAGTGCGAACTCTAACTCAGAAAATACCGATATAAACGAGGTTATAAATCAGGGTGCGTGCTTTTCGCCTCATATCTCACCATCATACAGTTTCTTCGACTCACTTTTCAATACATAGCTTTTCACAGCATCAAATAACAGATTCAAAGCAACCGAAGTTCATCCCGATAATTACAATTTTTCTGGTTACGAGATTCTCGTTCTTACGTATTACAACCGATGCTCTGTATTTAAAAATTTGTTAAAATATCTTTTGCGCGATATCTGAATCCAGATACTGAAGAGAGTTATGATAACACTATGGGACTTGTCGGTCTACTTATAACAAGCATTCGTATGAATAATTGAGATATCGGAATGAAATTAATACCAGGTGTAGTGCTTATACATGTTACATTTAAGAATGGAATTCGATATCGCTCATCTTACGGTAGCGAGCACGTTGCAGCGATCGATTCTTTGGTCCGAAAAATATGGTCCAATCACACCAGCGGCATGAAATCAACACCGGACGGTCACATTCTGTGGATGGAGTCTCTTGAGAAGCTCATGTGAGCTTGCTGCTGTCCAATAATACATATTTGGCTTATTGACAAGGCCATTAAGCCTCAAATGAGCTTAATCGCTGAAGATGATTTTTCGTGGAACTTCAGGATTTTCTTCAAACTTTTACAGAGCCCACACGGAGAAGTTTCGTTTGAATTTAAAAACGAAATTCGTATGTCCCTTTTGAAAAATCCTTTATTTCTGAAATTACTCAAAGGCTGGCATTATTTATATTTTTTTTTTTGTTTATTGATACATTCAACACTCAGCGTGTACCCCTATGAATGCAGAGCATTGTATTGAATGGAAGGAAGATTGATAGGTGGGAGAAAGAAGAAGGGAGAATCAGAGAGGGAATGCAATACACAGGACACCGATAAAGGGATAGGCAGCCATTGTGGCAAGTGTTGTGCCTTTAACACAATAAACTTCAGTGCATCAGTGTCGACTACGACTGCATGTAACGCCAAAAGCCAAGCTTTTCGCATCCACTCATGTTGTGCGTGTATTATTTGTACATGAATGGAAGGGAGCTATAGTTTAATGCCGTATCCGAACGGCGAATTGAAATTGCCTTTTCAATTTTTACTCTTGTAGGTTTGCCATTGCCTGCCAAGAGCTGGTGCCGTGTATAAATTTTGTTGTTGTTGGTTTTTTATTTATATTTTTTATTTTGCCTGTGCCGAGATTCGAACCCCTGACACTCTGCGTAACAACAGTCCAACGCACTACCGCTACGCTACAGCGACCTACAGTTTAACGCCAGTTCCAAATGGCGACGAGGTAATTTGTTACCACTTGGTGGTTTTTCCATTACCTACCAAGCGATGTAAGTACATAAACAGTTTCTTATAACTTTCATTCACTTCATAGGAATGTAAGAAGGTTATGAATGAAAATGAACCACAGACCAAGATGGAAATTGAACCTGCATTTTTTTTTACAAGTTTTTCATAGTGTTCTCTTGAATGTTCTTAAAATTGTTTATATATTTTTCAAAGTTTTTTTCTGAGTTTTTAGTATTTTTTCATAATTTTTTTATAAATTCCATTAATTTCACAAAAATTCTTGCCAATTTTTTATGGGATTTTATTTAATTTTCACAGACTTAATATTTATTAATATAGTTTTCATAATCAGGTTTTTAGTGAATTGCACTTAAATTTGTATGGCATACTAATATAAAGATTTGCATAATTTTTTCCACAAAGTTCACAAATTTTTCATGAAATTTACACATTCTTTTATAGGCTTCTTTTTAATTTTTTATTAATTTTTTCATACAATTTTGAAGAATATCTTTCGGATTCGTTACTCAAGTTTATCATTAATTTTTTTATAAATCAGAAATATTTCAAGAATTTTAATAGTTTCCCCATAAATTTATAACTTAACTTTTCCTAAATTGTTTACAAAATTTTCACTGATTATTCATAAAATTTTCAAGCATTTTTCAATGATTTTTCATACTTAGATTTTTAACAAATTATTCACAGATTTAATGTAAATATTTGAAATATGTTTCACAGTTTTCTCATTTTTTCTCAAGCATTTTTCAATGATTTTTCATACTCAGATTTTTAACAAATTATTCACAGATTTAATGTAAATATTTGAAATATGTTTCACAGTTTTCTCATAAATTGTTCCAAAATTTTTACTAAGTAGATTGTAGTAATTTTTATTAAATGTCTCATAAATACTTACTAAAGTTTATTCATAGAATGTTCAGTAGTTCAGTAAGTTTTACTTATATTATTCATAAATTGTTCATAGATTTTTATAAATTTAAGTACAATAGATTTTTTATATAAGTATGTACTCTGTAGTTTTCAACGATTTTTCAATAGATTTGAAATAATGAAATATGTCATAGATTTTCCATTCATTGAATAATTTAATAAATTAATGTTTTGTTCTCGGAAATAGTGAAGTTTGGCAAGTGTGATAATTTGTAATGAGATCTTCATCATTATGTGTATATCACCATTTCCTTTATATAAAATTTGAGAAATATATTCTCAAGCTTATCTGTTGGCAGATGAATTTTGCAAAACTTTATATTTCTGTCTGTATGCATCATTTCAATGCACATTACAGGCAATCACTCAATGCCCATTATTCAATCATTGAAATGCCACCACCACTTACCCTCGTACGTAAATAAAGTTAATGCAAAAGCTTAATTAATTATAATACAAAAATGGAAAATGAAAATAGCGTTCTTGAACCGAGCACTGAAACCTATTAACGTTAAGTGGTAAATTAAGTAAAATTTCATCAAAGCTGATTAAATTAGAGTTTTTCACAATTATTTTTCTCATTTACTTTCAGAAAAATTTTTTTTCATTATTTACTTTGCGCGAAATCAATGATTTCCAAGCGCAATCAACAACAATGTATGCAAAAGACCAATAACAAAAATGAACAAAATTGACTTTTAAATTCTAGTATAATTACATAAGCTCATGGTGAACAATAAAAATAAAAAATTATTTAAAAGTCTATAACTATCACAACGCAATAGGGTCGGACATTTATCAACACATAGTCACAAACGCACACACACACATACACAACCACACACACACACACACACACACACACACACACACACACACACACACACACACACACACACACACACACACACACACACACACACACACACACACACACACACACACACAAACACACACACAAACACACACACACACACACATGCATACCTATCCATACCCAGAACAAATGTAGAATATATTCACATTAAAGTAAACTCTAAATTGTAATTAAATTTTTAATGAAAAATAATTAAAATTCATTTATTTTCATGACATAACAAATTTAGATTTTATTTTATATATTTTTTCCCCCGCCCTAAAGTATTTTATGCTTAAAACTAATTTGTGTCATATTTTTGTAAAATTATGGTAAAATTATGGCATTCATAATTTATTTGAAATTTTTCCGCATGTTTGTATAAAAAAGTATAATATCATAAATTTTTTGTTTTTCTGCAAATTATTAAATGATTTTGGCGTTAGAACGAACTACATAAAATATAAATTGAAATTGAAGCAACGGAAGTGAAATCAGTGCATTCGTTTTTTTTAAGTTGTGTATGCAAAACTTTTAAATATTTTAAATTGAAAACCAAAGGATTGCTACTTTAAGTATTTAAAATGATGATTTTCGTGATACTTACTTATATTATTTTAATTTATAAAATGTTAATCTAGTGGATATAAATGACTTTACAATCAAATTCATCGAATTAGGTAACTAAAAATATTTATCAAGAGAAATAAGAAGTCTGAAGACGGCACTAGACATGGTGACTAGATTTCGCTAGGAATTTTAAAAGCATTTATATTTCTCTGAGCTAACGGACTCGGATATTTGTCAGGTTAAACGACAATCATAGGAGTTCAATTCCACTGTCAGTTCAGTAAGAAGTACAGCATTGCACTTTGTGGGAACCCCGAACTATAGTAATGTCAAAGAAAATGAGATGATTTGAAATGTACTAATAGGCTTTGAATAGCGAAAATTTTTAATATTATGTATATATACAGGGTGTTTTTGTTAGAAGTGTGGTTTTCAAGAAGAAATAAAACGCATATAATTTAATGTTATGGCCAAGAATTGGTCGCTGTGGCGTAGTGGTAGTGCATTGGACTGCTACGCAGAGTGTCCGGGGTTCAAATCTCGGCACAGGCAAAATCAGAAAGTAGTAAAAATAATTTTTCTACACGCCACCACCTCTTGGCAGGCAATGGCAAACCTACAAGAGTAAAATTTGCTATGAAAAGCTTTTCACTTCGCCGGCCTCGGCTTTAAACTGGGACCTACTGGGACTTCCATTCATGCACAAATCTAACACGCACAACATGAGTGGATGCGAAAAGCTCGGCCTAGGCCCTCCATGGGCTGTTGTGCCATTAAAAGTAAGTAAAGTAAATGGCCAAGAATTTAGGTTTAAAGATAAGAGTTTGCCATCATGTTTTAAAAACGATTTCGGGCAAGTGGCCACCGCGGCTGGTTCGAATAAATTCCAGCCAATTTTCGACCACTTTTTGTAGCAATTGGGGCCATATGTCAGTAATATCGCGCCGAATATTCTCTTCCAAGGCGTCAATCGTCTCGGGTTGATCTGAGTAGACAAGCGACTTCACATAACCCCACAAAAAATAGTCCAGCGGTTAGCGGTGTTAAATCGCACGATCTTGGAGGCCACGTCACAGGCCCACGACGTGGGCGTTCACTAAAAGTTTCCTTCAATAAATTGATTGTTTCGTTAGCTGTATCGCATGTAGCGCCGTCTTATTGGAACCAAAGGTCGTCCACATCAGCATCCTCCAATTCACAATTCAGGCACGAAAAAGTCATTAATCATGGCTCTATAGCGTTCCCCATTGACTGCAACATTATGACCGGCTTCATCTTTGAAGAAATATGGACCAATGATTCCCTCTGCTCATAGATCACACTAAACAGTGACTTTTTGAGGGTGTCACGGCGTCTCAACAATGGTTTGAATGGCTTGTGGATTATGATCACTCCAAATGCGACAATTTAGCTTATTAACATACCCATTCAACCCAAAGTGACCTTCATCGCTGAACAAAATACGTCGCGCGAACCGAACCATTATTTTGGTAATAAATTTGCACGATTTGCAATCGTTGTTCAGGAATAAGTCTATTCATTATGAAATGGCAAACCAAACTGAGCATAAATTAAGTGACAGCTGTCAAAAAGACCAACTCCGAAAAAAGTATTGCCAGATTGAAAACCACACTTCGAAAAAAAAACAACCTTTAGTATATCGAGTCCAAAGAAAAATATATATTAAATATTTCAAACAGTTTCTGATCAACAGCTAGAGTTACGAATGAATACCACGGTTTCAAATGCCAAAAGTGGGATATAATGAATTTATATGGACCCTTTATATATATACATACACCTATGCTTAGATTTAATTTCTAGTATCAAACAAACTTTCACTCAACACATCTGTGAGCTTAACCGTCGACATAAGTAGGTACGGAAATCGTTTAAAGGCAAAATTATTATAATTTTTATTTATATCAATAGCTTCTGATTTTGAGATAATAGAAAATCAGAAAGATGGTTTGGTAAAGCGTTTACGATGTTAATTTTGAGGACAACCCTTTAGAGAGACCGTCTGGTGGGCAGAAAGGTCTGGCATCTCCAGTCTCTATGCAATTTTTCGGAATAAGTAATTCCCTACATTTTTTCTAGGCAAAATGCATAATTTTGGAGGGTCTTTACTTTTTTATTTATCCAAAAAGTTGTGCTAAAGTTGATGATGAAAACTAAATTAATTATGTCGCATTGACTTGACGCAATCATAAATAACCGGAAGTCTGATGTGCATTCCGAAGCGCATTTCTTATTTACATTACACAAAACAAAAAATATGTATTATCATCAAAAATTATATAAAAATGTTGGCAACATCAAACTCTAATACAATTTTTCTCTTTTTTTTTGCCATTTTTCAGTTTTTCTACTTACATTCCTGATTTTGCGTCTGAATAACGCCTAAAAGCAGACACTATTACTTTCGCCATACAACAGCAGTAAACAGCAACAGTAGCAGCAACAGAAGAAATCTTGAAAACCGCAGCAATAACTCAGAGAAACAAAAATTTCCCAACAACAAAGGACGCCCGAAGGAACATAATTTCGGAACATTCAAGAGAAGATAAAAAATGTTGCCGAAAATGGGCGCTTTGGGCGTAACCGCTTGCGGCATGTTGCTATTCTGCGCTGTCAGTAGCGTCAATTCATTTACAAGTACGTAGTAAAAGTAACAGAAACAATTTGTTCGTTATGTGCGTGTGAATGTGTGCGTGTTGTTTGAAATGTAATACAAAATTAAAGATTAAAGTGCAGACAAAATTAAAGATTAAAGTGCAGACATAATTTGCTGCAACTTTGAGAAGGATTTTGTGTTATGTTTCCATGTGTTCTTGTTACTAAATGTTTTCAATGCTCCTTTTTACTAACCTACTTAATTAATAATAATTTCTTTAATACTAGCATAAGTGTTACTTTAAAACGGTTTTCATTTTCGAAATCTACTCCTGAAATTTCTATCACCTTCTAGATTCCTTGCCCTAATAATTTTTACGAGTCCTTAGTGTCCTGCTCCTTTTACTAAATACTACCATTATAACATCCTCACTTCCCATTCTCCGTTTTCTCGCTACACTTCACATTTTAACACGCACTCTTTTCGGTCCCTTCCTTACTGTGAATGTACTTTTTGAGCCATTGTGGTGACACTATGTAAATAACTCAATGTTAAACAAGTTCCCGCCTCAGTGTTCTGTCAACATTTTACCAAATTTTTTTATTTTATCTCATTCCATACTTACTAAACTCCTCCACTATGAAATTATTAACTTTTTATTTCTCATCTCATTTTCTTCGTTATTTATTTGTTTCTTTTTGTTTTTCAATAATTTTGTGTTATATTTTTTATTCTTATAAAAAATTTTTATTTTTAAACAAAATAATAATAAAAACAACAAACAAACAAACAAAAAATCAACAACTACAACGACATCGTGTCAACGACCACTTGCCACTTCATCGCACCCCTCGCCCAATTCAGAATACGGACGTGGCTGCTCTGACATTGGCTGCTTGCCCACCGAGGAGTGTGTCATCACCAGCGACTCTTGCAGCTATTCTCAACGCGATGGCAAAGATTGCGGCAACTATCCAACTTGCAAGAGGAAGACTGGTGGCGCCTCGACCTCGAACTCTGCGCCTGTTAGACCATCAGGTGATTATTATTATTATTGTTATTATCATTTATTATTTTTGTTTTTCTTTTTTATACTTTACACTTTGTGCTTTTAAGTTTTATGTTTTATTTAAACTTGATTTAGGATTTTATGTTTATAGCATTTTTTTTACCAATTTTGTGTACGAAAAATTTAAATCGTTTTGTTTTTCTGTAATGAAAATTGTTTGAGTTTTGATGCATAACTCTCAAAGTAAACATGGAAAAGTTGGAAAAAGTTTGCGCATCTAAATTGTTTGGAAATTGACTGACAAACGAATTAATAATCTGGCTCTAGGCCAGAGCTCATCTATTCATTTATTATCAATCCAAAGGCCGTTAAATGTTCAATCAATATCCAAACGAATTATACGAATAACTATTGATAGCAGTAGAAAAGCCTACAGGACGGAGGATAACACATTCCTGCTTCCCGATGAATATCTTATACATTTTGGTCGTTTCTTATGAATCAAACTTTATATTTAAGAACCTATCATTATCAATGTTACACAAGTGATTGATTTTTAACATAAATTTGTATGAAATAAGTACCAAGTCCAGACCACATGAATGATTATATCGACATTGCGTCTGCAATGGAGGGGGTACTGTATTCTAGACTCTATACTTACACACAAAACCAAAAAAGCAATATTTCCTCAGAAGTTTCCAATCTTCGCGGTATCAATAAGGAAGTGTGAAAAAGAGCTCTTACTTTACTTTACTTTTAATGGCACAAACAGCCCACGGAGGGCCTAGGCCGAGCTTTTCGCATCCACTCATGTTGTGCGTGTTATATTTGTAAATGAATGGAAGGGACCTACAGTTTAAAGAGTGACAAAGAGCTCATGACTTTGTATTACTTACTTACTTAGCAAATGATGATCGGTCTTGTCCGCCTTTATAAAGCTTCTGCTATGCGCTTGCTGGTGCCAGTTGATAGGGCCAAATCCTTGACGACTTCAATAGTATAATTGTCAACAGTAACATTTTGTCCAAGGTGCCGTAACTCTTTGTTTGTTGACACAAGGTATTTCGCTTTGTCCTCGTTCACCACTAGACTCACTCGACGTGATTCCCGTTCCAGATTGGAGAATGTTCCATTGACAGCTCGCGCGTTGATGCCACTGATGTCAATTTCATCAGCGTATGCTAGCAGCATGATGCTCTTGTAGAAAATAGTGTCACTCGTGTTTTAAAGAACAAGCCTTAGAAAGCCAGATATGAAAGGTCTGAGTTCCTTGAGGAATTTAAGCTACGGACATCGGTAGCCAGTTTCATCAAAATTTCAATTTTCGTGAAATAAAAATTAATGTTTTTTTTTTTCCTGTAACTTTTCGCAGGAATGGAACAGAGAAATGAAATGGTTTCTTCGAGTTAATGCTGCGGTTTTCAAGTTTAGATTCTTATAGATCCAGAAAAATACGGTCCCCGGGTGGAATAGAGAATGAATGGTCTGGTACGGGCTCTTTATTTTCGAAACGTAAAGCTTAGTCTTCAAACTGTTTTTGTATGTTAAAGAAATGCATTCAATAAAATATTAATATTATATTTGCTGATTTTCGTACGGAAGACAAAAAGCCTTAAAGTCATAACTAGAATAAAAGTACTTAATTAAGCTTTTCTAACTTAGGTTCGACATCATATGTAAAGCATTTGAAACATCGCGGCATCTCGAGGAACTTACGAGGCACTCTCTATGTTTGTACCTTCCCGGAGACATCAATGACTACCGGCCCTAGCATATTAAATCATGTAGAGAAGGTGAAAACCATAGAAATTCTTCTGTATTTCTTGCACATTTATTCCATTCTACATAATTCCGCTTAGAGCTTGAGAAATATCAGTTGACTTAAGATATTGGATCTACATTGCTTCATAAAGAATACGGCTAAATATTTCGACATATTTGATGTACATAAATTTATTCACAGTTTGTACTACTCCTGCCTAGGTATATCAGATGGGTCTAATGGGGCGTCACTTCTGAAGTAGAGTACCCACTCCATAGGCAACTTTGATTTCGGGTAAAGAAAATGTGAACAGCATAGTTGCATTTCCGCAATTCAGCGTTGCCAACTCTGTCAATCTTTTCTACATACTTAAGCGACTAATTTATAAATAAAAAGTTTCCCGTACTTTGAGAGCCCATCAAAACTTTGACAATTTTTATTTTTATTTGAAATTGGTATTGGATTTAAAAAAAAAGGTTTTTTTTTTATAAGTATAATATTCTGAGTCTTAGTACGAATATATTTGTATATATACTTTAAAGAAAATATATAAGTATTTACACTTCAATCAAAATTCAAACTAACCGAATCGAAAATCGGATAATTAACTATGACTAATAAATATCACCAATTGGATTCATCAAAATATCACACACGAAGATCACATCAAAATCATTCACATTTAACTAAAACGAAGCAACCAAAATCAGATCAATTAAAAAGTGGCAAAACTTAAATAACACAACAAGGCAACACTAAAATCTTCTAAACATAATTTCTTCTTCTTTTTATAATTTCTTAATTATTTTTACTTATTTTTGAAGACTTCTTTCATATTTTTTTGATGGATGAAAGAAATCCGTTTTGTTCTTTATCGTTTAGTTGCTGTAACTTTTAAGTTGCGTCACACTTCATCACGATTTTTTAATATCATCAGCTTGAAGCGTAGTTCTCGTTTTAGTATTTGATAATTTTCTTCTACTTTTTTAACTACTTAAGTACTCACTATGATAATGTTCTCTGTAAATAAACCACTTTTATATAAGTGCAATATGCAAATACTTACAAGATGCCATTAAGAATTAGCATGCTTGGTATCTCACTCGAAGCCCAATGAAACAATAAACTAATGTCGCTAACCAAATTCATTTACAATATTAACAAATTGTTTCTTCTGCTTTAAATGTTCTCCTTTCTGCTCTCTTCCTCATCATGCGAACGCATAAATTCAACATAATCATAAAAACAAAAAAACATCAAAAACACACACAGGAGCCAGTCTCAACCCTGGTCCTGAAAATGCTATCTTCTCGCCAATCTCATCTAATCCATCATTAAATTCGCACTCATATTATAATCATAATGGCAATGGTGGTGGTGGAGGCGTCGGTGGCGGCAGTGGATCGTCCGCTTCCGGCGGCCCAAACTTTGGCGCAAATAACCTAAATAACAACAATAATAACGGCTACGTGCATAATCATAACAAAAATCACAATAACAACAACAACAATGATGGTAATGGTAATGGCGGCAGTAATGGTAACAATGGAGGCGGTGGTGGTAACAATAACAATGGAGGAGCCGGCTCCTCATCGGGCAATGATCAGCAACAGCAGCAAAACGGTGGTGGCGGTCATGGAAAACATTCCCCCATCGATCCGCACTATGTTTTCGGTGCGCCACAATCCATTCCGATCTTACCTAATCTGCCAATATTCCCTTACAATTCCCCGACTATAGCGCCAGCTTTTCAACAATTTCCTCAACCCAATCATCCAGGTAGCGTTCTCAATCCCGGCTACCCGCAGGGCCTGCAGCCGGTGAATCCCTACAATCCACCGTTCGTATTCGGTCAACAGCCGTTCTATTCATCGCCGAGTGGTACCGGCGGTCCGCCGGGCGGCATTAATGGCATTCTGGGCGGCAGTGGTGGCGGTTTGGCACCTTATGGCAGCAACTACAATGGCGCCAACATCGGCTATCAAAATCCGAATATGTTCAATAAGCCACCGCCACAGTATCAAAATCAAAATCAGAATCCCTACAATCGGCAAACACAGACGCATCCATCGTCGGCGGTACGTTGGATGGGCGGTGGTAGCAGCGGCGTGGTGGCAGCATTCGTATATGCTGTTGTGGCATTGCTGCTTGCACCAATATTCGTTCGCAGCACGTAATATTGTTGAAGAGTTGAAGATGTCGATGTGGCAGTAATGTGCAATTTAAATATTTGCCGATTTTTCAGTTTAGTTTTGATTACATTTCCTTTTTTACAGTTCCGTTTACAAGCAAATATTTTTTACAATTTTCTAAAACAACATAATTTTCTTTTTTTCTTTGATTACTATTAAGTGAGACAGATATAATACCAAACATACATATATAAAATATACATACCTATATTTTCTATACGATCATGTGCATATAAACTATTTATAAAAATAAGTAATTTTTTTAGATAAAATAGCTATCAGTCATGTTAAAAAAAAGTCAGTTACCACAGAGAATGTTAAATAATTCATTAAGAAATGCAAAATTGATAGCAGATCTGGTTTTGGAGAACCTATTTGCTTACGACCCGCTGACCCATTACATTCTCACATTGTAATGGATCACACTGCACCAAATAAGTTTCAGCTTGCAGCATTTAATGGAATATTGCATACTTTCAAGCTGAATTTTATTTAGAACTTAATTGCGATTTGCAAATTCGATACAAAACGTTTCGCTTCCTTAAAAAAAATGAAAATAAGGTATTCCGGGACATAAAGAGTATCTGTCGCAGTTTCACTATTTTGGGTAAACGAGAGCCGACATTTTCACTTTATGCACTTTCTCTGTAAAACTTTCACAATAAAAATTTAGTGTCCTCTGTCAATGCGAGCTTTTGTTTTCGGCCTTTGTTTTCGGGCTTTGGTCTGTTCATGAAAAGCTCCCGCACTTACGTCTTGACTTTTTCTAACAACTCGGTCTAACTTTTCCAAATACATTTTATATTTGTATTGAAACTTCAAAAAAAAACCTCCTGAGACATTATATGAATTTTGTTTTCAGAACTTTTCGTAAATCGACAATGTATGGCTGACTTCTATTTAAACTTCTTCAATATTTTTATCGTACGAAAATCCGAAATCTGATTTAACTTTCGTTTTAAAACTGTTTCTAGTTGGAAAAAAAAACTTTAAATGTTCTAAATATACAGCCCAGATCTAAAAATGTTTCACTTTCGAGTCAAATTCAGATTGAATTTGAGGTAGTACCCACCAGCGATATCAACAACATTGTAGCGATATCAACACAAAAGGGAAAGGTTCGTCTAACCGGTATAGACTTTACCAGTCAGCAGCAGAAGCAACAGCAGAGACAGTCTAATTTTGTAGTTGTGATAGAACAGCAACAACAAGAACAGTCTGCACAACCCTGCATAAACCAATGTTAACCAACAAAAAACAATTGCTTCCTCAATCGATGTATATGCCTCGACCTCCTCCGAATAATTATTTTAATCAGCAACAGCAGCAACGACAACCCCCTCAACTTGTACCACCAACGGACATCATGTTTCTATGGATGTTATCCTTCTTCTGGAGTTTCGCCAACTAGAGGCAGTTATGCAGGTTCGGGTGCTGGTGCTGGTATTCGGCCTGGCGTTAGTGGCAGGCAATATCAATGTCCTTAAGCTAATTGTATTAGACCTTCTTATAAAAATCAATACTTACAAAAATATGAGCAATTACAATATTTCTTAAGATCTTAATATTTCTTAATACCGCTATTTTTCTGAACTCAACCTTTAGATAGGATGAAATTCCGGCACACTAAGCGACAACAAAAGCAGAAAAATAGGGGTAAAATATCAAGCTCCTAATGAAATAGGGGGAACCAATGAATGGACAAATTGGTGCTGGGGAACAGCATGAATAACGGACCAAGTATGGGGCCTATTAAAGTGAATGGAAACAAAAAGGAAGGTGGCGGTGCTATGACTAGAAGTGGGCCTAATTGCAATGCTAATGCGATGGGCAAAGGCCTGGAAAATGGACAGCGTAGAGGGTAAGTTATGGACCCAGGAATGGGGCAAGTTATAGGTCCGGAAATGACTAAGGAAATGGACCAAGGTATGGGCCAGGATTAGTATCCGGGAATGGGTCAGAGAATGGGCCCAGGTATAGGTCCGGGAATAGGCTCGAGGATAGGTCAGGGAAGAGTTCAAGGATCGAGGGAATGGACATGGCGGCATGGAAATATGCATGAATGGACGTCTTAATATGCAGAACGGGCCGCCTGTACCAATTGGGTCAGTGCAGGTTAATGACATGCGTGGTGGAAGTCAAAGAAATTGGGGTGTCAGCAGTGGTGGTCCAAACGGACGAGGTGGCAATGGTTGGAATGCAACTGGCAATGCAGGCGACAATTTTAATAGATGTGCTTGTGGCGGTATTTGTTGGGGAAGTAGAAGTAACCAAAATGGTGGTAGTGGTGGCTGAGAGCAATGGAACGCCGGTTATAGACAATGCGGTGGTAATGGTGGTGCCGGCAGTGGTAGAAATCATGAAATCATGTTCATATAATATTTGCATCATGTTATGATGCAAAATAATCTAAATAATCCCGGGCATAATATACTATAACTGATCAATGGTTTAACGGCACAAGTATTGCCGAGCGGTGATATGGGTATAATAAAAGCTGATACGCTCATTGAACGTGAAGACATCATCTTTCTCGATAGTGATGGTATCGTTTATTACACCACATCTCCCAATGAAGATCTTACAGCAACTGAAGCTACTGGGCAGAACACAACTTGTGTGCCGAAATGATCGGGGCTCTATGGTATGAATGTATTTACCATTCAAAATTCATTCATGCATTACAAACTTTAAAATAAATTAAATGATAAATTCATGGCGCTTTGCTTTTAAATAGTCTTTTAAATAGCCTTTCTTGTGCTTCCTCATTTCATAACAATTTTATACACTTAAGCCATTTTGATTGTTTTGCGGTTACTTCCTGTTCATTTTACACAGCATTCTCACACAGATTCTCTCTATTTTTGTTTTGCTGTTTTCCCTCAACTTTATTACTTGTTAGGTTTTTCCTATTCCACTCACCACCTGTCAACCGCATTTATTCATTTCGATTTCGCTTATTTTCCCCGAATCGCCTCCGCTTTATTATGATGAAATTTCGAAATATTGTGCATTTCTTTGCTGTGGTTTTGGACGAATAAATATTTTCGTTATTTCGCTCCATTTGCTTTATGTCTATTTCACTTCTCCCACTTTATCTCCCTCTCATGCTGGTCGTTGGATGGTCTTTCTCTTTCTTCTTCCCTCTCCATATCGCAATCGCATTGTTCGGTAATTTGGTTTGCCATCTGTCAGTGGTGTGTCATTTTCTCTTCTCATTTATTTTGTGGGCTCAATTAAAGAGCAATTTAATTGTAGTTGCTGTTGTTCCTGCATATATTATTTTCCACGTTGTTGGCTTTGTTGTTGTTGCTGCATTCTATGTACGTCTATCATGCTGCCTATCGTGTGTGTGCAAATTACACTCAAACATATTTCAATTTCAACCCAGTTGTGAGACAATTTACGTCAGAGAGGAGACTACTAAAGTAAATACTACGACTAATTATTTAATTCAAAATGATTGACTCACTTTCTCAACTCGGCACAGAGTTTATGCTGTGAAAAATCAATTAATGCATTATTGTTGCGGTCATGCTTCACCTTGAACTACAAACAAGTTCAACGGTGTAAATATGTCGAAAAACAGAACATTTTTGAAATATCTATTAAACAAAATGAAGCCAGTAAAAGACTACATCACGAAGTATCACTCAATACCGGCCATTAAATATCACTGAGGTCCAGTGAAGTTTGAATAACTCTCTCTCTCCTTCGCTTTCTCTAGAATTTATAGACTTCTGAGCTTGCAAGACATAAGTACTAACTAAGAATTGATTAAATTATAGCATGTAATTTAAAACAGAAAATCAACAAGGATGACAGAAAATCGGTGGTTTAAAACCGAAACGTTTCTGTTTAACGACGTAATCGAATTTATACTCCCCACTCGTTGTATTAAATAAGTTTGTATATTCTTTTTCGTTTCGTTCAGGCACATCCTTGTTTTTCGGATAGAGAAGTATTTAAAATTCAATTACTGTCTGCTCCATTGTACCCACCAAGTAATAAACTAGCCCTTTTTCCCTACTGGTTACATTTTCTAAACTAGTCGATTTGTTATAGATATTCATTACACTGTGCTGTGCGTGCACTAAATGATGAATGGGATCAGTGAGTAATTCTGTCAAATTATACGGAAATATGCGCATAATTTTACTTTGATTATGCTACTACACATTATTCGTGTGTGAACAACAATGACAATTTCAATTACATATGTATGTATATACAATTATAATAAATATTTATTATGATTGTTAGAAAATTTACCATAAATTTTCATATCGTTTTCAAAAAACATAGAGCGATAAACTCAAATGGAATATTAAAATATTGGAGAATAAAATACATTATTTTATGGGAATTAAGCTTATCTCTTAATTGCTCTGAAGTTAATAAGGAATTTTCAACAAAAAGAAAAAAAAGTTTGAAGTTTTGGCAAAGGAAATTAATTTGCAATTCTCCAAAATTAATGTGATAATGTCTAAATCATTAATAGCAGATCTGCTACAATCAATTCTGCATTCTCTACATACCCGATTGTATTTCCTCATTAAACAAATTTGAATTTTTTTTTTTTTTTTTTTTGTAAATTTTTTGTTAACAGTCAAACAGAAAAAGAAGAATTTTTGCCAAAATGTACCTTACATTTAAGAGAAAAAGCACTGTGAAATAATAGCACAGTTTTAGAGCTACTGTATGCGAGTAACGAAAAAACAAAACCATCATTTTAATTTACTACTAAATAGTAATAATTACAAAAACACAACAAACAAAAATAAATAGGTTTGAAGAAAAATAACAACGAAAAATCATTGCAAAAGAAAAATTATAACAAGAATAGTTTAAGCAAAATTTTTATATTCGAATTTTTGCCCGTGTTGTAAGCAATTTTAAAATCATGGTATTTCAAGCGCATACATGCGTAACTATTAAAAAAAAATCGAGTATTAAATCTACTTGTATTCAAAAAGCAATAGTTTTGATTACAAACAATCAAATTGTAATATCCTAAAAAAAATCAAAAACAAGAAAATAAAAAACACAAAATTTAAAATCGAATTATAAACTACTGATAACCTAACTTAAAAACAATATTAATTAATTAACAATTAAATTAAATAGTAAAAATGCCAAAAGGAAAAGAGAAACTTATCAACAAAATATAAAGAATGCATACCTACCTAATAATATTAAATAATGTTTAACTAGAACATACTTATAAGATGTGGATTTAAAATTTTTTATTTTACATAAATACTTTTTGAGGGAAGAAATAAAAACTTTAGTGCTGCAAGATAATAAATTTCATCTAGAATTATGAGTAAACGAAAAAAATGAAAAATAAAATAAAATCACATTTATACTATACAACTTATGTACATATGTAGTTATGTATAAATTAATAAATTTCTACTTAGCTACCATAAACTCAAAATTTGTTAACAAACTGAACTGAATGTGTGTTCATTTCGAGCTCATTCTTCTTTAACACGTTTACAGTTTGAGAGGCGGTGTGATTTCTATGTAATCAGTTTTCTGTGTAATAATATAGCATTCGTTTGCTGTATGAAAATTAGTGAGTGAAGAGCAATATTCATTTACTCTCTTTTGCATTTACCGTAGCAAGCAGTGTTGCCGTTTTTCTTGTTTATAACTTTCTTTCTTACTTTACATTTACTATTCTTGTCCTTATTGTTTGTATATGTTGTGTATTTTTTTCGTATTTTGGTAAATTTTTGGCAACAATAACATGAAAAAGTTTGTTGTTACTGTATTGTATATTGTGCTTTCACATTTCAACAGAATTTTCTTTGTGTTTATAATTTTTTTTGGGGCTACGGCAACACTGTGAACATGCGGCATCAATTTCATCTTTCATTAATGAATCGGACAGCTTCCACTCGTTTGTATGAATAAACTCGCTGCTTTTTCTTTTACAATTTACCAACATTCGTTCTCTGCGAAAACTTCGTTACAAAATTAATAAGTAAAATAAACGAATTGTGATAATAAATTACAATTTAACTGCTTGGATGTGGGAAAATCTTTCTATGATTATTTCTAAAGGCCGTGATTATATTCAGATTCTGCTCGGCGAACACCATGAAATTGTTGGTGCACCGAACACGAAGAGAGAGTTTTTACTCACTCTCACAACGATTACGATATACTCGGTAAAATGTGCGCCCATTATTCAGGTTGCCAATGAACTCTTTTACATAAAAGGAACAATAATGCATGTAAGTCCGTTCCATTTATATACAAATACAACACGCACAACATCAGTGGTTGCGAAAAGCTCGGCCTAGGTCCACCATGGGCTCTGGTGAGCTATTAAACGAAAAAAGAAGAGACTAATCAGGTGATTGTGAATAGAAAATGAACGTAGATTGCATCTCTCTTGAAAAGTTCTCGCTTCTTATTACAAAATTCATTCAAAAAGGAAACTAAAGGAAACGTAACCTTTGGAGGTGTCACTCGAAATATATTTTCAAATAAGGACAAATTTTTTAATTGAAATCCAAGAATATTGTGTCTACTCATAGAATTAAATGTATTTGCTGGCGATTGGCATAAAATTTAGTTTCGGGGAAAGGTGATCCAAGGACTACAATAAAACTACAAAAACTTTGTAAAACTTTATTTAAAAACTACAATTCAAAATTGTTTATAGTCTCGGAAAAAGCCTAATATTAGAGTTTGAAATCTATTCCCCCATAAAAACTTCTTCTCAAATTGATTACAGTTTATTATACAAACTTTATAAATAAATTGCTCTCACACGCGTTTGTAATTGACATTTTTAATTAAAATTTTTTTTCTTTCCCGACGAAAGTCAGATTTTATTTTATTGATTAAATGTACCATGAAAACTGAATTTGCCGTTTCATTTAATTTGGTTTGATAAAATCAATATTAAATTTGATTTAAGCATTTTTGTTAAAAAGCAATCAAAATTCATATCAAAATTATGTACGAACATAAAAACTTAACTTTTTTGCAAAAAAAAAAAGTGTTAGCATTTAAAAAATAAATATCACTGCCTAATTTTCTAAAGCCTTAACATTACCTTTTTCAAAAACGAGTTTTTGCATCTCTGCCTAAAACTTTCGTCTTATTTTCATTTTAAATTATAATATTTTGAAAGGAATATTAAAGTTTCGAAATATTTTATGCTTCTCCAGAAAACTTTAAAAAATGCATGCTACGGCTTTGGCAAATTAAGGCATCAATATGTAAACTCAAAACATATACTATTTGTAATTATTAAGTACATACTATTTTTATTATTATTTTGTGAAATAAAGTTTTATTTTCTACAAAAAAAAAACCGAAACAAGAAATATTTCATTTCACGCACTCTCAACTTCATCAACGATGCATTTATTTTATAAAACTCCGTCCGTCTCACAAAATTCATTTGCATACATCGAATATTTAATTTTTTATGGTACATAACCGAAATAAAAATATTCTTACTACAGTTTTAATAACAACAACAAAAATGTTTAATGTTTATTACTTACATAAAAAAGCTAACAACAAAATTTATTATAACACTAAAAATCAGTACCCAAATTATAACAAAATTTTAATTATTTATTTAACACTTTTGGAGTGGTTTTTTTTTTTGTCATTTCATATCATTTTGTGGTGGAATTGTGTTCATTTTTCATTTACACATGAGAAACAGAAAATGTTTGTAAATATTTCATTGAAACAACATAACATAAAGAAAGACTTAACTAAACATACATAAAATGAAAATTATTTGTAATTAAATAAGAAATAACTTCAAAAGTTGTATAGGATTTTAAGTAATACGAGTAATCTTAACAAGCATTCAAAACAGAAAATCAGTATTTTATGCGCTATGGCAGAAAAAAACGAATATTTAGTAATAAAAGCCTAAAACAGTAGTATTTTTTATATATATACCTAATAACTAATATAATAAAAAGTAATTAGTGTTAATATTAGATTTAATCGAAATAAATGAAATTGCTCTTAAAGTGTTTATTAAACTCAAACTGTGTTGAATTTCGAAAGTGGAGTGTATAAGTTCAAATGCATTTAACACTGCCATATTGAATTTTTAAACTTTTTCTTATTTAGTAGAAATTATGTAATCAATCTATATCATTCGAATATTACAAATTGTACATACTATATATGTATACAGTTAGCCCTCGATTGAGTTGGATAAAAATTGTGCTACTAGTCGGTAATGCTAAACCTACTAATACTTGACCTCAACACCTACATACAGTGTCGGACAATCAAGTAAGAACGAACACCTTGTTCTGAAACCAAAAACCTTAAAAAAATACATCTATATTTCTCTAGGCTTATGATAAATTTAAAAGGTATTTACTTTTATTCATTTATTCCATAAGTTACATTTTTTCTTAAAACAAAAACAAAATCAATTCAGTGTAAAAAAAGAAATTTAGAAGTTATACATAAAATCACACTTCAAAAGGACAAACAAATTAAGAACACTTCAATTTAAAAAAGAAAATTTATAAAATATTGACTCAAATTGTTCATTTTACTTTACTTACTTTTAATGGCACAACAGCCCATGGAGGGCATAGGCCGAGCTTTTCGCATTCACTCATGTTGTGCGTGTTCTATTTGTACATGAATGGAAGGGACCTACAGTTTTTTTTATGCCGAATCCGAACGGCGAAGTGAAAAGCTTTTCATAGCCAAGAGGTGGTGCCGTGTAGAAAAATTATTTTTTATACTTTTTTGATTTTGCCTGTGCCGAGATTCGAACCCAGGACACTCTGCGTCGCAGTCCAATGCACTACCACTACGCCACAGTGACTAACTGTAACACTAATGCTAATATTTAGTGGAATAGCCGTTGTTAATTAAAACCGCCTTACACCTTCTAGGCATTGATTCCACCAGAGACGCGCAAGTAGCCTGAGGGCCTGGGGTATGGAATACCACGCTCTTTGAATGCTTTGCCCCAATTCGTCTTTGTTTTTAGCTCTGGTACTGCCAATCTTCTCTTTGACAATATTCCACAAGTTCTCGATTGAATTAAGTTCAGGAGATTGTGAAGGCCAGGTCATAACGGGAAATCCATTGTGGGAAAACCAATCTTGAGCAAGGATTGAGGTGTTCTTTGGGTCGTTATCCTGTTGCATTTGCCATTTCAGGGGCATTTCCCATTAAGCATAAGGAAGCATCACCTCCTGAAGGATGTTTACGTAAAGAAATCTGTCCATCGTTTCTTTTATCCAATACAGAGGGCCTACACCATACACCATACCAAGAGAAGCATCCCCATACCATGATGCTTCCTCCTCCGTGCTTAAACGTCTTCCTAGTATATTTTGGGTTAAATTCTGCATTTTTCGGGCGTCTAACCCAACGTTTGCCATCACTTCCAACAAGATTCACCTTGCTTTCGTCTGTCCATAATACGTTAGGCCATTTTTCTGCATTAATTGAACCATCCCACTCAATGTGCGCTTCAGCGAACTCTATGGGACAATCGATGTCTTTGTGGCAACATTGGTACTTTTCGTGCTGTTCTCCCATACATTTTTTTTCCACCAAAACGTCTCCTTACTGAGCGAGCACAAATTTAAACCCCTTTCTCCTCTCTAATTGCGGCAGCTGCCTTAAATGGATTCAAAATTTTTATGCGATTGTCATCTGCACTTGTAGTTTTGCGGGGCCACCTCTCTCTCTTGCAATGCAATTTTTGAGGTAATAAAGATTGGTAGACAAATGTCGAGGATCTGCTAATAGTTTTAGCTATTTAGCGGATACTTTGTCCCTCATTTCGCAGTTTTTTCACCATATCACGCTCCTCCTTGCTGCAGTGCTTTGCTCGACCCATTTTGCTGTGACATTACGGAATAGTTTACATTTAATTTGTTGAATTACCCTCAATGCTACCATTTAAATGCTTACCAGTACAAATTATAAACAAATTTAAGTTTTCTTTTTAATATAAAAATTTTTTCGTCTGCTGTTCTTATTAGATTGTCTGCCTTCGAATGCTTCGCTTCAACTTTTTTGTTTGGGAATCCCCAAAAAAAATTTAAATGTAGTGTTGCCACTTAGAAATGTATAAAGTATATAACAAACCATTTTCTTCTCTATAAAAATTGTTTGCCATAAGCAGTCCGATAAAAAAAAAATCAATGGAAGTTTTATAGTGCAAGGTGTTCTTATTTGATTGTCCGACACTGTATGTCATACCTTTAGCCATATGGAAGTTAGCTTCAAGAGTCTAAAATGTTCATTTAAAAGTTGTTAACAGTTGTTAGCGAATCATCTGAAATATAATCGATTTGGTTTTGCGCGAACTTTTCGTGGCGGTCTTAAAAACTCTGATATCTTTAAAAAAATTTAATCTATGATATTATTTCTTTAACTTGATACTGAATGAAATATAATCATTTAATTTTTTTAAAGGTTTCAAGGTCTGTTGCCCTCTTTTATTTCACCTATTAGGTTTGGTTTTTAAGCAAGTGTATAGGTAGTAAATAATATGCAGGTCACATTCTATTACGATTAGAAATTATTTTATAAATTTACAAAATTTTATAATAAAAAGCTCAGTTTCATTCATTATCTGACCGTATTTCCACTGAGATATATTGGGTTCTAAATAAGTTTGACACTGCAAGGAATTCTTTACCAAACCAAGAAATAAAACTCAGATATTACTTATTTCGAATAAAAAGGGAGATCCGAGAATATCTTCCACGGTAGGTGAGTTTGCACCACCATCTATAAGAAGTTCTGGTCCTTATTCAAGAACTAACAAGAAGGGAACTCGCTACCTGCAAGTATTCACGTATTATTGTGTGCATAAACTTGCCACATTTAATCTCTCATGGGAATTTGAGTAGATTGCGAACTAATCATGCGAATGTTTAATCTCGAACTTGTATCTACGGAATCAGATTAACTGCTTTCAGTACTGATAACTAATCAATAGGGGCCTCTAGCATCTAAACTGGGTACTCTCATTAGCGAACATCGGTGAAACTGGGATGTTGTGAGAGCTGCAAGAAAGACGCAATTTAACACTTACCGTGTAAGTGATTAACCCTCGCTTAGATCGGAAATCTATTTTAAGATTTGAGAATTTTTTCCGAGGTGTACTTTAGCGAACTTATTAGATTCCTAGCCGAAGCGTAAAGTAGATGATAAATCCTAGGCCAGATAAAATTCTATCTTAGTTAAGTTCTGTCGATCTAAAATATATTTTTCTTAACTTCAGTGACTTTTCCAAGTGTGAATTAGTCAGTCACCAAACAAACTTCTAATGAAAGTCAGTTAAATTTACATTTACAATTCTCATTGGGCTCCAAGATAACCTTATGCCTCTGACAACATTCCGTTGTTAGACACTTCTCATGTTCAGAAGAATTTCTCTTTGTTTAAGCGCTGGTGGCTGGTGGAAGGAGAATTCGATGGGGGTAATTTGAGTGGAGTAAAATGAAACACCGGGAAATCGGGTACAAGAAATTAACAAATTAATTTATTTAAAATGAAATAGCAAAAAAATGGATATTAACAAATTAATTTATGTAAATTAAATAGCAAAAAAATGGAAAATTACAACAGATAAGGAGTAAGGATAGACCGTACGGTTATAGGTATTCGAAAGGAATATATAAAAAGAAAGTAGAAAAGGTAGGAATAGGAAAGAAAGAATAGTAAAAGAAAAGAATAATAAGAGAAAAGAATAGAAAAGGAGAGGGCCATTAGGGTGTCTTACTTACTTAGCTGGCGCTACAACCGATCATCGGTCTTGGCCGCCTCCACAAAGCTTCGCCAGTCACTTCTGCTATGCGCGCGCTGGCGCCAGTTGATAAGGCCAAGTGCAGTCAGGTTGCCCTGCACCTGGTCTTTCCAACGGAGATTAGGACGTCCCCTTCTGCGTTGCGTGTTCCTCCACCGTGGTTCGAATAAAACACCCTTCTAGCCGGAGCCCTTTCTTCCATTCGCTCAACATGACCCAGCCAGCGAAGCCGCTGGAGTTTTATACGCTTGACTATGTCAGTGTCGACGTACAGCTCATACAGTTAGGGTGTCTTAAACACTCATAATTCTGCCGAATTTTCTGTACCAAGAGCAAACAACAAGGATCATAAACTTTCTTGAATTCTCGAATTCCCTAAAAAGTTTCTCATTTTCATATTCGAAGTTTTTTACAAAACTATAGTAAATTTTGATAACAGCCTAATACAGTTACCCTCGTTTTTTTAATGGCACAAAAGACCTTGGAGGGCCTAAGCCGATCTTTTCGCATCCATTCATGTTGTACTTTTTATATTAGTACATGAATGGAAGGAAGTACAGATTTATGCCAAATCCGAACGGCGAAATGAAAAGCTTTTCATAGGCAATCTTTACTCTTGTAGGTTTGCCATTGCCTGCCACGAGGTGGTGCTGTGTAGCAAATTTGATTTTCCATTTTTTGATTTTGAATGTGCCGAGATTCGAACCCCGAACGCTGTGCGTAGTTTTGAACCCCAACGCACTGCCCACTGCCAACCACATATAGATACTTTAAAAGTTAATCATCAATAAACCCTTCCAATTTTAATTGAAGAAATCAAGCATAACAAATTCCTAATTATTTGGCAAACATTGGCTTGCACCGGAATCCGAAAAATATTATCAGTTTGATTGATCTGGTACGTTCCGAATGAAGCAATTGATTTTAAAATTTTTTCTTTTTCTTACAACGAGTTTTTTTTCTTGGAAAAATTTTTTTTCCAGTTATCTTAGAGTGATTTGTAGCACAAAATTATTGCGACACGACGGACCCGTTACGTTTAATCTTAAAAGGAGAGGTTTGATTAAGCATATCGATCACATACTAGCAAAAGCTGAAAAGTTTTCCTTTCGGAAGTGTTAATTGGTTTCGCTCTCATAATTTCCGAATATCCATATTTCGTAATGCAAGTGGTGCATTAACCGAGGGCTAACTGTACCTATGTAAATTACCATATTCAACAAATTAAGCATTTGAATCACTAAGAAATTCACCATATTTATTCTCAACACACAACAGTAAATATTTTATATACTCGTAGTTAATGTTAATATTTATGTTTTCTATTTTGTTTGTTTTTTAAGTTGTACTACTAAACTAAATAGTTTCTGGTTTTTTCATTTGATATTTTTCTTCTTTTTTTTCTTATTTCTTTTTTTTGTTTCTAACGCTTTGTGGCTAAAAAAAAAACCCAAACCAAAATCATATGTGAAAAAAAAAACAAAACAAACAAACTCTTCAACTGCTGCTGCTGTGGTGAATATTTGTGCTAAACTAAACAAAATATGCGCGCCGCTTTTCTCTTTACATAAATATACATTAAATTACTTTTTATTGCATTTGCATAATAATACTAATGCCACACGCACCCTTACGATCATGGAACTGCATTGAATGTGAGTGCAAATGTGCAGCAACTAGCCAAAACTCATACAATCCGATCGCACCAAGTGCACCGCAACCGGATTACAATAGCGGTGGTAACAGTGCTAGTGGTGGTGGCGATACTGGTGGATATGGTGGAGGTCACTCGGCTGGTGGCCATAGCCTATATCCTACTCTACCCAATAGTCCTCCTAATCAAGGCGGTGCTGGTGGCGCACCTGGAGCTTATAATCCATATGCTGGTGGCTATCAACCACCGGGTGGTTACAATCCCAATGCTGGTTACAATCCCAATGCTGGTTACAATCCCAATGCTGGTTACAATCCCGGTGGCTATGCACCACCCGCTCCTGGTTATGGTGGGCAAGGAGGCTATAGTGGAGGCGGCGGTCAAGGCGGCGGTGGCGGTTATGCACCACAGCCAACAAAACCAAAAGAGAAAGAAGGTGGTTTCTTCTCAAGTTTCTTCTCGAATCCAGCAGTATCTCAAGCAGTTTCGGGTATTATAGCGGGACAAATCGCAAAAACTTTACAAGGAGGAGGAGGAAGTGGTGGTGGTGGTGGTGGTGCCGGAGCTGGAACTGGAGGTTATCAGCCAAGTGGTGGTTATCAACCGAGTGGCGGTTATGGTGGTGGTGGGAGTAGTGGCAGCAGTGGTTCTTCAGGCAGCAATATTCTGGGTGGATTACTAGGCAGCGTTCTCAGCGGCGGTGGCAGTGGTTCTCAGGGTGGCGGCGGCAGCAGTGCCAGCAGTTTCCTTGGCAGCCTTTTAGGCGGCGGTGGGCAATCTGGCGCCAATAGCGGAAGTGGAGGCAGAAATCCCATAAGCGAAATATTCGGTTCAAAGAACTTTGGCGGCTTATTTAGCGAGAATCCATCGTCGCGCAGTAGCGGCTCCGGTTCCACGTCTTCAGGTGGCGCTAAAAATTATCCCACTCAGCCGCCAATGAATCAAAATTACTATGGTTAAATTTTGAAACTTGAAATTTCGATATATTTTTTATAATTTTGCAAACCATTTTAAATACACTTTACACTTTCTTATATATACTCGTAATATAAATACGTATGCACAATTTGAGGCACCCATTTCTTTCTTTGTGCAATTTAATAAATATTTTCTTGTAAATTAAATACAATTTTTTGGAATTATTTTTTTATATCTGTAATTTTTTTTTTTTTTTTTTTTTTGGTTAACTTGTGACTATATCAATAAGGAAAAATGTCGTACGTGTGTTTTTTGTAAATTTTTAAATGTAAAAATCAAAAATTAAATAATTAGCAACATTAGAATAGAAAATTCGGTGGAAAAGAAAGGAAAATTTTGTAAAACAAAAATTTTCTAATATTAAAAAATTAACGTTTTACCCGAAAACCAAAATGAGAAACTTGAACAAAATTTCTGACATATGACAATTATATAATCAATTAGCTGCAACAATTATAATAATAATAAATAATCATAGTTTTATCAGGAACGTATTTTGTGTCGCTGCATACATACGTAATATGAATTCACAACTTTTATGTAATATTCTAACAATAAAATTCAGACGAAATTTGTAAATAAATGAAATTATATTAAATTACAAATGTACAATTTCTAGTTTCATTTCACTTCAAAATGATTGATGCAACCCATCAAGCAGATGATGTAAGTATTTACAAACGTATGGATAGTACTCGTTCGTATACTCTTTCATAGTGAGTCCCTAGATATTTAAGCCTTAGCAGTGACGTCACCCGCAAGTTTCATTACAAAAAAAGTCACAAGATGAATGTTTAGCATCTCTTGGAACTTTGCATTCGCCTGTTTATTTTCATAAGTTTTTATTTGAAATCGATTTTATGCCACAATCATCTACGGCGGTCACTCTGCTGCTGCCCCTTTAGTCTGAGGGTTCTTTAAACATGATTTATAGTTAGTTGACTTAGAAATTATGTAGATATTTATGCAGCGGAAAAAGGGTAGAAAAATGTTGCTCCGTGGAGAAAACATAGCAATACACCAATATCAACTTATTTTGGCATATAAAGAAACTTAAAAACTTATTAATATTATATTATAAGTATTTGAATGAGTACAACGATACCTCGTGATAGTTTTCGAGTGAGGATCAATAAGTCTCTGAAAATGAAAGCAGGTTGCAACACTACCTCAAATGCAACATTCTGCTTGTCACGAAGAATCTTTCAAACAGATCTGTCAAAAAGTTTTCTTCTTTTTTTTTTTTTTGTGTCAGTTATTTAAAACAGACTCTAACGAGCGTCTTCGTAAAAATGCCAAAAAGTGAATTTTGAAAAATCTATCAAGCAAACCAAAGTAAAGCTTGAAAAATATTATGGCGACTCTTCGCCAACAATTGGAACCATCCATCACTGGTTTATTCAATGTCGGTGTTGTCGTACCAGCAAAAGTGACGCCGAATTACGTTCTGGTCGCCCAATTGAGGACACCACACCAGAAATAGTCTATAAAAAATCCACAGTAAGATATTGGACGATCGGCGAGTTTAGGTGCACGAACTTAAAGAGACTTACAGGCTTATCACGTGGATCTAAGATTTCAGTTCTGCATAATATATTTGGATATGAAAAAGGCTATCCGCAAGATGACACAATTGATGATGACAACAAACGCAATTGTTTGACAACTTCAAAGGAGTATATTTTTTATCCGCCTCTTCGTGAACGCGGACAAAAACTATATTCAATACAATACACCCGAGACCAAGCAACAGTCGAAACAGCCGAAACAGGCGAAACGAAGCCAATGAAGGCCAAGGTGCGTCTGTCTGCCAACAAGGTAATGGCGACAGATTCTTGGGGGTCATTCACATCGATTACCTTGAAAAGGGTAAAACTATCATAGGCGAATATTATGCAGAGCTGTTGGATCGTTTCGACGCCCATTTTGAAGCAAAAACTAACGCAGTTGGCGACCAAAAATTTTAACTTTCTCCAGGACAACGCACAAGTCTGCAGTCTTAATGGAAAATTTGCATGAAATAGGTTACGAATTGTGGTCGCTGTGGCGTAGTGGTAGTGCGTTGGAATGTCGGGGTTCGAATATTGGCACAGGCAAAATCAAAAAAAAGAGGAAAAACTATTTTTCTATACCGCACTCTCCCTACCGCTTGGCAGGCAATGTCAAACCTACAAGAGTAAGAATTACCTTTTCAATTCGTCGTTCGGATTCGGCATAAAACTGTAGGTCCCTTCCATTCATGTACAAATATAACACGCACAATATGAGTGGATGCGAAAAGCTCGGCCTAGGCTTTCCATGGGCTGTTGTGCAATTAAAGAAGAAGAAGAAGAAGAAGGTTACGAATTGCTCTTTCATCCAGCATATTCTCCAGACCTCTACGGCCATTTCCCGTTTTCAATCATGACAAAATGGCTCGACGGTACAAGAGTTTAGGTCCAATGAAGAGGTTATCGATGAAACAAACGCCTATTTTGAGGGTCTCGAGAAATCGTATTATTTGTAGGGCATCAAATTTGGTGCATTGGAGAAACATTTGACTATGTTGGAAAATAAAACACTTTTTTGCTATTACCATTTTCAGGGCCTATTAGCCCTCCCTCGTATATTCGTTCACTACCTACAAAGCTTCGAAAAATATATAAAATGTTTCCTGAAAATTAGCAGATTTATCTCGTCCATCAGTTCTAACTTTCTATTTTCAAAGAACTGTTGACTTGGAATAGACTACAAATACTCTCACATGATGATGCTTGGTTAGATATAGGATCTCCGATTACTAGACTGATGTCTATTCATTACGTCTCGATTCATTCCCACTTGCACGTCACTTGTCTACTACTGGCGTGGAATAACGAAGGAATACAACATAACAAAAACTTAAAGGGCTCATGATTTAACTTTTGTAGACATTACTGGGTCACAGAATATAATTTATTGCAGTCCCATTTGGTGAAAATTACAGAATAGGATGAGCTAATTTCATTTGATCTACAGAAGAGCTGAATGAACTTGACCTGGCACGAGTGCGTCTCTGCTGAAGCTTTATTTAGGCGGCCACGACAAAACATAGAGCAAAGTTCCAACTGACTAAAAACTTAGATATGTAAATAGTGCCTTCTACTTTGTGTGTTCCAGTTGACTGCAGTTCCGTGTTATTACCGTGCATTCTTTGGAGAACGTGAGCATTTTCAAATTTCTGATTAGAAAGAAGTTCGATACGTTATATAAAGTTAAGATAAAGTTTTAATAGTGGCTGCCAAGAATATTTGAAACAGAGCTTGGAAAAATCTTGAAAGGTTTGCATTTTACCATTGGCTGTTCCAGTTCCAAACAAAAGAATTAACTACACCAAAACAGATCCAAATTAAATGACGAAGTCGAGATTTAAATTTACTCAAATCATCTTAAGCTCTAAAATATTTCTGAAACATTTCAATTTGATCAGTTTCAATTGAGCTGCAATGAGCTATGGTTTAGAGTCATCGGTAGGTAAACACTGTTTTACAAATTAGTGCATCAATGTAGGGAGGCTCTTGGGTTCCATCGCATATTAAACGATATCGAACATTAAAGGTAACAAAAAGCGCACTTATTGGTTTGCAAGGATCAATTCTACGCATTGCTTAGTCGCAAGTAATCCAAATACTACTTGGTAAAATCTTTACTCATAATCCACTAATCGGTGGAGGCACCAACTTTACAACAAATCAATATCAACGGCAATATCAATAAACTCGTAGTGCAGTAAGTATTGGACCAAAGCAATGTGGCCATCAACTGATTTTTATCACCTCTTAAGCACTACAGCTCATGGAGGGCCTAGGCCGAGCAATCATGTTCTAACTTTTTTTTTTTATTTTATTGTAGAGCATTGTGTTGATTGGAATGATGATTTATTGATATGTGGTAGGAAGAAGCAGGGAGAATGACAGTGGGAATGTAATCACACAGGACACCGATAAAGGGATAGGCAGCCATTGTGGCAAGTATTATGCCTTTATCACAATCAACTTCAGCTTGTCAGTGTCGACTATGACCGCATGTAGCACCAAAGGCCAAGCTTTTCGCATCCACTCAAGTTGTGCGTGTTATATTTGCACATGTATGGAAGGGACCTACAGTTTTATGCCAAATACGAACGGCGAAGTGAATTGAATCATGGGCAATTTTTACTCTTGTATATTTGCCATTGCCTGCCAAGAGGTGGTGCCGTGTATTGGTATGAATGGATGAATGTAAAGAAGGCCGAGAACCTGACCTACGAGTGCAGGACAGTTCATCAAGCACTCAGGCTATGTATCCCATTGTACTTAAGGTCTAGGAAAAGAAGAAGGGGTCACAGCGAGTAAGGGGTTAGAGAAAAAGAGGGAACAAGTTGAAAAGGGGGTTATAGGAGGGCAACGTTCTCTTCCGCAAATTTTCCGAATTCTCTCACAAATCTCAGAAGATCGCAGAAGGGGAAGGAGTGAACTTTGTCCATTCCTGTGTCATTGAAACCCAAAATGCTCTATCTCGTTCTGGCAAAGGTGGGACTTGTGCTCTGTGCTGTCCACCTCCTCCAGACAAGATGTGCAGGTCAGGTCCTCGGTGATGCCGAGGGTGGTCATATGTTGGTCCCATGGATTATGTCCTGTGATGAGTCCCACCATCCGGCACAGGTCCCTCCTTCCTAATTTAAGAAGGAATTAACGCCGTGTATTAATTTTGTTGTTGTTGCATTTTTTGTTTTTTTGTTTTTTTTTTATTTCTTATATTTTTTTTTGCCTGTGCCGAGATTCGAACCCTTGACACTTTGCTTAACCAGTCCAACGCACTACCGATATGCTACAGCGACCACAATTGTCTTGTAGGTTTGCCATTGCCTGCCAAGATGTGGCAACATGTGGCTTTTTTTAGTTTTCCTATGCCCCGGGACATGAACCTCGGACACTCTGCAGAGCTTCAATGGAAATAATTTGTGTTTACAGCTAATTTCATCGAATTCAAAAGATGTAGATTGCATAAATGTTTTAGTATCTCACTTGATGGCAACATTTGCTCCTTAACCCTCGTAGAAATATTCTTGCATAGTTAATATGTAATTGTAATGAACAAAAAATTGGTATATGTAAACTATTACATTCGTCGTTGGTAATGAAAATTTGAATGGAACTCAGGCAGTTGGTACAGACATTAACCAGTAAACCTTATTGGGTTAAAATGTTGCTAAAAACCGCGATAATTGAGCCAAATAAAATCTGTGATTTGTGTCAACACAATCAACCAAAGCATTCATTATTTTTGATAAGAATATATTTTATCACATCAAACCAGCAACTGTCAAATGTAAATAAATAAAAACGAAACAATAATTCAAAATAAATTTGTTGCTAATGCGTTTCTGGCATCACTGCACGCAATTGAGCCAAACAAATAACAAATAGCCCAAATGACAATTAAAGCCACATTAAATTAGATTTGCAAATAGTTCATACTTGATATCATTTTCATTTATTTTCTTTGTTTTTTGCTTCTTTTTTTTTTTAACTCATATAATCCACAAAAACCATTCAATTAATATTTAAATATTTAAATCGAATCCCTTTGTGAAATAACAGACACCACAAATTTTGCTTATTTATATTAAATACGATAAACACACACACACACACGCACACACACACACGCACACACACACACACACACACGCACACACATGTTATACATAAGCATGTACATATGTTCATGCGAAATAAATATTTAAATAATAGATTCGAATTTCAGATATGCACAAAATGCTAATGCTCATGTTTCGGGTACTTATTTTAAATTCTACTATGTCGTTACTTGTGGATGATCAGGCACTAAGTAAAACTTTATCTCGCATTTTACATACAAAAATATGTGGCATCAGCAGCAGAAGCAATTGCCGCAATATAAAATTGTGGTGTATTACATAACGCATACTTAATGCCTACATAATAAAGGGTGTTTTGTTTTAGAAGTGTGATTTTCAATCTGGCAATACTTTTTTCGGAATTTGTCATTTTTGACAGCTGTCACTCGATTTATCCTCAAATTGGTTCGCCATTTCATAATGAATCGACTTACTCCTGAGCAACGTTTGCAAATCGTGCAAATTTATTACGAAAATAATGGTTCGGTTTGCGCGACGCATTCGGTCGACATAATCGCCCAGCAGAGTCGGTAATTCGAGTAACCATGGATCGGTTTCGCAACACGTTTACTCTAGTGGATAATGGGCATCCTCAGAGATGCCGTACAGTGCACACCGAAGACGCTATTGCTGCTGTGGAGCAGGGTATCGAAGAAGACCCGAATGAGTCCATCCGCTATCGAGCGCAACAATTGGAGCTGTGCCCATTCACTTTATGGAAGATTTTGCGGAAGGATCTTGGTTTGCGATCTTACAAAATCCAATTCGTGCTAGTAGTGAAGCCGAACGACCATCAAGCGCGTCGCACGTTCGGTGAATGGGCCCAAAACGATATGGCCACCGATTCCGATTTTAACAAGAAAACTTTCTTCAGCGATGAAGCTCTCACTTTTGGTTGAATGGATACGTTAATAAGCAAAATTGTCGCATTTGGAGTGATCATAATCCACAAGCCATCGTTGAGATGCCGTTACATCCTCAAAAAGTCACTGTTTGGTCCAAAGATATGAAACGAAATGTAAAAAATTAAAGATTTCCAATCTTCTCTTAATCTCTTAATTTCATTTATTTGGGTTTTGTTCCGTTAATAATTGAAAATTTCTGGTCTACATGAAAAACTGCATCGCCAGAACTAAGAAAACAAAGGTATCAAAATCCTTTAACCAAGACATAGCTCCCATATTAACTCCTTGAGAAAATAATTCGAGCTGCGAACATCGACATCTCTGGCACTATTTTCTAAGAGGGTCGTGCTGCTACTATACGCTGATGATATTGACATCATTGGCAACAACGCGCGGTTGAGTATTGTCTTTGATCGTCACTTTTCAGCAGAAAGAAACCATTCATATTTTCAGAAAACAATTTTGAATACTTAAGTTACCAAATTAAGAATGCTGAAGAGGACCATACAAATAATTATGAGGTCCTTTATCAATCTTTTCATTCTCAAATAAGGCCTTTCAAACATTTCCAAAAAAAAATCTTCAGCCTCATAGAAACTGTTTTTGCTCTACTTAAAGTGACGTGGCTCAAGACATCACAGACTTACTTAGACTTCAAGTATGTAAAAAAAAAAATTCCTTTCAAACCCAAACGAAATTAATCGGAGAAATTCAACGTAGGTTATAACAAAAAAAAAGAAAAATTTGATATCTTAAAACAAGGATCTTCCACCATAATCAGACTTGAACACTTGTCGGAATCTCTTTTTTAAGAAATATCATGTAATAATTCCAGAGAACTACTATTTGGCTTTGGAAATGCGGACCTAAAAACTTAGAAAAAGGAAATATTTAAGAATTTAGCTTTATTATACAGATAAGGATTTGCCATTATATTCTAAAAACGACTTCGGGCAAGTCGCCGCCGTGGCTGGTTCGAATAAGCTCCAGCCGAGAGACCCATTTTCGACCACTTTTTGCAGCAATTGGGACCGTATGTCAGTAATAACGCGCCGAATATTATCTTCCAAGGCGTCAATCGTCTCGGGCTTATCTGCGTAGACAAGCGACTTCACATAACCCCATAAAAAATAGTCCAGCGGTCAGCGGTGTTAAATCGCACGATTTTGGAGGCCACGCCACAGGCCCACGAGCTGACGATGCGAGATAATGCGCTCACCAAAAGTTTCCTTGAATAAATTGATTGTTTCGTTGGCTGTATGTCATGTAGCGCCGTCTTGTTGGAACCAAAGGTCGTCCACATCAACATCCTCCAATTCACAATTCAGGCACGAAAAAGTCATTAGGAATTAATCATGGCTCTATAGCGTTCCCCATTCACTGTAATATTATGACCGGCTTCATTTTTGAAGAAATATGGACCAATGATTCCCTCTGCCCATAGAGCACATCAAACAGTGACTTTTTGAGGATGTAACGGCGTCTCAACAGTGGTTTGTGGCTTATGATCACTCCAAATGCGACCATTTCGCTTATTAACGTACCCATTCAACCAAAAGTGAGCTTTATCGCTGAACAAAATTTTCTTATGAAAACCGCACGAACCAAACCATTATTTTGGTAATAAATTTGCACGATTTGCAAACGTTGTTCAGGAGTAAGTCTATTCATTAAGAAATGTCAAACCAAACTGAGCATAAATCAAGTGACAGCTGTCAAAAAAGACCAATTCCGAAAAAAGTATTGCCAGATTGAAAACCACACTTCTAAAAAAATAGCTTTTACTTAAGAGTCTAAGTGAAGCTTTTCGCATACGCTTGTTATTATTGTGCGTTTTACATTTGTACACGAATGATTTGCTGCAGCGATCAGTAAGTAGAATTCAGTAAGTAACGTTGTAACTGCTACTCGACTGTGGAAGGGACAACAACTTCTTGCTTAAAAAAATTTCCTGCAATTAAATCTCGATTTGGTTGTGAGGGTTTGTGAAAGTTGTTAACACTTTGGTTTGGTCCAGTCCTCAAATAACATAAACTCAAAGCTCCTCATTCTCAAAGATGAACGACCGGCATGAGCATTTACCATAAGCATATTGCTCGATTTAGATCAATTAAGTAAAAATAAATTAGTATAAATAAATATTGTAATTAAAATTATATTGCGGGCCGAAGAGCGGAAAGCTTGAAAGGGATGAAAAGTTGTTTGGGTCAAAACACATAAACAGGAAAATGGTACGTGGTGAAAAGGAAAAACTTTCTGAAATTCAACACAAAACCAAAGAAAGCATAAAGTAAAAATTTTCTTCTACATAAAACACAAAACTAAATGTTTTACTTTTTGAGGGAGACAAAAAAGAATGCTAAATAAAACCATACTTGGTTTTACATTCAAATGCACGCAAGTACATAGATTTATACGAACAAAGAAAGGAAGCATGTGTGTGGCGCTATATGGGAATATGTGTGCGTGTGTGTGTGTGTGAGCGTGTGTTTGTGTGGTTAGATGCAGCAAACCACGTGCATCTGCAGCTGCATGAAAAATTCCGCATTTTCTTTTATTTTTTATTTGTTTTTTTTTTTATTTTTGTTTTGTTTTGTTTCACTTTCCAGCGAAATTCGGAATAAGGCAGCAGAAAACAACAACAACAAACAGGAATACGGCGAATGACATCAAAGTGCCCCACTGAACTAATTACGCGCAAAAATGAACAACAACAACTACACCAAAATAAAGCAAAGATAATGCCGGAAAAAAGAAAAAGAAGAAGAAGCAGCACCTGGAATGTGAAAGCGAAAAACGTTGAATGGGCGCACGTGAGGTAAACGCCGCAAACGAAAACGGCACATTGAATGTGCCATGAAAAGCTTTTCCCATTGTAGTTTGTAGCGAAATTGTTCTAAAAGCTTTTTTTTACTGCTACTTATCATCCCTGCTGTTGCTGCACCGAAGAAGAGAGGAAAAAGGATTATTGGAATTATTAGTCAAACGCCATCTAGCGCTTAATATATGAAATGGAAAAATAAATTTCCCAAATTAAGCTAAAATTTGTACGTGGAGGAAGGCTTGGAGCTTTTAGCTTTTCTCCGGTTTAGTTTGAAATATTTTTTCAATGGGAATGGGACATCAAATGTGCTTAAATAAGATTCTGTTAATTGATTTTCTTACTAAAAACAATCGATTCCTTATGTTAATTCGAATTATTGATTGCATTACTAAATCTTCTTAAGATTTCTCAGTTCCGCTTAATGCTCGGATCAAGGTGCGATATTTGAAAATATCGCAACTATTTTTTCTATGCGAAGAATATTCTATTGCATAGTACTTTAGCATCCTTTTCTTCATTGTGGCTAGAAGCATTTTTCCTTTCTTATCTGTCTGCCTCTTTAAAAGACTCTTTCTCTTTCTTGATTTTTAGTTTAATTTTTCAGTACTCGTTTTTACTATTCCACTTCAGAGTCTTTTTGTGCCAACTCCTCCTTTTACAGACCTCTTCTTCAGCTTCTTTAATAAGCTTTCTTGTTGATGATCAGATGTCTTTTCTGCCTCCTTCTTCAGCCTTTTTTTTTTTTTGTTAACTATATTTTTCCGACTTTTTCTTCAGTTTGCCTCGTGTGCTTTCCGTCTCAGCCTCCTTCTTCAACGCTTTTCCATTGCTTTCTTCTTCAGCCTTATTCTACAGTCATCCTCTTTAGCATCCTTCTTCAACCCTACTTTTCAGCCGTCTGTTCCGTCTTCCTCATGACCTTCTATAGGACTTTCAACTTACTTCTTTTAACCTTCTTCTTCAACCTCTCCCTCCTTCTTCTTCGCCTCCATTTTCTCTTAAGCGTTCCTTTTAGCTTATTTTTCCAGCTGCCTAAGCTTTCTTCTTCACCCATGTCTGCAGCCTTTTCCTCGGCCGTCCTCTAAGGCTTACTTGTTAATTGCTACTAGCCTTGCTCTTCAGCTTTTCTTCTAAAGCATACCCCTTCAACAGTAAAAACAACCTGAAGAATAGTTTCTTTTGTATGGGAGTCCCTAGAGATTGGAGATATGGTTACATATGTACGATCGGGGAAAATTTCGAAAGAGGAAATAAATGTGGGTCGACTTTACATTTTACAACACTAACATCACTTTGGGAGCGGAAGGGGAACCCATTTCATAAAAGAAAAACTATTTTTATATCGGAACTCCGTTCAAGGGTTGGTGTTAAGGGGTAAGTATGTTCACAGAAAATGTTGTAGAGTGAAAAATAATTGAGGTAGGTCTTACATTTTAACCCTCTGGCAGCGTCTCTTAACCAGCTGTCGTGTGACAGGTCGATTTTCATAAATATTTCAATATGTCATGTTGGTGGCTGTGGCGTAGTTGGTAGCGCGTTGGCCTGATACCGTAGAGTGTCCGAGGTTCAAATCTCGGCACAGGCAAAATCAAAAAAACTAGAAAAACTTTTTTTCTACACCACACCAACTCTTGGCAGGCGATGACAAACCAAAAATTGCCTATGAAAAGCTTTTCCCTTTCATGCAGTGGTTGCGAGAAGCTCGGCGTAGGCCCTTGATGGACTGTTGTGCCAATATAAGAAGGAAAGAAGTCAACTGTGTATGGATGCCGTATTAGGAGTTGGAAGTAAAATTTGTATGGGGTCTTCCTTAAGATTGCTATGTACGGTCTATCGGTCTTACATTTTGGCCGTATAGAGAGTATTTCCCAAAAAAAATATAATTTTGTATGGAGGCTCCCTTAAGGGTTGAAGATGGAGAGCAAATGAGGGTAAGAACATTACAAAGGGTCGGTCCCACATTTTAACCATCTTGGAGCGACTCCATAACAGCTGTGGGGTAATTTGTCGATTTTTTTTAGCATTTTTTTAAAACTTTGAAGTCGATGCGACTCCACTTGCCCTCATCGACCTCTCTAATTTTTTGTCTCATGCATTTTTTCATCGAACCTCACAAAATTAAGCTTTTCGGCGTATCCAAATCGAAAAGTCGTGCACTAGTCCATAGCTACAGGAGAGTGAGACTTACTTTACTTTGAATGGCACAACAGCCCATGGAGGGCCTAGGCCGAGCTTTTCGCATCCACTCATGTTGTGCGTGTTATATTTGTATACAGTTTAATGCCGAATCCGAACGGCGAAGTGAAAAGTTTTTCATAGCAATTTTTACTCTTGTAGGTTTGCCATTGCCTGCCAAGAAGTGGTGCCGTGTATAAAAATTAATTTTTCTACTTTTTGATTTTGCCTGTGCCGAGATTTGAACCCCGGACACTATGGGTAGCAGTCCAACGCCCTGCCACTACGCCACAGCGACCACGAGAGTGAGATATTCTTACATATTTGTTCAACCTTTTGCAGCTACAAGCTCCTGCACGTAGAGTGTTGTGTAGAGTATAAGTCAATTCATTTATACCGATTGAATCGTGTTTACTTTTAGTGGTCGTCTAAATTCTATTAATATCCTGTCAATTGAGTGTCACAGGTAAATCGACTTCTGAAGCTGATACACTTGAACAACATGAACAACATGAATTATCTTTGCCCACACACATGCAATACACACAAGCACAAACAAATCCACACAAACAGAAACATATTCACGCATATGCACCATGACGTTAAACGAAACCACAGAAAAGAAGCAGAAACGGAAATGCGCGACGTGTCGGGCCGCGTGCTTCACGCTGCTCCCCCGACCACCTGAACGCATGAATGAGTGAAGGTGTATGAGTTTGAAATGCTGTGCAGCATGTGTTAATCATGTCTCTATGCTGGTTATCACATACTTACTTACTTACTTGGGGTTGTACTTGCTATTCTTCGCTGGTCAATGAATGAGAATTAACACAAGCGACAAGCGACCATTATTTGTATGTGGGCAATATGTAGCGCAACAGGGGACGAGAAGATGAAAGTAAGCAAGAAGAGGAGAACCACATCAAGCAGGGAACCGAAGCGTTCTATGTACATACATATGTATAGTATTTTGCGAGCCAAGTCAAATGGTGAGCCAAGAAGCGTTTGAGTGAAGTGGTTAATGAAATTGATTAACTAAGTACATATGTACGCATGTATGTAATATGTGCATATAGTATGTATGGCATTGTTGCTGTAATTGCTGTTATCCTTGTTTATTTTTTATGCATGCATGTGTGGGTGTGTGTGTGTGTGTGTGTGTGTGTGTGTGTGTTCGTAGCAATCCAAAAACGAGGATGTTCACAATTTGTGTAAACGGAAGGCAACAATTTATGCTCGAATTGTGTTTTCATTATTTTGAGGCTACTTCAAATACATAATAAAGCTAGCTCATTTATAATGCGACAATAAAACCAACATCAGAACACATCCCTACATACATATGTACTTACATTGTCAGGCAGGCATTGGATATTGTAAATTGAAAATTTGTAATTGTTGCGGAATTGATTTTAGTAATTGAAACTTAATCGATTTAAACAGACAATGACGTGAAAGAGCTTAATGGTTTTATTAAGCGTGAGTAAACATTATAATACTTTCATATTTTACACTACATATTCATGTGCTCTTCAAGAAGTTATTTACTCGTATGTACGTATGTATGTATGTCTGTTATTAAATAGGTCATCCTTGCTGGCATATCGCATATTGGTCATTGTTTTCCAAACACGGATATTTACTCAAGGTGGGGCAAAAGTAAAGTCATAATGTGAATGAGCCATAATTTTTGCAAATACCGTGAAATGTCATTGTGATTTGACATTTATCTTGTGGACAGATAGAGAATTCGTTGACAACAAGCAGTGGAGCGATACACAGCCCAGGCTATGATGAAGACCTTTCCAGGCCTTTTGATCTCCAGTTTTATTATTATTTGAACTGGCCGGTCAGATCGCCAAATCTGACGGTGCCAGTCTTCTTCCTTCGGAACTTTTTGAAAACTCGCAAACATAACACACACCTGGCAAGTCGTGAAAATCCGCATTGAAGAATAAATCAGAAATTGGTGGAGAAACTCAAAATTCAAAATGCTGTAAAACGAGCACAAATGTGCATCATCCCAGGAGGTGATCATTTGCCCGATGCCATTTTTCAACTTAATATTATTCTTATGCTATGTACGAGGGTAGATCAATAAGTACCCGTGCATGAAGACAGATGGCGTTGCTGAGGGAAGTTGACATTACTGTCGTGTACTGCCATCTGTCACACGACACCACACTACATTTCAAACTGATTCATATGTTAGTTTTTATTTGGCAGCCATTAGTATCACACGTGTTTCGTATTTCGCAATAAAATTGAAAAAGAACAACATCGATCCGTAATTCGCTTTTTATTTTTGGATGGAAAAAAATGAGAAAAAGTAAAAGCGAAGTTGGATGCTAACTATGGGGATCCTTCACCATATATGACAACCGTAAGATATTGGTTCAACGAACTTAAACATGATCGTACATCTGTTTTTGTTGAGGAGCGCCCAGGCCGCCCGGCAGTCGTGGTTACCGAGGAAATCGTTGAAAAGGTCCCCGACTTGATTCTCGCTGATCGCCGAACGAAAGTGCGCGAAGTAGCAGAGGTCGTAGGAGTGTCGTACGGAACGGTAATTAATATTTTACATGATAGGTTAAGCATGAGAAAGGTGTCGGACCGATGGGTGCTCGACGGTGAACAACAAGCGGATACGGCATTGTCGTGGCCAAATTGCATGAATTGAACTACGAATTGCTGCTGCACCCACCGTACTCGCCCTACTTGATACTCTGCGACTTTCTTCTATTCCCCAACATGAAAACGTGGCTCGGGGGGAAAAAATTCAGCTTCAGAGGAGGTTATCGTCGGGACAGAAGCGTATTTTGAAGAGTTTGACAAATGATATTTTTTGCAGGGGTTAAAGAAATGACAGAAACGTTGGGAAAAGTGTTTTGTACTAAAAGGAGATTACGTTGAAAAATAGAAAAAAAATTTGTGAAAAACTTGCCTCTTCATTCCTAACACGGGTAATTATTGATCTACCCTCGTATGTGCATTCCTTAGATAAATAAACAAAAAATAAAATAAATGTCAATTTTACACCTTCAAAAAAAACTTTCTGTGAAAACAGAGCCCAATTTTCTTCTTTTGTAACAAAATAGCAGTCATTTACAATTTATTTGGACTGTGTAGTTTTTGAATACCACATCAATCAAGTGGCCGTCGTTATTGACCAATGCAAAATGTGCCCTTTTTGCTGCGTTTTCCATCACTTACAGGAGCATCTCGGGCGGCATAACGATGATTTCGGCGCTAATGTTTGCCTTGAGCTCGTCAATGGTCTGAGGCTTGCTGGCGTATACTTTGCTTTTCAATTAACCACACAAAAAGAAGTATGGAGGGATCAAATCTGGAGATCTGGGTGGCCAGTCAGTGTTGCCATTTTAGACACCACACGTCCAGGGAATTTTCGTTGCAGAAACAGCTTTGTTTGATTTGAAGTGTGTCATGGCGCACCGTCTTGTTGAAACCAGTAAGCGCCCAGACCTTTTTCACACATTTTTGATCAGACATAATGGGCCATCATCCACCGATATCGATTCCCATCAACTATTTCGCCTTCTCTAAAGAGAAATGGCTCAATGATGGTTATGGCGTAAACGCCAGCCCAAGCAGTCACTGTTTGGTCATGCAATGGTGTTTCATGGTCCTCATGTAGATTCTCCGTTCCCCAAATGTGGAAATTTTGTTTGTTAACAGCGCCAGAGAGTGTGAAATGAGCTTCGTCGGTCATTTCCTTCCAAAATTTCCTTCCAAAAATCAGGTTCAGTTTCAATGTATAGCATCACTATTTCGGCACATTGTTTCGGTGTGAAGTGATTTGTGATAAAAATTGTACTAAATTGACATTCCAGAAACATGTTTACTCAATTCAATCGGTTGATAAATGTTAAAATTATTCAATGTTTACATACCGTCATTAAAGATGGTGCACCCTGCATATCGCCAGTAGTTGAGGAAAGCTGTTTCTATATAATAAAAGAGAATGCTAGATAACTTTTGTTAGAAGTCCTTTTGTATCATTTAAGTAATTTTATTGCTTCTCCCTTAGCATAGAAACTTCAAAATTGTGGGTTTCTGATGAGATAGTGAATTTCAGACGAGATGGACATAATCTGATATATTAATTAGATAAAGCAAATAAAATATGAAAATTTATTATTTCTTGTTATTCTGCTGCACTGAGCAATTTTTTATTATATATCTATCTCTTCATTACAACTCAAAATGGAAATCGATTGGACTCCACGATTGCAACAATTACCGCATTGTCGTCATGTCAGTCATTACTTTCAGTTCACCCATCACCAGTTGTCGTCATGTCACTGCCGCATTGAATCTGTCTCTCTGCTTGTACTTTGTGGTTAATATTGCCTTGCCTGCCAAGAAAACCAGTGTGAGTGTCAGAAGGTTAATCGAATATAAATTGAACTTTGAGATAAAATTTCCGCGGCAGACATTTTGATCGTTGCTCATATGGAACAGAACGAAATTAAATGCAAACAAAACGAAGACTATTAACAACAATGAACGCGTTCCGTTAATGGTCACTGTGGCGTAGTGATAGTGCCTTGAACTGTTACGCAGAGTGTCCGGGGTTCGAATTTCGGCACAGGTAAAATCAAAAAGAAGAAATAAAATCCATTTTCCTAAACAGCACCATCTCTTGGCAGGCAACGGCACAGTTTTCTTGTCCTTCCTATCCCTTTCGTTGGCGCTACATGCGGTCATAGTCGACATTGATAAACTGAAGTTTATTGTGATAAAAGCATAACACTTGCCACAATGGTTGCCTATTCCTTTATCGGTGTTCTGTGTGATTGCATTTCCTCTCTCATTCTCCCTCCTTCTTCCACCCACCTATCAATCTTCCAATGCTCTGCAATCACAGGGGTACACCCTGGCTTCATTTAAAAACGGCTTCAGAGAATTAAAAAGTAGAAAAATACACACTCTCGATATGTAAACCATTTTTAAAAACATACATACTTACTTATATATTAATAATCACAAGCAGCCAAAGATTTTCATTTGTCAAATGTTACTGTCATTACAAATTTGCCGGCAATTTGTAGGATACGATACCCCATACGTAAGATTTGTTACAATAACAACGGCAGCAACATTAATATCACCATCGCTATTGAGAAACCGACAACATTGATTACCTGAATTCATCATTTGAATATCATAAAGTTATACATCGAAATGTCAATACCAATGACAGACTGACAGGCAGCAGCGTCACCGACATCCTTAAATCGCATTAGAACGCATCATTTGCCAAAATTTTAGAATGTCACATCGAGAATGACAAATATGTACATCGAAGGCAAACAGTGCTAAATGCACACACACACACACACACACGCAAATGTATAGAGGAACAATCTCTCACACACTCATACTCATTCTGAATTGAAACTATGTAATCTTAAATTAGAATCGATTTCGCAGGGAACTCAAGTTAGGATAAATTTTAAATAGAAATATGCATTTTATTAACATTTACATACTTACACATGTACAAGTAACACATAAACATGAAAGTTGTATGCGGGTGTGTGTGTGTGTAGCTAGGTAAACTCTCAAAGAGCGTACCAAATTTCCCTTGAGTGAAACGAATACAACGTTGCAAAGTGTTTGGATAACTAAGGCATACATAAGTAAATACATATGTACGTACATATAAGAACGGATATAGTTAGTGGATTGAAAAAATGTATGGTAAGTCGGAGTATTATAAGAAATATGGTAGAGATAGTCAACGGCTCGCAATATGGTGGCATAGCGCTGCCAAATTGAGAAAAAATAGAATTTTCTTTTTTAGTAAACAATTTTTTTTTTTTTAGGTTTTTTTTAGATTTCTCTTTTTTCTTAATTTTCTTCTTCTTTATATGTATGTATTTCCTTTAATCATGTCTTATTTTTCAAAAGCATTCAAAGCAACAAGTGATTTCGATTAATTAAAAAAGCGTTAACAATTTGTTGTTGCTGTATAAATATAAACTAAAAGGTTTGCATTTACATATTTACAAGGTAACAATAGACTTGAGTTTTCGTGAACTTAGTTAACATTAATCAATTTAAAAACTTCATTGTTTTAAAGGGGGTTTTTTCTAGAAGTGTGGTTTTCAATCTGGCAATACTTTTTTCGGAGTTGGTCTTTTTGACAGCTGTCACTTGATTTAAGCTCAGTTTGGTTTACCATTTTTTTAATGCATAGACTTACCCCTGAACAACGTTTGCAAATCGTGCAAATTTATTACTAAAATTCATGCGCTGTGAAAAAAATGTTTCGCAAGCTACGACCATTTAGCGACGAGGCTCATTTTTGGCTCAATGGATACGTGAATAAGCAGAATTGCAGTAATTGGAGTGAAGACCAGCCAGAGGCAATACAGCAGCTGCCCATGCATCCCGAAAAATTCACTTTTTGTGCGGTTTATGGGCAGGCGGCATCATTGGTCCGTACTTCTTCAAAGACAATAAAGGCCGCAACGTTATGGTCAATGGAGAAAGGTACCGTTCGATGATAACACGCTTTCTTTTTGCCGAAAATGCTAGAATTGGACTAGGCCGACATGTGGTTCCAACAGGATGCTGCCACATGCCACACTGCAAGTGAAACCATGCATCAATTGAGAGGCGAATTTGGTGAGCGGTTAATCTCACTTTTTGGTATAGTCAATTGGCCACTAAGATCGTGTGATTTGACCCCATTAGACTATTTTTTGTGGAGCTATGTTAAGTGTCTTGTCTATAGGAAACCAGCCAAACACGATTACTGCTTTGGAAGCCAACATTGAACGCGTCATTTCTGAGATTCCGGCCGAAATGTGTGAAAAATGTGCCAAAATTGGACCTTCAGAATGGACCACTTGAAAAGTAGCCGCGGGCAACATTTAAGTGAAATTATCTTTAAAAAGTAAATGGCAGGAATTGATTTATCGATCAAAATAAAAATTTCATTCACTTTTGTAAAATTTGTGAGTTTTTTTTTTTCATTTTCAAAAATTAAACTCTTATAAAAACCACCCTTTATAATATTAAGGCAGAGCTGTGTTAAACTAATCATTGTTTCTTTGCTTATTTTCTTTTAATGGCACTACAGCCCATGGAGGCTCTATGCCGAGCTTTTCGCATCCACTCATGTTATGCGTGTTATATTTGTACATACTTGAGATTCTCTACATAAACTAAAAAAAAAAATGGAGGAAAATATTATCGGTTCCTGAAAATGTGACCATTAGACCGGCTCAACAAAAAAGTTGAATGTGTCACCACCTAATTTCAACAATTACCCCGAGAGTAATTCATTTGCAAAAAAATTTGTCAGGTAGTCTTGAAATGTGTTGAAAATAGTCTTTTTGTTTTTATATATAACTTTGTTGTTATGGCCGATAGCCGATCGCCAAGATCGTTGGCAAGCCCTTTATTTGTACAACCTTTTGTCTTCAGGTGTTCATGACCTCTAACGTGACTTTCGACTAGTTATTCCGATTTTTAGTTTTTTTTAAAGAGATATAGTGGAACCTTTGTTTTTTTTTTGTTGTTAATTAGTATGTATTAATTATGCTCTTAACTATGTTAATTATGCTCTTAAAAAATTCATTCATGAACAAAATAGTTACAGTGGATCAAAGTTTCAGTAGAAACTAAAGCTGCGTTTTATGGGCCACTCACAACTAGTTATGTATAACTAGTTATATATAACTGTTAGACAATTTTATTCAATAAAATATTTACAATTTTTTGTCTTCTAATTGTTAAATATTCTTATGAGGAGTAAAAACCAAAAACAATTCCGACAATTATTATCGATAGTTCTTCAAAATGTTACACCTCCATTGTGAATAACAATACATAAAAGAAGGGACTTAACAACTTGGTTGTTTTATTGGCACATGTTAAACAGGACATCCAATAAAACGCAGCCAATGTTCAATGACTACCTACTATGTTAAAAAAAAAAATTCCAGATAAGAGAGGGCTTTCCAACGATATACTATAGAAAGTGAACCATGTATAATTTTGAAGTTGATTTTCGTTGGTAAGAAACGAATAATTTTTCTCCAATGTTATTTTCATTATTTGAAAGTACAATGCTTCCGGCACAAAATTACTTGCAACCCTATTTCATTCAAATGACTTCCACGGTTAGCCTTGTATGGAGCTGTACTTGACCGTACTCAAATCGGATGATTAGCGAAGAACTAATCTTAAACGGTTCCCCACAAATAATAGTCCAACGGAGTCAAATCAACATCACCAAAACGGCTAATAATAATGCGATTTTTAAATTTCCCTCACAAAAGATCGATTGTTGCAGATCTTGTGTGACCCTGCGCGACATCCTGCTGGAACTAAATGTTGTCTAAAATCTCTGTCTTCTAAAATAGGCAACAAATAATCATTTATCATTGTGCGGTAGCGCACACCATTCACTCTAACGCGTCTACCTTCCTCATTTTCAAAGAAAAATGGTATAATGATACCGCCGGTTTAAAAACCAAAAAAAAGAAACGTTGAGCGTACATTTTCAGAGCCCCAGATGCGACAATTTTGCTTATTAACGAATACACCGAGGTGAAAATGATCTTCTACAGAAAAAAATTTTTCTACACGGCACCAGCTCTTGGCAAGCAATGGCAAGAGGTGACCTATGAAAAGCTTTTCACTTCGCCGTTCGGATTCGGCATAAAACTGTAGGTTCCTTCCATTCATGTACAAATATAGCACACACTACATGAGTGGATGCGAAAATCTCGGCCTAGGCCCGCCATGGGATTTTGTTCCATTAAAAGAAGAAGAAGATGTCAAGTTGATGTGGTTGGTTCTTCTTAGATATTCTGAGTAGTAGAAACATTTTGTTTTTTTAGTTTTGGCAATTCCTTATCAGCTATTATCTATGCTTCATTTCAAACTCAAACCTCCTAAAGATTCAGTTTCACGCACATGTTTCACAAATTGTTTCACAAATGGTGTGGAAGGGGCTTCTCTTCTATCGAATTTTGAACGTAATTTTTTTTATAATTTCGATAGAAGATTCTACATTTTGCAAGTAAATTTTTAGTATTTCCCAACGTTGTTCAATCGAATATCGACCAATTTCGTATAACCATAAATATAAAATTAATTTCCCGTCATAATACTAATGACATTAGACTTATCACACTCAAAATAACCAGTAGTTCAATTTCAAATGTTAAATGGACCACCCTATACTTGATGATCGGTCATCAAATAACAAAGTTATATACAAAAAAAAAACTAAGAGAAAGGTGATATTTCAAAAATATGTTATTTGCCCTGAAATGCTCTCGGAGTAATCTTTGAAATTGGTTGATGACACATTCAACACATTTTTCCCCCCTTAGACGGTGATCTGGTCACCTTACCAGCTAAATCTAGGCTTTATTTCAAACTCATACCTGCTAAAGCAGCCAGGAGAAGAGAAAGTCACCGAATCAGAAATTTCTATTTATTTTCATGTGATGGTCAGCTTTTTAAGGCAATAGGCAACATATGAAGATTTTTACCTTGTTGTTTTAGATTTGGAATCATGTAGTAAGATTAGTTGCCATATTTTTAATTTTTATTTTTCTTATTTTATAAAGTACGGAAGTCTTGAATGTAAAGAAACTCATTGAATTTCCAGCTTCTTCTGCAACCTGTAATTCAGAGTAATGCGTCCAATACCAGATTCAAAGGTTTGGAATTATTGCTCCCTTTACCAACAAAGTATTTGTGCAATAATAGATGCTGCATTGTGATTAGTTGCATCAAGGCGAGGGCTTATCGATATTCTCTCAATTTTTAATTTATTTTTCGTACACAAGGGAATCAGATCATAAAGTGACGGTGTGTTCGATTTGAATATTTTATAAATCTTCAAAGATCCTGAGAGTCGCTAAATTTTTTAGATCCAAATGATGGACAGCTTCTTCAGGCAATAGGCAACATATGAAAATTTTTGCATTTTAAAATTATTAAAGTCTTTTTCTTGCTGTAACGCGTTAATGGCAATTAGTAGGCATTCAATCATAGCGTGTACAAGTACCGCTGTAAATGAATATTTTTGACATATTAACTTCAGTTCATGCTACACGTACACATGCAACAAGAAACTTCATATGAATCCGCTTGCGTGCGTTTCCGGTGTTAACATGATTTTCCAATGTATTTTATCGATGTTAAATGCTAACAACGTCTCGCAGACAAACAAACAGAATGAAAACAAAACAATCACAACAACTCACTCAACATGCAACAATAACAGCGTAAACTGCACACACACACACACACACACACAACAAGAGCAATCAAAACAATAACTCAACGACAATTTTAGCGGAAATGATGTGCGATTTAACAGTGAAAACAACAACAACAACAAACAACGACAACAACAACTAGAAAGAAGCAACTAAACTCATCATCAGCAGGTGGACAGACACAACACTGTACCGTGAACGAGTTGTAAGTTAAGCTGAAATGAGCTGAAGATGAACTAAACTGAGAGTTTACTGACTTAGTTTATCCTTCTATATAATTGCGTTTGTGTGTGTGTGTGTGTGCGCGCGCTTGTGTGCCCTCTATGCTGATGCTCGCAAAGGATGCTGTCTGTCTGGCCTGTCTGTGTCATATTCATGCTCTTCGAGCCAACAACGAACTTATTGGTTGGATTCTACTGACGGTTTGATGTAAATATGTAAGTAGGTTGCATGTAAGTGTTGCAAGCTGCTGATGGCATGTGCCAGCAATACAACGTGCTTATTTTGAATTTAGTTTAACGGTAACGTTTTAACGCATTGGATGTGGCTTGCACATGGAAGAAAAATACCGGAAAAATAAAGTAGCTAAAAAAGTTTCGGGACAGAAAACCGCAAGGGGCAAATCTCAGTTAAGGGATAAAAAAAAAACACATTTTTAGAGTATAGGCAACATTGCAAAACGGAAATAGAGTAAAAAGTGAGTGTTGCATTGTGCAAGAGAGTTAGTGAGAAAATTCAAAAAATTCTAAATACAATGGAAAGTGTAACGATAAAAAAAAATTCAAAAATACAAATTTTCAAAATAAATTCAATAAAATGTAAAGAAGAAGAATTGCAATGTTGACATTTTTCGAACGCTTTATTTACCTACAAGTCACAACGCGACAGACACACCGACACACACAAATCCGCACAGCGATACAATAGAGCTGAAAGCAGCGCCAGCGACATGAACACGAACGTGTTACTTATCGCTTTCATTTCCGGTTTATAAATTCTGACTCGCGAACAAACTCATTACGTGACGCAGTTACTTAAGTTTGGCTTTTTCTATTTTGTTTTCTCTACTGTTTTGATTACTTGTAATTACGTTGCATTTCATTAAGTTCAAGAGACGCGCACACAGGCACTGATATATTTATTCACAAAGGCGTACACACATATGCATTTGGCTTGAATTTTAAACCCTTTTCTCACACACACACACACACACACCCACACACACACACACACACACACAGACACACACACACACCCACACACACACACACAGTATCTCAAACAAAATTCGAGTGTTTACGTGTGTATGTATGGGAATATTTTGGCTTGCTCCATTTCGACAATATCATGTATGCACATACGAGTACACATACACACACACATACATACTTGCATAGGTGTAGTTAATGGTCCACACGCTAATGACCATTTGTGCAAATACCAGCATTTAATTCTATACTTTTTTGTTGCTCTTCCCTTGCTTTCACTCCTTGATGTTTTCTAATTGTACTTCAAGAATGTATGTGCGAGCATGTTGGTCTAAAAATGTTGACCAGGCAATGGTGGTGGTCGTAGGTGATCGCAGGTGGCTGTGGGTGCTGCAGCTTAATGTCAAGTTTCTATTAAGAATTTATAATTTAAATATATGTATGTACTATTCTGCTGGTTGGTAATAAGAATAAAACTATTACTTAGAAGGATATCATTGAAATTAAATAAAATGCTTACGAGTATTAGAGTAAAATTGTTAGGGAAGGTGAAATGTGAGTTTATAGTTCATATATTACAAAACCTTGCGTGAATTTAATTAATTTAAATACAATACTAAATTTAATACGAAAACGTGAAAATAATACATTGTATTATAAATGGCATTAAATGCGTTTAGAATTTCATTAAAACAATGACTTAAATAGAAAACAGAACGCCAATTCTTATGTGGGATACTTACATATACATTAAGTATTAAGTATCATGCGGGATAAAATTTTAAGTTTCTACACATTACATATACAAATTATTACCTTTAATATGTATGTATATTAAACATAATGTATGTAGTAGTTGAAGTATCAACAGCTGTATCAACTTGATTCATACATGAGTTTTGAAATCAAAAGTTTTTGAATCGGAATGAAGAAGCAAAGCAGTATTCTTTGATATGTCTTTGGTCCAAAAATCGTTTTCACCAAGGCGATATAGAGCCTAGAATCTCAAAATGATATTTTCGATTCCCATAGTTTCAGATTTTTAACAACTCATGGACGGAACGAGTAAAGACAAAGCACCAAACGATGCCTTTTTATAAAACTTTATTAACTCTGATTCCTCTAACACTCGAGGACAGCACGTTAACGAAATTGCCTATAACTTTCCATACCGAAATTCTATTCATAAGCTATACTTATTTCCTATCATTCTACATACCATAATTTCGAACAATTAAATTCAAGAAAATATTAGTTCTTTAGACATTCATTATGGAAGGCCCAGAAATTCGATATTGTCACCGAATATTTCAAGAAAATTTGTTGAAAATGTTTACCCACAGAAAACTTAAAATTGTATGCATAGATATAAACACCTCCTTCCGAAAAAGATAAAATGTGTTGAAGTTATACAGGGTGTCACAAAATTCAACGTCATCCCTTCGAGGGCTATTAGGACTGCTCATAACTAACCAGAATATCGGAACATTACCTTAGTAAACAGTTTTTAGTTTGTGAGATATTATCACTTTTTCGTGAATATCGTGAAAATTTAAGAATCGGGGGGAAATTTTTTTTCCAAAGTTATCAGTATTATTTTTATTTTCGCCTATGCTCAATAGCGGGGTTAGTCAGCAGCGTTCAGTAATAAAAATTTGAATTTCAATATAAGAAATTTTGTAGCTGTGGCACTTGAAAAACTGATCTTAGTTGTAGATTTTCCCGAAATTCATTGAAAGTGTCAATATCTCAAGAACTAAAGGTTTTTTAATAACGCTAGATATAGATCAGTTTTGAGCTGACATATCAGCCCTGAAAGATATGACTTTGACTTGACAGGGACAGGGACACCCTGTATAAACATAAATCACATAAACTTAGATTTGTGTAGCATGGAACGACTTTATGGAATGTCAAAATCTTTTTTTTAGACTAGACAAATTTAACTCAAGAGATCCTCCAAATCTAAAACTGTAGCTATGCAAGTACATATACCTATTTTAGTTCAGACTAAGTAGCCAAATCAAACTTGATTTGAGACAAGGCAATATGAACTTATTAAGATCCATTCCCAATTCAGCATAGTGGAATTGATATTAGAAGGCTGCAATTTGAATGGGGATTAGTCAAATTGTACCTAGTAGGAGCTCATCCCAATTCAACATGGTCAAATTGAATTTAAAACCTACAATATGAATTGAGACTAGTCAAAATTAAACATAAGTAGTCGGAGGCCATTTCAGTAGTTAAATGCAGAGTACTACTGTGGGCAAAAACTAGTAAGACTTTTTAATTTAAATTTCGCGCGGAAACCCATTCATCAAAATATTATTTTTTTAAGGTTGGTATGACTGTCGGTGACATCTGTGCCAAATGTCACATCAAAATAATCATTAGTGTTTAGTATACGCTTGTCTTTCTGAAGTTTCTGCACAAAAAGTGCATTCGGCGATTTTCACAATGAGTGAAATTATTCAACAAAGAAGTTCCATTAAATATTGTGTGCGGAATCAAATTTCTGATGCCGAAACGTTCAGAATGTTGCAAAAGGCCTTCGGTGATAATTGTATGTCGCGAGCAAGTGTTTTTGATTGGTACAAATTGTTCAAAGATGGTCGAGAACGCGTTGACGACGAACCACGTCCAGGACGGCCATCAACATCAACTGATGATCAACACGTCAATAAAATCAAGGAATTGGTGCTCGAGAATCGACGATTAACAGTCAGAGACTGATGCCTTACTGGCATCGTTGGAATATCGGAAGGATCAGTGAAAACCATTTTAAAACATCATTTGGGCCTAAGAAGAGTGAATGCACGATTGGTTCCAAAATCACTGCATTGGTTTTACGAGACCATTTTGCATTCCGCAACCACCCTATTCGCCTGACTTAGCACCGTGTGACTTTTTGCTATTTTCTAAACTGAAAAAACCGCTTCGTGGATACCGCTTTGAGTCAATTGAAGACATTAAACATGAATCGCTAAGCGCATTGAAGGCTATTCCGGAAATTGACTTTAACAACTGTTTCGAGAATTGGAAAAAACGTTGGCACAAGTGTATTGGGGCCGGTGGAATTACTTTGAAGGGGACGAAATAGATTTGGAAGAATGAATAAAAACATTTGAAATTATGAACAAAGTCTTACTAACTTTTGCCCACAGTAGTATTCAAATATAGTATATCATCTACAGTAGTTAGAAAGCTAAGTTAGGGTGCTGCCGAGCTTTATGTAGGAAAAGGTTTGTAGAATAGGAAAACATTTAGGTATACCCTTGGAAAAAGGGAAGTCTAAGCTACAATTTTACTAAAGCTACACAGTGGATTAGACTCTTGAAAAACTCATGACCATTTCAGCACCGCGAAGAAGCACTGAAATCGTAAAAAAATCTTCATGAAAAACACCAAACTCGTTGAATTTATACTATTTTATTGAATTTAAAACGGCAGCCAGTGGCATTTCACATTTATTTACATAGTTAAAAACATACTTAAAAAGAAACAAAGTCAAATGGAAAATTCTTTAATCGCTCTCATCACCGAAATTGCAATTTGGGCAAAAATAGAATGTGTTTGTTTTCTCAATGCAAGTGACGTGGATGAATTGTCGACAGCTATGGCATCGGCTGGAATTCTTGCCTGTAATTTTGGGTGACATTTGTTCACAGGTAACGAGGCAAAAGTCATCTATGTCCTCACTTGATGATTGACTCTTCTTCTTTAATTGTTGTAGTGGCGCTTTTGCTTTTGCCGGTGATTTGCGTTTGCTTCTCGATGCACGTTGTTTGCGTGCGAGTTCTTTCTGAGCTTTTGCAGCATCTCGTTTCTCTTGTTTTTGTTGGAGAGCGGCTTGATCTTCTGGTGACGTTATAATGGAAGTGCTTTACGCCTTGCGGCAACTTACAAACCCATAGCCCATGGCTGCGGCAACTTACAGTTACACCGCCATTTGTTTTTGCCCGATCGCCATTAAATTCTTAAAATTTAATTTAAAACGAAGAAACACATGCACTACCGTTGAAATTTTTTCAAAACTTTCACCAATTTCCACGACCAAATAAAACATTAACTTTAAATTTTTCACTTGTCAGGAATATCACGCGTCCGAACGACTATGTGGCGTCACGTTTCTCCGCTAAATAGCTTTATTAAAATTAACGGCGATTATTTTCCTGACGTTTTGTGTCGCTGGTACAGAGCTGCCACCTGTGGAACATAGTGAAACCACGCTGTGGCAACGTACAAACCTCTCCGCTACACTACACACCCTCTAAAATAAAACACCTTTTTCTATTCAGCGGTCGGTTAAAATTTTTATTAGGTTTATTGCATGAAATATTATTTTTATCAAATTTTGTTGTATTTGTATCAGTAGTAGTATGGGAGACAGAAGTGGTAATTGGCCAAAGATGAAAATTTAAACGATAGTTTACTATACATCCAAATAAATATATATACTATATATTCTGTATTATGGGAGTTGTTGTTGCGGAGAAAGAAAGGAAATAGTTAGGAGTCGGAAATTAAATCAAAAAACCCCGAGGCGGTATTCTAACACCTTGCCAGACATTAGTGATTATTACTTTATTCCAATATTATGCAAAAAAGTGTAGGTTTTTAAATCTTCAAATAAGGACCAATAGGGCCTAACAGAGTTGCCCGTGAAGAGGCTGAAAATGTTCTAAATTTCATAATAATAATATGAAGTGGTCGCTGTGGCGTAGTTGGTTATGCGTTGTACTGCTACGCAAAGTGTACGGCGTTCAAAACTCGGCACAGGCAACACCAAAAAAAAAAAAAGAGTAGAAAAAATAATTATGCTACACGGCACCACCGCTTGGCAGGTAATGGCAAAGAATAAAATTTGCCTATAGAAGGCTTTTCCTTTCACCGTTCGGATTCGGCATAAAACTGTATGTCCCTTCCAATCATATACAAATATAACATATGGCTCATATGGTCACCGCGAACTCGTTTGTAGCGATCAATTCTTTGGAGCCAATTTTCCACCACTCTTCCACACATATCGGCCGGAACGTCAGCAATTTCGGTCGCGTTCGGTAATGTTTTTGGGCATAGGAGCAAACGTTGTTGCCATCATGGCATAACGTAGCCCCATAAAAATAAATTCAACGGCGTTACCATAAATCGTAAGAGTGAGATGGTCATTCGACCGGACTATTTCTCGAGATTACATAGATCAATTGTTTGACCAGCTTTGTGTTATGTGGCAGCAACTTGTTGGAACCATATATCACTGATATCAAGCCCATGCGATTTTGGCCAAAAACAGTCTTCCAACATGGCATGATAGCGGACTCCATTGGCCGTAACATGGGAAACTATCAAATAAAACTTACGGCATGAAATCCCCACCACGTGATCACTTTTTATGGAAGCCCATGCAGATTTGTACTGTCCAATAACGCATACTTTGCTAATAAATAAAGCAAAAATTATAAAAAAATTTTAAATTTTTTTCGATACAAACAGGAGTGGATGCGAAAAAAAGCTCGGCCTAAGCCCGCCATGGGCTGTTGTGCCATTAAAAGAAAAAGAAGATAAATATGAATTCTCTCAGACAACATTTAAAATAGCATGACTTTGAGACGAATTTGGTATCACGTCTTTAAAAGAAGATGAGAGCTGCGTGGAAAGAACTTATTTGACCTTAGATTTGACTGCATTAAAATTTGCCTACCATCGAAAAACATTCTACAGACGCTCAAGATCTTAGTTAAATTACTCTGACAAAAATATTTAATTTTAATTTCATTAATTTTACTCAGCAGAGCAATAATTTCTCCGACAAAAACTATAAGTACTAGAGCATTTAACGCCGTAACAAATGCGCAAATCAAATCAGCTGCGAACTCTTTTTGTATTTGTATTTGTTGTAGTTGTTTTTAATGCTACAAAAACATAAGTACTACGCATAATTACAGTAACGTTCGTGATAAAGTGGCACGAGCGCATCAGTAAATAGTAAAAATAAAGCAGCTGCAATTGCAGCTTTGAATGAATGATAGCGCGCCGCTTGGAAATTAATTTCGTAATAAAACAAAACGACAGCCAAAAAGGGGACAAAAAAGAGTACGGCAGGAAAGCAGAAAACATTTGTTGTAACTAGAGAAAGTATATGGTAGCTTCCAGAGTGTCATAATTTAGTAGCGCACAACTATTTGATGGATGCAATAAGAAAGGAGCAATAAGGGAAGCATGGGTAGAATAAAATTACAACAACAGCAACAACAACAATAGATATGCGCGATTATCCTTCAGTGCCGAATGTATTTCGCGTTGCATCATCGCATAGTATAAATAATGAAGTCACCGGCACTAATACCAACAGCAACAACAACAACTGTAACAGCAACTACCCCTATGCACCAGCAGCAGCGGGAATCTCAGCATCACCTAAAAGAACAACAGCAAAAGGCAGTGGAGGAGGTGGGGCAACAGCAACAGCAGGAAATGCTGCTATTGGCATGATTTCAAATATGCCGCCAAGAAACTTACAACAACAACAACACCAGCAGCAGCAGCAGCAGCAGCAGCAACTACTACAAAATGGAGTTATTACTAATCAGCAAAAGCAGCACCAGCAACAATTAAAGCAAATATTAAAAAATTCATTAGCAGCAGTGTCCACAGAGGTAATTTCAACTACAACATCAACAGCAGCACCAGCAGCAAAAACTTCCGTAGCTGCTGCTACTTCCACCTCTGAATTGCAGCACCAGCAACAGCAACAATTCTATCATAACGGCCACATTATGCAAACTAATCCGATGCAACAACAAAAGCTACTAACCACATCCGCTTCAATTGAACGGAACTATTATAATGCAACAGCCACGCCCACTCATAGTAGAGATCAGCAACAACAACAGCAACAATTACTCCAACAACATTCACCGTATGCAACATTGCCGCGCACGATTGCAACTTTTGGCAATGGCGATTTGCACAAACCGCCGCACCAACAACAACATCATCAGCAGCAACAGCATAACAATAGAAACAACAGCAACAATATACGACATTCAGATGACGATTTGAATTTGAATGGTGGGGCTGGTGGCGGACGCTCAGTTGGCCTCATAAATACCATATCCGGTAGTATACCATCAACTGGATTCGCAGCTAATGGCGGACGCGCTACATCCATTGGGAGTGATTTAAATGTGAGCTTGAATAATTCATGCACTGATTTAACAAAATTAAATGGATTACAAAAGCATCAGCAGCAACAACTGCATCAGCAACAGCACCAACGTGACCATAATCGTGTTTCAAGAGCTAATGGTGGCGGCGGCGGTGGCTTAGGAGCAGGTGTAGGCGGCGGAGTGGGAGTTAATACCATTGTCAGTGATTATGCAAAACAACGCTCGAAAAATCCTTGCACGAGTACAGAGCGCAATAATGGCGGATATTTATGGATATTGACACCTGTTGCTGCCAGGTAAGCTATAGAACTATATCAAATACCTTATGCATACTCTTTTCGCTGAAAGGTGATTTACGTATCAAGGTTAAGCTTGAGTTTAGTTTTTAATTGATTACTTTAATGGGGAACGTACGGGTATATACATACATACATAAGTATATGATCCTTACACACATGTGAAATTTTGAAATCATCATTTTGCTTAAAATTTAGGTGAACCAATTTACAAATAGTTAATTCAATTAAAATACATTTCTAAATGTAAGTTTATTTTTCTTTCTGAAGATGTAGTGTTCACGGCAACCGAATTAAAATTTATTGGATTACGGACGGTGTAAGTAGAAAAAAGTGGATTTTCCGACCTTTCTTGAAAGGAACTCTCTTTCAGTTGTGCAATTGAGGTAATAAAAAAAATATTTTAAATACATATTTTTAAGATTGCAGGTAAAAGTTAATTCTATAATAAAAATATAAAGCATGAGTTCCGTTCCCTAAAATCTAACGAAAAATGTAGACATTTTGAAGCATTAAGTGAAGACACACAAATTCGATGATGTTAATCTCAATGGAACAACTGAAAATGAGCGATTTTCAATAAGATCGGGAAATCAATAAATTTTAATCCGATTATAAACATACCATAGACAATTTAACTAATGAAATTCCCGCCTTTGGTCTTCACGCACGCCTTAAGTCGCACTGGCCAATCATCAATAGCTGCACGCACCTCGTAATTTGGAAAAGTGCTGACAACACGAATCAAAGCAGTCTTAAGAGAATCAATGTTGGGGTATCTTTTGTGGCAAACCATGTCCTCTGAAACTGTTCATAATTTGTAATCCAGTGGGTTCAGATGAGGGCTGCCAGACTGGCATTCTTCAGTGCAAATGAAAGTTGGCAAATTGTTCTGCAGTCAGGTCTGGGTCGTCTTAGTCTTATGGGCTGACGCAGAATACTGCTGGAAAGTCCACGGCTGGTTGTGGAACAGGAAATGGTTAAGTGGTTTCACAACAGCTTGTTGGTAAACCTTGGTAAACTTTGGCCGAACTTTTGACCCCTTATTCGCCAAAAATGAAAGTCAGTGGTCCCATCGTAGGAGACACCCCACCAAACCATGACTGAAGCTGGGTGATGACACTTTTCGGCCCGTGGGATCAGTTCAGATGCTTCTTTATTTTGCTTGTTAAATTTTTCCTGCAAGGTAAAAATTTTTTCATCCGTAAACAAGATTTTTCTGTGGAAGTTATCAGCGTATTTGGTAAAGACGTTTGGATTTATCTACCCTATTTTTTTCCAAAGCTACAGTCAACAAATGTCGGGTGCGCCGTTTGAAGATATCAAGTCCCAAGTCTTTTTTAATAATTCGACTCCTGGACTTTTGCGTGATATTCATCTCACGGGCCATGCCTTTCTGTTTTCGGAGCGGATTTCGCTGAATTCTTGATTTGACGGCTTTGATGACTTGCGCCGTGCGGACTGTAGGTGGACGGCCCGAACGGTGGCGGCGGTCTTTGATATCTCCAGACTCCTCAAACAGTTTTATGCACCGGTAGATGAACATGTGACTAATCCCGAGTGAGCGAAGCGTTTTGCAAGTGGCGCGTTTTTCATTTCACACTTAAAAAGTGCTATAACAGCGATACGGTTCTCATTATCCGACCACTAAATGGTGAAAGCTGACACAATTTTGAATTCCCGTTACAGACTAACGCTATAGAGATTAGCTTTCATAAACCATGTGGTAATAACAGGGTATGTTCAATTCTACTATTGGAATGGGTGTGTTCATTGTAACAGGATTTATGTCCCTACTAAGTAGAATAGAACAGAATAAAATTGGAATATGAAAAATTAACCCTTATGTGAGCGTCGAGGTACCTTTTTCGGTTTCTATAGCCAATAAAATCATTTCTATAAGCGTAACAATGGCAACTTTTCATGAGAGCTCCTAACTAAGTATTTATGAAGTTTGCTGCCGGGATAACCTTTTAATATGATAATGGGCAACCGAAATATTTGTATATCCTTAATCCGTGGGACAAGGTACCGTAACACCAAGTCACCTACACATATACATATATGTATGTATATCAAAGTAGAGTCTTCTTTATACTCGTATCCTGGTATTTTAGCAAATAATAAGATGAATACTATTATTTTTCTGAAGCAGAAATATTATTTTCATTATTTATCTCAAAAAAATTGAGCATTATACATTAAGGATGAATTATATTTTAATCTAGTGTTCATCACAAATAGGAGGCCCGCAAACAACTGGTGCAGGCTTTTCGAGTTTTTCGTCCCTTTCTCTGAATGCTGGTGGTCGCAGTGGCGTAGTGGTAGTGAGTTGGACTGCTACGCAGAGTGTCCGGGGTTCGAATCTCAGCACAGGCAAAATCAAAAAGTAGAAAACATAATTTTTCTACACGGCACCACCTCTTGGCAGGCAATGGCAAACCTACAAGAGTAAAAATTGCCTATGAAAAGCTTCTCACTTCGCCGTTCGGATTCGGCATTAAACTGTAGGTCCCTTCCATTCATGTACAAATATAACACGCACAACATGAGTGGATGCGAAAAGCTCGGCCTAGGCCCTCCATGGGCTGTTGTGCCATTAAAAGTAAAGTAAAGCAAGTTCTCTTAATGCTGCGTTTACATCAAACAATGCTCTGAAGACAATAGAGAATATGTATGTATGTATTAACTGTCATACAAAAAAGAGGAAAGTTGTTTTCGTGACATACGGATCAGTGGGATATTGCGTCAAAATGGAATACACTAAATGAAATTAATTTTACTTACGCCCCTAATATTTAAACATTTGTAGTACCCATTTTAGATTATGTCCTTCCCTATGCAATTCTAAACAACATTGCCGAAGATAATAAGTATTGTTCTAAATAAAGTTTATTTGCCTATCATTTTAAAAGTAACTAACTCGACCTAGATATTCGCTATCATTGAAAAGAAGTTGGGGTCACCGATGATCAAAATCAACTAAATTCTTGCTTCTCAGTAGTTAACCTTTGAAGGATAAAATTATATTCGTTTGAGGTAATCAACTTTTACTTAGACAAATCTCAAAAGCTAATTTCAATTGTGGTCGACCTTTCTACACCCTACACAAATCGCTGAAATTGCAATTAAACGTATGCAACGTTCGAGTGATATTTAACCGACTTTGATGGTTTTTCAGTGAAACATTTTGTTTATCAACCTAACTATACTAAATTTTTTTTATTTTTTTTAGAAATATTAGTTTTAAATTGCCCATTGAATTGTTTACTTGTATGGGAGGTAGGCGTGGTTTTTGCCCAATGATAGTAATTTTCTGGTCGACTATTTTTTAAGTTATTTCAAATGTATTTACCTAATTTGATTAAATTTGCTTCGCTATTTCCTTGGATAATGCGCCTTGGATGTTTTATTTCTATGAGAAGTAGGCGTGGCTATTGCCCGCTGTAGAGAATTTTTACAACACTTACTCTCAAGGTAATTTCAATATGAATTATCGAACTAAGCTAAATTTGCTTAAAAATGTTCTTCAATATTTACCAATCTTTAAAAATTTCACGCACCACGCCCATTTTTTAACATTTCTAAACTTTACATTTTCCTAATTGTAAGGAATGTCTATAGCTAATTTGATTGATATTGCTTGACGGACGGACATGGCTATATGGGTGTCGCTGTGCACACTGATCGTTTATATATTATCTGTGCTCATACCTACGACGCCTAATTGTGGGTGTTGCAAACAACAGTTACTCGAAACTCTAAACCAATACACCCCGAATACATTGTGTGTCGGCTATAAAAGTTAAGCTAAATTAAAAATTCGTAAAGTAATTGAGCTAGTGAAGGTCAAAACCATCTAAGTCGACCTTTGAACCAGAAACATAACCGAAACGGTAAAAATTATATCAAATATTTTATCTTTTTTATCTTAATTTAGAAAAAAATGACATCTAAGATCGATTTCTTTTAAAGAACTTATGCCGTGAAAGACAATATTGTAAAACGTTATTAAGTGCGTTTAACGTTTTAAGTTTCAATTCAGACAAAAACAATAGGAAACCTTGTGCCGGAAGAACCATCTCCAGGCTACAGGAAAACGCCCACTCAGACTCTTAATTGTATGTTCTTGTTTGCAGAAGCATCAATTGGAAGAAAGAATCTTCTGCTTGCTGTGTCAAGGCACTTACATTTACTACATTTTTGTGGAAACGAAAAACCAAAATTAGTTAGCAAATTCCAGTCTCCACCACATGGCGAATTTATAGCTTATTTCCCCTTCTCTAACCTAACTTAACTCAGCCAAATTATATTTTAATTGGTCACGTTTATCATTAGCTATAAATTTCCTAAGAACGTTGCATATTCACAATGCTAAATAAATCTGTGTAAAAGTTACACATAAATCTAGAAATTCTTATGAAAATTGCTTGCACTAAAATCATTATACTTAATATAAATTCAGAGTATTGGAATTTTTATTCAATTTAAACTTATGAACTGAAATTGCAAAATCGCTCAAAAAACGAAACTACGTACGCCCAAGAAGGAAAACTTAAAAAAAGGAAGGAAGAAGAAGCTGCAGTTGCAGCAAGGATAATAATAGAGAAGGGACAACAAGAACTGAATCGCCAAAGTAAATGAACACATAATAGTGGAAGATTTTGAAAAGCTTTCACTTAACCCGCCTCCATTGCCGGCAACGTTGCAAAAGACATCAACATTGCCACTACTAAGTCACATCACTTCAAGTGTTGGGAAAACCCGCCTCCCCCTCCCCCCCCCCCGCCCCCCCCCCCTCTGGGTTAAAATGAGTGGAAAGTGTTAAAGTCAAAGCGTGCGTGAAAGTGCAAGCATGACAGTGATTCTGCGAAAATGAAGCAGAAGATGAGAATTGTGCAAGGATGTGACAGAATAGTAGCTACGTCTCCGGCGGCGGGCTACAAAAGTAGGAGTATCTTGAGAGTGCACACCAGCAGCAGCAGACATTCATCAGAAACTTAAGGCTAAAGGGCTAAATATACATACATATCAGAAATTTATCATATGTGTGTGCTGAGCTTGGACGACAATGCCAAACGCTTGACGGGGTCGGGTGCTAGCACTGAGTGTGACGTGCTTGGAAACTTCTTGGTTAAAGAAAAATAAGCAAAACATAAAATTGAATGCCATAAAAACGAAAACTTACCAAAGATGACTACACGATGACAATGGCAACGAAGACGACGACGACGACAAATCTGAGCAAAATTGTTGAGATTCCCTTTTTTATGCCCTTTTTCTTCAGCTTTCTAACTTACGTATTGTAGTCTCAAAACTATTTCATACTTGTGTGTTGTATGATTGAGTGTGTGTGCATGTGTGGCTGTGATTGTGTTGCAATCAAAAAGGATTTGCAATTTAATTTTATTTCCTTTTTTCCCTTTTTGCGTTTCTGTGAAACTTTTCTACTTCTACATTTTCCCATCTGCAGGTGAAATTTCACACCTTTGCACCTCAATGCAGTGCTTTCAATGTATGTGTGAATTAGTGCATGTATATGTTCACTGTGAAAGCCAGTTGAAAGCTCATACATATGCACACTCGTAAGTTGCATTATCAAATTTGGTCGAGGAGTGAAAGTGGAAAAAGAGACAAATGTGGGCAAAAACGTTGTGAAATTGGCACACACAAAAATTTTTGATAAGCCGATTAGAAATTTTTTTACTGCTGATCTGCTTAAACCACCTATCAATAAAAGTAAAAAAAATTTACATAGAATTTTTTTAGCACACAGCAGAAGCAGCCTCAGGTGTCAACAATTTCAAGTCATTTATTTCGAAAGTGATTACTTTATTATACCATAATTTGATGAGATTTTATATTGATCGACGAAATTTGATGTACCAAATACCATAAAATTTTAGTATGTATTGGTCACATAATTCTAATTTCGGATATTAGTTAATGACCTTAAGTAGGTTCAAAGTAACAAATTTGGCTAGATTGGCCTTCAAAGTATCATTGAAAACAAATATGGAGGCGTGGTCAGCGTAAAACCCGATGAAGTGCAAGATAAAAATAATTTAGATCCCACTGTGATTGGTATAATACTCACGAAGAATGAAGTAGCCCAAATTCACTCTAAACACACAGTCCAAAATAAGTTTTAAACAGACCGCATTCAGACTTGAAATCGGATCAAATCTTAAACTTCCATTCAGGAGAATTCGGATCAACGTTGAGATCAAACTACTGGTAAAATATCAGTCCAAATTTTAAATCATAGTACAAACCAAAAGTCAAACAATACACCAAAATGAAATTTAGACCAAAATTCTAATCAAACACCGGACAAATTTCAGCTCAAAAACAAGCCAAAATCAAAGTCAAATTCTGATCTAACTAATCCAATTTACAGTGATTTAGTGATAAAACAAAAATTGTGTGCGACAGTGACAGAACGCCCCACAGAATATTTAATTTTTCGGAACGTTTGCATTTTGGGTTTTCAGGTTAGGTTTAGTAAACTTGTAAAAACCGGAGTCTATATATTTAACAATCTGCTGATATATGCAACCGATAAACCTTGTATAGTTCAGTTTGATGATTCTCTGATCCCAGGTGTGCTACATCTGGATTAACTTCATTTTGATTGTTTGCATTTCCAATGCAGGCAACGCCCTCTGCAAAATCATCATGTTCATCATCATTGTGGTCGCTGTAGCGTTGGACTGTTACGCAGAGTGTCGGGGTTCAAATCTCGGCACTAGCAAAATAAAAAAAATAAAAAAATTAATAAAAAAAAATTAAAAAAAAACAACAACATAAAAAATGTATACACGGCACCACCTCTTGGCAGGCAATGGCAAACCTACAAGAGTAAAAATTGCCTATGAAAAGCTTTTCACTTCGCCGTTCAGGATTCGGCATTAAACTGTAGCTCTCTTCCATTCATGTAGAAATATAACACGCAAAACATGAGTGGATGCGAAAAGCTTGGCCTTTGGCACTACATGCGGTCATAGTCGACATTGGTAAACTGAAGTTTATTGTGGTAAAGACATAATACTTGCCACAATGGCTGCCTATCTCTTTATCGGTGTCCTGTGTGATCACATTCACTCTCTCATTCTTCCTTCTTCTTCCTCTCACCTATCAATCTTCCTTCCATTCAACACGATGCTCTGCATTCATAGGAGCACACCCTGTGTGTTGAATGTTTCAATAACAAAAAAAAATAAAAATATTCATACTCAAAGTATGCGAAATTATTTGCTACATCATTATAGTTATAATCTTACCATCATCATGATTATTATTATTTTTATAATAACCATCATCATCATCATCAACAAAATATTCAGGTTGTATGATCTCAACAGGTGGAAAATATGCCGCTTGCCGGTCTGAGAACTCCCGAACGTTATGAGATTGACTAGAAATTTGACAAATCTCGCCTATGTTTTGTTGCACTGATGCGAGTTGATTTCTTTCCACAGAGGAAATATGTTCAGGCATATTTTCAAGTAAATCTTCGGCTCTTCTCTTTCGTTGAGAAGCTGGGAATTCGGCTGCCTCAATGACTGCTTGGTGCTGTATAATCTGAAGATCTTCGTCAAGACTCAATGAGATGAGTGTTGATACAATTCTTGGCTCTATTAAACTCATTTGCCATTCATGCTTTCTCTCCGCATTAGTCTTTGCTAGTTGTTTTTTAAAGTAATTGTTTTTTGCGTAGTCTACACTTGCGCCAACTCTCGGTGCTGAGTTTTTGTTTTTTTCACGATAGCAGAATCTGAATTTTGCTTGGGCTCCATTTTTCGACGAAGTCTACATTCACGCTGTCTCTCAGCCGCAGTTTTTGCTGGAGATATAATTATCGCCATTTTTTTGTGCCTTGCGTTTATTTTTCAGTCTATAGTATACTCGCTCATTCTTTTAGCTCTAGAAATTTCTATCGAATTTTGTTTGAAATGTAATTTTTTTTTTTTTTAATTTTAAATATTACTAGATACTGATGCTCTATATCAATCAAGTTTGAATCATACGCGAATCAGCGCCCTCTATCAATTAAGTTTAAAGCATGCGCGAATCAGCGCCCTCTACCAATCAAATTTGATTCATACTCGTGTATACATGTGGATACATATCGTATGTGCTGACCATCATTTATGTGTATATTAATATGCATCCTTATTTTTTTCATACTTGATTGATGGAGGCCGCTGCCCTTCATTTCCGTGACAATTTTCGCTGCGACGATCGTCTTTCACCCCCTCTTGAAAATATGAAAACGATTCTAAAAAAATAAACTTGAATAAACTTCCAAAATACAAATAAAAAAAACATTTTCTGAGTATTTTGAAGCCGGTTCCAACCGATCGTGTAAATTTTGCGTGCCTGTCGAAGAGTTATGTATCTTCCACTTACATATGTAAGTACATCTGGAGGAAATACTTTTCGAGACACAAAAATATATTCAGCGAAAACCACATCCATTTCTCTTGGGTAATTTTTATATTATATCTCCATTCTTTATAACATAATCAATTAAATCCGAAATTAAATTATTAATTGTTTTATGAAACTTTTTACATGGCATTTTATTATTTTATTATTTGTAAAAACTTTCAAACATAAAATGAACAAAACTACATAAATTATGACATTAATTAAATATAAACTCTAGCGTAATTCCCCTTCACCACTGACAATACAAAATTTTCATATCTATTAATGTTTTTTTTTTTGGCCGCGAGCCTCTGCCACTCTGCATACCTACCGAATAAAAAACTTTCAGTTTAAAAAGCAAACAAAAAATAAAATAAACATAAAATAAAATGATAACCCAATGTGAAATGAAGTCTGGCGGAAGTTGTCAGTAATGATGATGACTTTTTGATAATGCATGGAAAGAACTGTGAAATTTCATATGAAAAAGTAAATACGGCAGCTGAGCTATTGTGCATTGAAGTGCACAAATTTAACCTCACTTTTGTTTGTATCTTCACTACTTTATTCTACAATATACTATATGTAGCTATAGTATGTATGTATATGTATATGTACATATGTGATATGTTGTACATGGCTTTGAATATTTTAAGCTGTTGAAAAATTTTAAAGTTTTAGCTAAATTTTATATGAAAATCAAAAAAAAAGTAACAACAACAAATTTCAACCCAATTTGTGAGCCACAACAAAATGTTCTCATAAATTTTTAACCGTTAGGTAGAACGTGTAACTAAATGTGCTGAATGAAGCTCTCCGCGTGTTAATGCTCCATCTCTCTCACTCTCTCAATCTAACTCGTTTTTTCTCTCCACACTTACATTGTTGCATTTTCATTTGTGTTTTCGTATTTATTTAAAATTTTTTTTTTTTTTGATTGCATGTCAACACTCAAGTTGCAAGCTTCGCGCAGATTGTCAAAGCCATTTTTACTTTGTTGCTGGTATGTTATCCTTTTTAACCCTTCCTGCCTCTACCTAACCTTTTCGGCTTGATGCTTTCCTTTGCACAGTTTTTTGCGCAGATTTTAATTTAGTGTTCGTTTTTTTGTTTTGTTTTTTTTTTTTTGTTCCATTTTACACTTACATCAGTTCATTCTAAACTATCTGTAGTTTTAATGTTATCCTTTTTCACTTCCGTTTTAGTCTTTGTTCTTATTTTTTTTTTTTTTTGTCTGTTTTGTGTGGCATACAATTTTGCTTTCCACTGTGCAGCACAATGACAATTTTGTCATGTCTCCATTAAATTTTTTTCCCCCTGTCTAAACTCTGGTACAACAAAATTTATTTAAATTTCAGTTTCATTTCACCAAAACACTCATCTCTCCGTTTTCAGAATATTTTGATATTTCTACTAATGTTTTCCATTTGTTGTTCTTGTTTTTGTATTATTGTTGCAGCATATCAGTGGCCATTGTTATTGCTGCTCTGGCCGGCCCACAGTGGCTTTTTACCGAGGAGAAACTACCGAATACCAATTACAATGGTACCGCCAATTTCAATGCCCTGGACGATGGCGCCTTCATTACGAAATACACAAAATCCAGTTTGTGGATATTATGCACAACAATACAGGGTGAGTATGATTAGATTTAAATTGTTCATAGTGACTGTGTGGCGGAAGGATTCATTTATACTTAATCGAAATTAAATGGTGGCAAATGCATTTAACAGAATGCATGTTGATCTATTTCTAATTCTTAGTTATCGTACGGAAATAAATTTATTTAAATAGCGTTTCTCAGCATGTCTAGAACTGAAAATAAAATTTTGGATCATATAAAAAATACCAAGAAATCTGGCAACACTAGCGCGATTATGTCAAACGAACACTTGGTTGAAATATGGCATTTCAGGCTACATTTTGTGTGAAGACAATTGTGTAAATCGTCGCTAGTGTAAAAAGTTACATTGATTTGAAAATGAGTGAAATATCATACTTATGTGACGCTTTATTACTATAGAAAAGGTAAAAGGTACGGGACCTTGCTCGATTCCGTTCCGGAAATTTCGATATCAAAGTTGAACTGAAAGTCACTGAAAAAGCCGATGAAATTTTGCAACTGGTGAAACAAGATCGATACGCAAGTTGTCAGGTGATAGCGGAGGCACTAAACATCAATCACATGACAGATTTGTGGGTACCAACCGCGGATACTTTTTATATAACCCAATACAAATGCAGAACGAAATGTACAAGTATGAAACTGTTATTTTTTTAAGAAAATACATGTATATTTAAGAAAACTGGTTATACATTTAATCTTCAAAGTAATGGCCATTGCTAGCTACACATTTTTCCCAGCTCTCTGCCATTTTGTGAATGCCTCGCCAAAGAAACTGTTCGTTTTTTGAGTCAAACCAGTCATCGAGGCATTTTTTCACATTTTCGTACGAATCGCAGTGCTGCTCAGCAAGTACGTTCCCCATTGATGAAAATAAGTGGTAGTCAGATGGAGATGCCAGCTGTACGAATCTACCAATGCCCGAGTCTGTTTTGTTCGATGTGATGGTTCATTGTCATCAAGAAAATCACTTTGTGTTGCCCAGTTTGATGTTCTAGACGTTTTTGGCCCAAAGCACGGTTCAAATTGGCCAATTGTTATTGGTAGCGTTGACCAGTAACTGTTTCACTAGATAACACCTCGCTGATCCCAGAAAACACAGAGCTTTGTCTTCTTTCCGAAGCGATTTAGCTTTGCTGTCGATTTGACCGGTGTAACGGATTAACGGTGTAACAATTGATCGTTTGCGTTTGGGATTCTCGAAGTAGATCCATTTTTCATCACCAGTAACAATTCAATGAAGATATGACTTTTTTTGTACCTGGCGAGCAACATTTCACTGTGGTCGCTGTGGCGTAGTGGTAATGCGTTGGACTGCTACGCAGAGTGTCCGGGGTTCGAATCTCAGCACAGGCAAATAAAAAAAATAAAAAATAAAAATAAAAAAAAAATTATTTTTCTACACGGCACCACCTCTTGGCAGGCAATGGCAAACCTGCAAGAGTAAAAATTGCTATGAAAAGCTTTTCACTTCGCCGTTCGGATTCGGCATTAAACTGTAGGTCCCTTCCATTCAATTCATGTACAAATATAACACGCACAACATGAGTGAATGAGAAAAAGCTCGGCCTAGGCCCTCCATGGGCTGTTGTGCCATTAAAAGTAAGTAAAGAGCAACATTTCACAGATGGTTTTTCGATTTTCTTGCTGTCTTTCAGTCAAATCATGCGGCACCCAGTTTCCCTCTTCCCAGCTTCAAAATCAATCCCATGGCTTTTAAACGTTGAGAAATGCATTGTTGGGTCACATTTAATTGTAATGCGAGTTTTTCTTGCGTTTGAGTAAAGCTTGGAATTCGGCATCTTCAAACTTTTTCGGTTGTCTTCCACGTTCTTCATTTCTCACATCAAAATCGCCACTTTTAAACTTAATGAACCACTCGTTGCACTGTGTTTTGCCTAGAACGTGCTGCCCGTACAAGCTTTCTACAAGCTTTCGATGAGATTCCAAAGCAGATTCCTTCAATTGGAAACAGAAAATCAATGATGTTCGTATATCGTAGTTTGTAAGTACAAAATTCGAAATTTTTACGAGCACAAAAAAAGATGTTGTTGTTGACAGAACTAAATAAACTGTTCGAAAGCCGAACCATTCGAAATATTAATTATAATTTTTTTTCTCTTCACACCTATTAGACTAAAGCCCCAATAAGAAGAAAAAATGATTTAATAAAGTGGTCGCCTCGGCTTAGTCGGTAGTGCACTGGCCTGCTTGGAAAAGTTCCGGGTTCATATCTTGACACAAATAAAAGTCACCTTTTGGGAAACACCACCTTTTGGCAAGCAATGGCAAATCTCCAAGAAAAAAGCTTTTCACTTCGCTGTTCCGATTCATCATAAAACAGTAGGTCCCTTCCATTAGTGTAAAAATATAACTTGCACAATATGAGTGGATGCAAAAACCTTACCCTCCGTGGGGTTGTTGAATTACTTACTAAAAGAAGAATTACTAATGAAATATAATATTGGACAGCGGCTATCTCTGTAGAACATAACTTGCCTAGGTTTATATTTTCACTTGAAATGGGAAGTAACTGTGCTGGATTGAAGAAATAAGTTCTTGGAAGGTTTCCAAATGAGATCGCAATCCAGAAGTTAATGATCTGGAATAGTTTTGTAAGCAGCTTCTTTCCTAGAGCGAAATGCAGTTATAGTGACCGGGGAACACTAACGATCTCGGAGACTATGTCAAGGGGAACGACGAAGGGAGGTTTGGCCACCGTTTATGTTTTTCATTATTTCAAACAGTCTTTTAAATCCGAGTTATTTATTATTTATTGTATTGTATGAGATGGGTCGATGGGTCGCTCTTTGCGAACAACTGGTATAGTAAATCTTGATATATTGTTGTTGTATACAAAACCACAATACAAGCAGTGCCAAGAATCCCCGAGCATTTCATTTTATAAAATATGTCTACAAGATGCCGATGGATTGTAAAAAAAAATGTATATTCAAATATACATAATTATCTAACACTAATGTCTTTGAAATAATCCAAGCAAACTGAGGTCTTTATGAACTCCAGAACCCCAATAGGTCGTAATTATGAATGCTGGACGTAAGTCTCGAAAGCATCCATGAACTTCAGACAAAACAGTAAGTCGCAGTTATGAATGATGGACGTAAGTCTCGTTGTAAGGGTTTAATAAAAATTGGTATATTTCCACATTCCTTCCGGAATCAGACCATCTGATTCTTATTAGATAAGTAAGGCAAGCCCGGCTAACCAAAATCATCGGTGCTCAAATGAACTTATATTATTATTAGCTCAGATGAAGTTTATATTGAAATAACTTTCCATACAATTTTAAAACTAGTAACTGAAGTCTTCGAAGATATTGCTTACTTCACGAAGAATAAAGATTCCGAAGCATGTAAAATCCCCAAAAATCTGGATCACAACAAAGGGTTTAAACTCTTATGCATTAGTCTTATTTCACATGAATAACTCAACCGAAAAATCCCTGCTTGAATTGCACTTCATCACTAAACGTTGTATGTGACTGCGTCTTTAATATTACCAAAGTAGTTATGCCTACAGAATGTTGCAGCTTAACTGCAAAATGCCCCTTGAGTATAAAACTTTTGTCGGCAAAGAAGCAAAGAAAAATATGCGCCAAACTCAAATATTAACAAAAATATTAGCATCCAAAGTTTGGCAACGGCAACTCGCAAACAATTGCAGAGTTCTTAAGATATTGTTGTTGCTGATGCTGCAGTAGCAGCTGATGTTGCAAGCGGCTGATGTGCCGCACTAACGGAACGTTTTATGTATTCAATAAGTAAACAAATAAAATAAACATAAAGACACACGCACACAACTGCATATACTTGTGGCACATACATAAATATAGTATGCTTTTGTAAGTACTTAAGTATGCAGTATATAAAATAATACTAAAAATTGTGCAAGGAAAAACAAAAATAAATAACTAAATAAAATAAAGTTTTGTTGTATTTTGCCTTGCTCGACTTTTGCATACGCGAACAAATACACAACATAGAATAGAAAAAAATTCAAGCAAAATTAAATTGCCTGCAATATTTTCATGCTTGCAATAATTTGTACATCCGTCAACAATTTCACAATGCAAATTGAATAAATCGCACAAACGAACGAAAAAAGCAATACGCAAAATAAACGTGAGCACTGCAAAAATCTTCAAACGCTAAAAGATAAAGCGGAAGATGTGCATGCAGCACAGAACAGGCAAAAGTAGAAGCAAGTGTTGAAACAAATAAAACGTCCACTGACTGACTAGCGCTCATTCAACGCCAGTCGCTTACTGTCTTTCCTTCTTGCATGTTATGCTAATAAGCAGGCAATTATTTCCGTTTCCCACGTTGCTGCCGCTACTGATGTTGTCGGCTGCTGGCACTGCTACTGCTTCAGTTTTATACCAAATACTGGCTACCTTGCCATCATTACGTTTAGTTCTTGATGCTCTTTCTGTTGGTTGGAGGTTATCGCAATGTTGCCATGTATAACACTGCTGCAAGCAACTACTGCTGCAACTGCTGTTGCCTACTAATGTTATTCCACCTGCAGTTGCTATTTCTGCAGGTGCAGCTGTACAGAGATTTCATCGCGCCGGTAGATTTACATAACTACATAATATAGTTTTAACTTCCTACTAGGGTTGCCAGCTTTAATGCCAACTCTAAATGCCTTGGAGAATTAATTTTTTTCTTTTTTGATTGGCATAATAAAACTCTTGTGAAATTGTAAAAAAATTGTAAGATTTTTTTTTTTTTAACAAAACTATAAACATCTTACACTCGTTTGTATGTTGTCTACTCTTAACGTAATAAGTATTATCCAAAGATATTCTACTTTAACTTAAAGAAGCCAATAAGTATGCACTTACTCGTTTACGAAACCATTCAGATCAGTATGAATACTAACCAAATACTTACCATATTATAAAAATGTATAGAAGTCTAACCTCCTTTTTGGTTAACTAATAATAATAACTGACAAAGCTTTACCTTATAATTATCTATATTATCTTTTCAATATATTTTAGTTTACATACTTTTATGACGAAGTTTTCAATTAGAATTTCTAAGTACATAGTACATAGTTGTTAAAAAATCGAACTCCACACAAAAAATTTTAAATGCTAACTTTCTAAATCGCAATCGTTTGTAAGAAAAAATTGTTAACGTGCACTTTCCATTCCACAACTTTAAGTCGCACAACATTATTGAATACAAAATGCTCAGCCTAGGCTCTTAATGAACTATTGTTTCAAAATATGTAGTAGTAGAGATTGAAGTTTATTCATAGGAGGGGGCATGACAGAACTCGAATACTTTCCATTCTTCAAAATTTTGTTTGTAGTGCAAAACATTTTATAGAAAATCAGTCCTGAAACTTCTTTGAAAGTCACTTTTAGTCTATGTACTGTATAACTCGTGTTCGAGTTATGCAGGTTCTTTTGGTCTATCGATAACCAGCTTTGGCAAAACTTTAACCTACGTTACTTCAAGATCTGATCAAGATCAACCTCTAGCAGAAGGTTTGTAATCAAATAAAGTTCAGAAAAATAAACATTTCTTCAAAAAATTACATATAAGGGATGAAAAAATAATAAATTAAAAAAAGTTATAGCCTTAGTTTTCATTTAAAAAACAAAAAAAAAAACCAAAACAATTTAACCACAAAAAGAAGTACCTTTCTAGTTTTCTAAAGTACAAATGAAATATTCTGAAGTAAATTTCTGTACAATAACCAAAAATATTATAGTTTGGAATTTTGAAAAGTTTTGTAATTAATTTGTTGTAAAGTATAACTGGAATATTGAACTATGTTGAAATTTTGTGAAATACTCAAGTTTTGAAAAAGTCAAAATATATTTCCTACTTACAGTAAAAACGAAATTATACTAACGCATTACATATCAGACATATTCTCAGTAGAAAAAAACATCAAATTTACTCACAATTTTAATTATCCTGTAAGAAGCAGGCTCCAGTCTCATTAAACCATTTGCTCTTTCTACTTGCACCACAATTTCTCTTAACTATTTAATGCTGACTTTATATTTTTACTCTACCTGATATTACCATAACTTTATACAATTTTAATGATTTCCTATACAAATTTTATAAATATGTTTTCCCGTAAATTACTCAACAACAAAAATCTTTAGTACAATGGAAATTGTTTAAGATTTTCACTTACACTATTATCATGAACCACATTGGAACATTAAACAGTTCCGCCCAATTAAGTTGCAACAAAGAAAGAAGGGAAGCCAAAACAAAAATGTAGAAAACTCGTGAATAAACACTTCATCATCAACCTACAATATAAAATGAGGTAAAAAAAGAAAATGTTATACCAAACCAAATATGAACCACCCTCAAACCTTTATCGACTATGTCAAGCTATTGCCTAGTCACTGTGAACTGTAGGTGATTTTCTTGCATGATATGCATACCTACAACTTACACACACACTCACACACACACATATTCTCACTCACACATACTTAAATATATGTGGTTACACACATCATATTTATATACCAAGTACGATGTGCCTGCCTCCTTTGCAGTAACGGCAACGTGCTGCAAGCTCTTGCATTTTTGTTCCCGTTGGTGCGTTGCTGCGGTTGTTCCTTTTGCTGATACTGCTCCTGCTACTACTACTGCTGCTACTTCTGCTGCTCCTGCCGCTGCTGTTATTGATGTTGACGTTGTTGCTCCTGGTTGCAACTTATGAAATTTAAATGTCTGCGTCTGCCTGTCTGTCAGTGTATCTGTTGGTATATTAATTTTCTTTCATGCATGCATGCATGTAGTATACTTTGGTATGTTTGCCTATGTTGCATTAAGATATTACGCTGTATACAAAATTGTTGATGTGTTTTTGTTTTTTTTTTTTCTAGATTCTTGCTGTAGCTTTTTGCCTTTACACATTCCGGAAGCGTTGTTGCTTTTAAAATGCAATTTCTTCAACTTCTTCGTTCTTTTTCTCTACAAAAATTGTTGCATTTTCTACCACGTGCCGCAAAGTGCGTTTTTTACCATATATACTAGATAGTAAATGGTAGTAGGCACATGTAGAGCACCAACCTTTGTACGAGTATGTGTATTTCTGGTTAATTTTTGAAATAAGTTGCATTTTAAGTATAACGTCATTATACGAGTACCTACATACACACAGACATCATGCACATATTCACACATACTCGTACATAGCATATGTATGTATGTACTCGTAGGTTTAAGTATGTGGTAAAATTTTGTAGTTATAGCTACTGTTAATGTAGTTGTTCTTTCTGTTGTTGTTGTTGTTGTTGTTTTCATTTTTACTACTATATTATTAAATTGCATTTTAATGAGCTTTTTCACTTGGATTGTTGCTTTAGTTTTACATTTTGCGCTGTGCTGCATTTCTTCAAATTTGGATTTTTGTCTTGCATTTTCACTTACTTACTTTACTTAAGTACTTAACTGGCACTACAACCGATGATCGGTCTTGGCTGCCTCTTGAGGATTCATTGGGGAATATTTTAACGTGGTGGGTTCCAAGCCCGACGCACAACCATTTATTCAATGCAATGGAGAAGCCCGCCGCACATATTTGTTAACTCACTGACGGTTGTCAGATCGCTATCTAGCGGACGCCACGAGGAGGCTGTGTGTCGACTTGAAACGTAGAAGCGCAAGGATCTAACATGGACGCACCTGCGACTGTCACAAACTTTACCTTGTGTCCTTGCATTTTCACTTTCTCCCTGTAAATTACATCAAATTTAAAACCCGAGTGTGCTCGAGAATAGAAAAAAGTGTGGATTCATTTAATTACCATACTTGAATTTAAGTTGGTACATATTTCAAATGTTTAACCCTTTCAAACACAAGTTACTTACTAGTTCCAAGCTAAACTTGTTTTATTTTTACGAAATACTGTTTCTACTGATGTACGCAGTTAAAGTCATATCTTTCCAATTCCCCAACACTTATGATCAGTAGCAGATCCCGAAGAAGTCCAAGCAGCCTTTCTCACAAATGTGAATCTGAATGCTTATAACCCTTAAACTCTATATACAGACAGCACTGCCATTGTATTACAATCAATCTGAAATTTCAGAACCGTTTGTCATTGTCTTCTATTCCTAGAAAACTTGATGATAGCCTTTGGTTTTGTTTTAGGTCCTGTATTTAAGTCAAGTCTTTAATCTTATTTTAGGTTTGGATTTTAGTCTGATTTTTAGACTGATTCCTAGATTAAGTTTTGTTTTGTGTTTCAATCTATGTTTGTCCTGATTTGTAGTTGGATTTTTGAGTTGTTTCTGCTCAGGATTATAGTATGACTTTAGGTGAGATTTAGGGTGCCGTTCCGGTCTGCATTTTGAATTAAGTTTTGATATGAATTTTGATCTAAATTTTGATATGAATTTTGATCTAAATTTTGAACTCATATTTGGTTTGAATTTTGTTCGCAATTTTGGTCTCAATAAGATTTGTAGTTGGTGCGAAACATTGACTTTTTTCGAGATTTTACCCAAAAATTTCAATGCCATGTGATTTCTGGGATATGGTGTGTTAATAAAAGCTATTTCTGGGACTCTTAGCTATAACTTTTGCTGAAGGCAGAGTTAAAAAAAGTTGAATAGTTTTTGAAATATTATTGATAATTTTAAGACAAACCCGCCGGAGCTGCTAAATTTGGCATGAGCATTACTTTAAAACCGGAACTAATATCGCAAATCAAAGCTAGGATTTCTTTTATCTCGACGAATGCTTTCAAATGATATGGGTCGAATTGCTTCCATTTTTCATCACTCTGAATTTGTTGCACTATCTAAAAAACCATGGCCATCCACTTAAGCTGATTTTAAGCACTATGGTAACTTATCCAATTCCAAATCGTTGTCAGATGTTGGGTGTACAAACCAGATTCGATTGTTTAAGTACCGTGCACCTGGTTCACTCGCCAACATTTTCACCTTTCATATGTCAATGGTACTAACATCTGCGCTAATACGTTATTCTCCTCGTAATATTTTTTTCAGTGTTATTAAAGATAAGGTAACTATCTGCAGATTGTTCTCATGAAATTAAGAAGACTCATACTTAGTAACTATGTATTTTTTTATTCCTACTAAAGCGTAAAAAAAGCATATAATGAAACACATACAATTTTTGAATCAACAGGTGGCGTCCTGAAGTCCTGAATGTAAAATAATGCAAGCATAAATACTCTCACAAAGTGAAAATATACGCACCTATGTACACAAAGGTGAACAAGTTAATACACACACACACGCATAAAAAAATATGTAGGTTAAAAAATGCATGCATGCAAACAGTGAAGTGCTAAAGTAATTTTCATGCATAATAACTCAAAATGCAACACCAGCTCAATAGTTGAAGGCACACATACGCACACATTAACTGGAGCACTCATATACTCGCACCTACACATGTATTCACACACGTAACTATACACACAAGTGTGCATATGTATGTAAGTATATATATGTAGGTGAGTGTACTCGCATGAAAAATATGAAAGAAAAAAGTGACATGTGCAAATTCAATTTACAAAATGTTATCACTGCTGATGTTGATGATCTTGATGATGTCTACATGTATACAAACATACATGTACATATAAGCTTCATACACACCTACAAACGTGTATGAGTGTGACTGTGTATATGTGTAAAACAAACAACGAGAACGAACATCAACCCAAATACATAGGTACATAGTATGTACTATATACTCCTATGTATGTATTATGGTATGTATGGAAGTTCGTAGTATCCCAGAAGGATAATGAATAAGGTATTCACTATATTTTATTGTGAATTCAACTATGCAATGTTGCATAAGTAAAGGGTTTTTCAATACAAACATAACATTTTTATATCTAAATACAAAAGCACCCTTAAATTAAATTTTGTTTACCGTATTTTTTGGTGTATGAAAAAATCGCGTTGTTACGGCCAATGAAGTTCACTATCGTGATATGTTGGAAGACCTTTTTTGGCCAGAATTGGATGAACTTGACATATCTCAAGTGATATGGGGTTCCAACAAGATGGTACCACATGCCATACAGCTGGTCAAACAATTCAATCTATTGAAAGGGAAGTTCGGTAATCGTTTAATCACGAGAAATGGTCCGCTCGAATGGCCACCTCGCTCATACGATTTTCCTTCGTTGGATTTATTTTTATGCGGTTACGTTACGACCTTGGTTTATATCAACAAGCCAACAACGTTAGAGGAGCTCATGAACAATATCGAATGCGAAATTGCCAACGTTTCGGCCGATATGTGTGTAAACGTATGGTGGATAATTGGCTCCAAAGAATCAATCGCTGCAAACGCGTTCGTGGTGGTCATATGAGCGATATCGAATTGTAATGTAATGTAAAAAATTTCGAATAAATTTCAACCCGATAATTCAATTCTGTGTTTCAATTCAATAAAAATTTTTTATGTCCCTTTTGAAAAACCCTTTACACACATACATCCATAGATGGTGAAATTTAACTTTACTCTGTTACTGAGTCTAACTTCCTGTAACTCAATTCTTTGAAAATTCAAGTTAATTAAATTTTCATTGACGATTTTGTCGATTAGTTTCTTCTTTTTTTTTTTTTTTTGTTAAGTCTGTTTCTTTTCCTGCTGGGTTCATACGCATGGTTACAATACGATTAGTGCTGTTAGCTTCAGTAAAAAAAAAACAAAACGAACAAAAAAAATATGATAAGCTATAAACTCACTTGCTACTGCCGCTGATGCTGTGTTACCTGATTCCATGTGTGGCGGCGATGCGGCGGCACTTTTAATACACTTTTGTTTGCACAAGCTCATCTTTTAAGTCATTTTTTTTACTCTCCTTTATCCCTTTTTTTATCAATGTCACTTTTTATACACATTGTTTGATGGAACAAATTTCAAAAAATTTTTTAAATGTATGTGTTAGGATGCTATTTTTCTATTGGGTTATTTGATAAATGGTACTACTATCAGTGATGGGTGTAATGGAAAAACTTTGCCTTCTCTATGTACTCGTGGTTGTGAAAAAGTTTTGGACAAAATAACCTAATTTATACAGCTAACTACGTGCATACATGAGTACGCAAGCTATTGAAAATATTTAGTTTGTGGCAGTTTTGTAGCGGTAATGAATTTATTTTAAAATGAAAGCTTAACAAAATCTATCAAAACTTATTGATTATAAAAGTACATAAACACCAAATCTATCGATCCAAGAAATTGAAAAACTTAGCGAACTGAAATTTTGAAATTTTTTGTTTAAATTTGAGACATTTTAACGCGAAAAAATTGGCTATATTTTCTCTTTAATTGAGAATGAAATTAAGCTCAATTCATTTTCTTGGTGAATAAAATGACTTTTGAGTTATGAAAAAGTCAAGCACTATCAGATTGTTTTGCATTAAAAAAAACTTCTAGAGCTTAATATGTACCTACTCAACAGAAATATCTCGTTAACGTTAGAAACAAATTGGCTACACCTAAACTTTTGTGGCTTAAAAATAGAGAAACAAAACACAGCTTGTACTCTGGCTGGGCAGCCTTACACTGAGAGATTGTTACGCTATCGTAGCTAAAAGCCAACAACAATTATTGGTCGAAGGGTAGCAAAGCGTGGGATATACTTATCACAAAGCTTGATTAGAAATATCATCTTCTGAAACCAGCTATAAAAGGCTAAAATCTCTTAAGAAAAACTGAACAAAATCCTCATTTCATACCGAAAAAATTCACAAAGAAAATCAATAATCATATACAGGATGCGCCATCTTTTACGCATATAACATTGAATAATTTTAACATTTATCAACCGATTAACTTGAGTAAACATATTTTTGAAACGTCAATTCAGTACAAATTTAACCATTAATCCGTCCACGTCGCTTGGAATATGGACAAACAGTCGCTCGAATAGTTGGTACTGAATGTTGATGACCGACAGGCCCATTTAACACTCTCTGGCGCTGTTAACAAGTAAAATTGCCGCATTTGGGGAACGGAGAATCCACACGAGATCCATGAAACACTATTGCATGACCATGGACGTGTGGTGTCAAAAAATTGGGGACATTGACTGAGGATCTTGGATGGCCAATCAAATATCCTCAGATTTGACTCCTCTGGACTTCTTTTTCTGGTGTTATTTGAAAAGCAAAGTGTATGACCGAGATGCTCGAAAATGTGATGGAAAACGCAGCAAAAAGAGCAAATTTTGCTTGGGCCACTTGATATTGAATTCAAAAACTAGTCCAAATAAATTGTAAAGGACCAAACTAAATAAAAATACCTCATATACGGATATCGGTTGTTTTTTTTATTCATATACCGATATTCGCATACCGACATAAGAGATGACGCTCCCTGTACTTCGAGCCTGATTTGAACCAGTAACCTATGGCTTTCTATTGTCATATATGATGATCTCTCAGCTACAGTCCACCGGCGTACCAACTGAGCTATTGAAGGTATTGATTGCTTATATGTAGGTACCAAATAAAATACAATCTTATGAACAACATTTGATATAATAATATTTATTCAAACAAAACATAAGTATTATTGTTATCTCTAACTTAAAAATCATTAAGGTTAATAGACCAAATAATCGCTTATAAAAAATCTATGGAAAATGCGTTTCCATTACTGTGTTTTTACGATTCATATCCACTTATCTTTAAGATTTCTTCGATAGCTCAGTTAGCAGAGCTTCCGAATTAAAAGACTTTTGAAGAGGAATGAGAAGACAGAAATTCACCCTGCGCTAACCTACCAATCATAGTCAACTCAACTGTTCAACTGTTCAAAACAACTTAGAAAATATGATGGAGAAACATAATTTAATTATATACATAAAAATTTGTTGGTTTTATATGAACTTAAATTTAATCAAAATTCCATTTAAACTTCGCAGCCATTTTGCCATCCTTTGAGAGAAATGGTTTAAAAATTTAAAATAAGAAAATGATATTTGTATAACGTTTATCCTTATAAAAGGGGGAAGATGCTTGTAAAAATATCAATAACATAAATATATTTTTCTTAATTTGATTTCTATTAATAAAAGCAGAACATAATTAATCAACTAAGTATTTACCGTGTAAGGATTACACTCTAATATTTATTTACGAATATGTCTTCTTTTAGAAAAACCATAAATTTTAAAATTTATTGAGCAACACAAATCTTATACAATTTTCTCTGTTTTCTCCTAATGCAAATATTTAAAAACTGGACACAATAACATTCGATGGTAACACAATGGACCCATTCTGAAATGGCTATGGAAATATACTTGCCTCCTCTGGCTTCTACTTATTCTTTTTCTTCTTCAATGGAACGCTACACATGTTAAATGAACCCTTGGCATGTTTGGTCAACAATGCAATAATAACAAAAACAACTATGCTCACTACATGTCTGCCTTACCCAATCACTCGGTCGCTCGTTCGCTCGCTCGCTTGCTTGAATATACAAAGGAGTTGAAACATACAATTGCATTAAAATCGACTATTTTCCAATGGAAGGATACCAACCGGATCCGCATGATTCAACGCCTGCGATACCATGTAAGTGCATTTTATTTTAAACGCAGGCAGTAGTCGGTAACAACAACAACAACAAGAACAACAACAACAATAGCAATAACAACATGCTGACTTTATCGTCATCATCAGCAGCAACATTATTATCAGGCGAATGCGTTTTGTTGTTATTTTCCCACTTGCTCAGTTTATGCAATATAAATAGTAATTGTATGTGTGCGTGTATGTGTGTGTGTGTGTGTGAAGAAAAAGGGTGTTTAACGAAGTAATGTTGTGGCAAGTTAGGCCCAGTAAAGGTGTGCAATTGAGAAGAGTGCTCTGAGTAACTAAACTATAGTAAAATATGTCAACTTTATTTTGTATCCTTACCGTAGAAAGGAAAAGGACAAAGTTAATATGTCAAAGTAAATTAAGAACATTGAGTAAATGTGTGATGGAAAAGAGAGCGAGTCAAAGAAAGATTAGGAAACTAAGTACTTATGTGATTGAAGAGGAAATACAACACAGTGCACACACACAGCTTGTCGACAACAATCAAGTGTTCTAAAAAATGTTATTAATTTTTTTAAGAAACCAATCTATTAGTTATTAGTTTTTTTTTTTTTTTTTGTTTTATTGATACATTCAACACTCAGCGTGTATCCCTATAAATGCAGAGCATTGTGTTGAATGGAAGGAAGATTGATAGGAGAGAGGAAAAAGAAGGGAGAATGAGAGAGTGAATGTGATCACACAGGACACCGATAAAGCGATAGGCAGCCATTGTGGCAAGTGTTATGCCTTTACCACAATAAACTTCAGTTTATCAGTGTCGACTATGACCGCATATAGCGCCAAAGGCCAAGCTTTTCGCATCCACTCATGTTGTGCGTGCTATATTTGTACATGAATGTGTTTTATTTGTAAATGAAGTGCCAAAAGGTAGAATTTTTGTGGGGATAATCCTTTTTTAGCATAAACAAACTCTTGGTCACTTTTGACTTTTTGCACCATTAACCTTGAATGCCATCGTAAATGAACTACACTTGCGGTCACGAAAACCGCAACACCTCAAAATAACATGAAAATACGAAAATAATGATTTTTATGTTGGGGAATATTTATTTTGTGTTAAATAATATTATGATTTTAGAATTATGCAAAGTGTAAGAACGGAAAAATATGACTGGAGCTCAAAAACGAATAATTTTTGCCAAAAGCTTGAATATAAGAAAATCGAAATTTTTCCGAGAATTTAATTTGTTTTTATAATATTCAAAACTAAACAATATCGATTAGGCTTTAAAGTGGTTTTCAAGAACTAACATCAAGCTACAAAAAAAAAATATCTGTAGGATGTTGATCCTCCTTTAGCCCGGGTTACAGCCATTATCCTTGACGACATCTAATCAACCAAAATTTGTTGGTTATCTTTGGTAATAACTTCATGCAAAACTTTATTTAATGCTAGGAGTAATTTTTTTTTATTTTCGGGCTTCTGGTCGTCAACTTTGCGCTTCATAATATGTCATAAGTGCTCGATAGGATTCAAATCGGGCGAGTTTGCCGGCCAAGTCAGGCTTGAAATTCCGATGTCCGTGAATATTTTTTCAAGCTGTAAAAAAAAGACTTTATTTTTAAATGTTCTGTTTTTAACTTCACATTCTGTAAGAATCAAACAAAAGATAGTATGCAAAATAAACCGATTTTGCACGGTGTCAAGGCGCAGAATCGTCCTGGAAAATTGCGTTTTTTAACGGAGCACGTACGGCAAATTATCGGCGCATAGCAGATTAAATTTGCTTTCATCAGTCCAAATGACATTTCGCCACTGCTTTAGTGTCCAGTTTTTACAGTTTTTAGCACAAGTTAGACGCGATTTTTTCATTTTTTCAGCCAACAATGGCTTTTTTGCAGGACGCCTTCCTTATAAACCAGCTTCTCGCAGTCTCCTGCGTACAGTTCCAACACTAATATTTACGCAATGATAGGTTTCTCGTAAGGCTCGAATAGTTACTGCACTTTTAAAGCGATCCTTTGTGCTAATATTTTTTATGAGGCTATCAATTCTGTCCCTGTTACAGGGACTCCATAGTATTCTTTTTTTTTAACGGACAATTGTGGAATGTGAGCAAACGAATTTTTCAGAAATTTTCCGGTAAGAAAGTCCTTGGTCCACTAATGTAAGTACAGCGACTTTTTTGTCATGTGTCAGCTGCTTATATTTTGCACTCGTTACTGCACTTATTTCACAAAAAAACCCTCCTGCTTTAAACAAATGAACTACAATAACTAATTTCTGTTGCCAACATATTTGGAATAATTTAAACCGGGAAATCCCATTTATCGTAGCAAGAAAAAATAAGTAAATTACCCAAATTTTTACATATTAAAAAAGTGTTGCCAGTGGTGCGGTTTTCGTGACCGCCAGTGTATAAACGAAATGGGTCTCCGAGAACTGCCACACGTAAGCATTGTCCCGAATAAAAAGATTATTGCTTCGTTCCGTCAAAACGACATTTATTACAAAGCACTCCGCTTGGATTTTTCGTTAAGTCCACTCGTCTCACTTCTTGCATGAGCCCACCTCTGGTTTAAAGAGCTCTTCTTGTACTAGACATGGGAATATGAGCACGTGACTCATGTCACGCACGATCGCGTATTTGAATTTATTACTCATGCATGTTCACGCAAGTTAATATTTGTTTTGAATCAAAAAAAAAAATGTTACGCTCACAAATTTAAAAAATGCACTGGAAACGAAAAGAAAAGAAAAGAAAAGAAAAGAAAAGAAAAGAAAAGAAAAGAAAAGAAAAGAAAAGAAAAGAAAAGAATACAAAGAACATGAAACATGAGCATTCTAATTAGTGATATCAGATTTCGGATTTGCAAGCTTCTTAACTGAAGAAAAACACACATCTCGATTTTTAACCTACCAATATTAGCTAAAATGTGAACTCATAACCACGCTTGTTACGTAATAGTTATTACATACTCACGCATATTCACGTGAAAATTATAAAAACCAATCACACTCACGCATGTCCACAAAAAAATTATTTTACAAATATTCACTCGTGTCACGTAAAATTCACACCATGAGCCCATCTCTAATATTGTACTCTTTGTGTCAAAATGAAATTCTTAAATATTTTTTAATAATATTCTTATCTTTTTAATAAAGAAGCATAAATGTTAATAGGTCAGAAAACGTTATCGCATAAAGAAATGATTGTGAAATTCATATATTATTTGCACAGTTAAAATAAGAAAATAATATATTGATAAATGAATTTTGAATATTATTTTGGTATTTATTTCCAAATAAGCTTAATGCCTTCGACAGCTCAGTTGGTGAAGCGGTGGAGCGGTGATAGTTGAGCATAAATACATAAGTACATAAGTACAATATATGTGGTTATGTAGGATAGTAGATCGCTGCTTCAAATCTGGCTCGAAAGACATATTTTTTTACGTTGATCATCACCATCAGTATGTATCTAGAAAACTGCATTCTTCTTCATTTGGTACACATGTCAACAAATAAATATAGTACCTACCTATATAGTATATGTAGAAAGCAAACTCTTTTTAGCCGAAAAAAAAGATAAAATTTGCTATTCAAACTAATTCTAAGTCAAAACCGAAAAATTTTCAGTTACAACAAACATTGAACATAAAACATCACCAAAAGTTCCCTTCAATAAATTGATTGTTTCGTTGGCTGTATGACATTTAGCGCCGTCTTGTTGGAACCAAAGGTCGTACACACCAACATCCTCCAATTCGCAATTCAGGCACGAAAAAGTCATTAGTCATGGCTCTATAGCGTTCCCCATTGACTGTAACATTATAACCGGCTTCATCTTTGAAGAAATATGGACCAATGATTCCCTCTGCCATTAGAGCACACCAAACAGTGACTTTTTGACGATGTAACGGCATCTCAACAATGGTTTGAATGGCTTGTGGCTTATGATCACTCCAAATGCGACTATTTTGCTTATTAACGTACCCATTCAACCAAAAGTGAGCTTCATCGCTGAACAAAATTTTCTTGTGAAAATCGGGATCGGTGGCCATCTCGTTTTGGGCTCACTCACAGAACGATTTGCAAACGTTGTTCAGGAGTAAGTCTATTCATTATGAAATGGCAAACCAAACTGAGCATAAATCAAATGGCAGCTGTCAACAAGACCAACTCCGAAAAATATATTGTCAGATTGAAAACCGCACTTCTAAAAAAACCACCCTTTATAAAGCAAGCTGTTTTTGAGACATTTAACGATAGAATTGTAAATAAATAGAATTAACAAAGAAATAAAAACATTTAAAGAAAAATAAAAACAAACATGCATGGTGAGTGTTCACACCAATATTTTACAGTATTACATTTACATATTTATGTTTCGAAATTTCCACGTTAAATTATGAGATCTTGACGGGTTTTTCGTTTTAGTCAGGAGAAAGTCCATGCGAATTTATCAACTTAGATGCTAGTTGATTTGGATGGTTCAACCTTCTTATTTTGTACGAATTAGAATTTAATACTTTTACTTTAAATGACAAAACAACCCCTTGGAGGGCCTAGGCCGAGCTTTTCGCTTTTCGCATCCACTCATGTGGTGCGTCTTATATTTGTACATGAATGGAAGGGACCTACAGTTTAATGCCGAATCCGAACAGCGAAGTGAAAAGCTTTTCTGAACTGCGCAGCAGTCCAACGCACTACCACTACGCCACAGCGACAAGTACGAATTAGATTTGGCCTTAATTTCTTCATTGATGAAAGGAACTTGTAAATCACGATGAAGTTGTAAGTTGGTAACATGCCAAGGCGCGTTCACAATCATACGAAGCATTTTGGACTGATAGCGTTGCAATATTTCGACATTTGAATTGGCGGCTGTACCCCACAGTTGTATGTCGTAGGTCCATATGGGATTAAGGATCATCTTGTAAAGGAGCAGTTTGTTTTCGCAACATAGTTGAGAATGAAGACGTAGAGCTTTGCGCTTCGTAAATATGTGCGTTTTCCATGTGAGACGGCCATCCAGATGCATTCCTAACTTCACAATTCCTACTTCGCATTGTTTGCTTGACGGATTTGTATTGCGTTTAATTTAACAGGTGGGCAAGTTTTGCGCCGTGTTGTGAATGTTACTTGCACCGACTTGGTTTCGTTCACCACAATTTTCCAGTTTTTAAGTCACAAGGATATTTTGTTTAAACATTTTTGGAGTTTGAGTGAGGCAGTGACAGGACCATCATCAATTGACAAGGCAGCAGTGTCTTCTGCGAAGGTTACAATAACAATTCCATCAGTTGTCGGCAAATCAGCAGTGAAAAGTAGATATAACATTGGGCCCATAACACTGCCCTGAGGAACACCGGCTTTTATATCATATAGAGATGTGATGTCATTGCCCTGTTTCACGAAGAAATGGCAATTTTCAACATACGATTTCAAGAACGTGTAAAAATTTATTGGAAGCTTTTTTCTAGCTTTGTATAAAAGCCCCTCGTGTCAGACACGATCAAAAGCTTGTGATATGTCTTGAAAAACGGTGGTGCAGTATTTTTTTTGGATTCGAAGGCTGCGTTTATTTGTTCAACAAGTCACTGCATTTGTTCAATTGTACGGTGACCTTGACGGAAACCAAACTGATGATCAGGAATTAGATGACACAATAATAGGCATTAGCCTTTTCATAAACAACGAATCCAAGACTTTGGAAGGGATTCGTAGCAGACTTATGGGGCGGTATGACTTTGCATCTTCAGCATTTTTACCGGGTTTTTGAATCATTTTTATTTGTGCAACCTTCGACTGTGGTGGGACAAAGCTAGTTCTCAACACAGCATTGTAGAGTTGGGTTAGGAAGTTTATTGCTTGCTCTGGTAATTCCTTCAGAATTTTTCCTGTAATCAGATCATATCCTGGAGCCTGGAATAGCTCAATCGTGTCATTTAACCTTCGCACTTCTCCTCAAGAAAGACTAGATTTTATGTATGCAGAACTGCTGTCTAAAAATCACATACACCGGGAGCCGACAAAAATCACACCCGAATTCAATTGAATATTCACTCCTGTCATATAGCAGTTTTAGATGCCAACCCAGTCACATAATGCTAGGGCACACCTGGTTTTCCTCAACATGTTATTTATTCCATGAAGCTAATAAATCGATTTTAGTTTTTTTAGACAAGACTGAATGTTTCCCAATATGTTAATGCCTCAGTCCCACCAATACAATAATACTTAGAACCCAGTTGATTATCAAAACAAATGATTACAAGGATAATGGCATGAGGTCTTTAGACTTTCATCATGACCCTCAATTTATCACTAAATCACTTTAATCTGCACTTTAAACCGCATTACCTGTCACTAGTAATATCTAAGCACAGAACTAAAATAAAAATTTTCATTTTAATTATGCTCCAATTATCAATTTCATTCATTTCACACCTTCACTTAAAAAAATATTATTTACATTTCCGGAATTTAGTTACACGAATGAGCACACACACAAACAAACATATACAAAGTTATGAAGCATCACTTTAAAGCGGGTAGTAATCATCTTTTTATCAAATAGACAAACACTCGCCACTCATGCCTATCACAACTAATGCCACAAGAAGTACTACAGTCATCTATGTACGAGAGTGTGTGTGTAAGTATACCAAACATGGTGTAAACAAAAACTCTCTCATACGAATACTTAGCTATATGAGTACACATACATGGATATGATGTGGTATTTCTGTAAGTATCTAGTGCATACTTACATACATACATGAAGCAGTAGATATTTTCCTAATAATAATCGAAATTTTTGTCATAAAGCTAAAAAAGTATTGATTAAATGCGACTGGGTGACACAAACACACACATGCAAGCACATACTGACCGCCTCACTGACACATTTCAGTATGTTCGGTAATATGAACATGTGAACTTTGTGACATCCATTGTTTGTGGTGGCGATGCTGCTACAACTGCTGTTGGTGGACAATGACCTGAAACTGCCTCTCCCTCTCCCTTTCGCGCTCTCTTGCTCCCTATCTCGGTCTGTATTACTTTTTCAATATGTCTTTGTGCCACTTCTCTGTGTCACTTTGTTGTTACTTGTCGCAGACTTGTACCTGCTTACATATGTATATATATGTTTGTGTGTGTGTGTCTTTGTGTACGTGTGTGGGGATGTGAATGCATATCGATGTAGTGGTGTATGCTTGAGTGCACTTTTTAATTGAGGTTATTGACCATAAAGTGTACTGCTGTTGTTGCTGTTATTGTGTTAATATGACAATGATTGTTCTGAGGTAGTGCTATGCTTCATTTAATATCATCCAGTTAACCAACTATCCAGCCACTACTGGAGTGAATTGGATAATAATCATTCATATCATAAAAGCCCTTTTAAATTAGTTGAGTATGAAAAGGAAATACTTTGATGAACGATGGCGTTGGGACAGGGAGAACATAAGAGTAGAAATCGGTGTGAAAAAGTGTGCTGACAAAATGTTTGCGATCGATGACCGAGTAACAAACTGTGATGAATGCCGTTTCAAGTTGAAAGTACATAGGAACATCAGTATTTAATATTAGCTTTAGCTTTCTTCTCAAAATAGAAGACACTAAATAACGTAGGCTGGAAGAAAATCTGCTTCCATTAACACTATAAAGAACTCCATATAATTAAATCCGCTCTCGAGAGGATTATATCATGGTCATATAACAAAGTTTAAGCTTAAGAACGAATTTTTCATTTGGCTGCTGCTAGCTTCAGCTAGCTTCCTCTGAGGTATATAAAACCAGAACGTGTGGACATTCAGACAATGGCTCATAACAACTACTGTCAACTAAGTCAGCTAGCACTTCATTGTGCCTACCTAAGACTCAGGTTTTCTTACAACGATTTATAAATACTTACTTACCTATACATACATACATACTTACTCCTATATGTATATGTATTATACAATGATTACTTTAAAAAGTCCTAAGATGTTATTGCCAATGGCAGCCGAAATCAAAATGTCAAAGAATGAACAAAAAATCAAATTCAATCAAAACCGATTTTATTGCTTTTGATTATACTTAAGTAAGTATTTATTTGTACAAACATGATTTGATGCCGTTACCAAAATGAAAGCCAAACATTGTTGATATGGCATTATAGCCTTAAGGTGATGTTTGTGGTATTGATAAATTTTTCTTTCTTATGATTATTACAGCCTAAGAAATTTTACTCTAAATAGAAATTCATTACTTTCGCTTTTTTTTTAGACTCAAATGAAACGAGTAATTTGTGTTTAAATTTGATTTGAATCCATATTAAACAATTGCAATTTAATTAAAATTTAATCACAAGTATTGAGCCCAAAAGATTAACTTCGAGTATTTGTTATTGAAAACTCAATGATTTAATAATAAAAATAACTTATAAAAGTTATTAGTTTTCTCGTTTTGTTAGCATAATACTTTAAATAAAGCAGAATGAACTACTTACTTCCTCGAATCATTATCAATTTTACATATTTTTTACTGCTAATTAAATGAAATTTATGATATTCCTTTATGCAATTAAAAAAGTTGTTCGTAGTATTTTTATCCATTTAATTTTTTTTTTCTTTTGTACTTCTCTAACTCTTGGGAAAGTGCAAGATGAGCAGAGCACAACGTGTCGTATGATAAATTTCTAACAAGCTTACAATCAACACTTTCTTGCTATTGATTTTAACTTAAAAGTTATTAAGAGAAATATCTACATTTTCAGCTTGAAAAAGTTTGGTATAAAGGACCTTGGATACAGATGAGAAGATAAAAGAAGAAGAAGAGAAGAGTGAAACTTATAGATTGTACTACGTGTCGTATGATGAACCTTTAACATAAATATGTAATTTTATTAACAATTTTAAAGTTGGATTCGGAGTTGGCGCTTTGTGTCGGGTAATATTTCTGCATACTAGAACTGATGTGCTAAAAAGTTAGGCCTAGGTCCTCCATCGGCTGTTGTGCCATTAAAAGTAAATGAGGACTCCAGAAACAGTTTGTGAGAAAGGGGCAGATGAGGAAGAACGAATCGATTATTGTAGAATAGAGGGACAGGAGTGAAGAAAAGGGCAAGAGTGATGAAAGGAAAAGGTGTGTTGAAAAGGAGAAGTCGTATGAAAAGGAGTGGTGGGGTGATGAGGAGAGATGATGATATGAAACAGAAAGGTGTAATGAAAGGAAGAATTGGGGAGAAAAGGAGAGATGGAATGATAAGGAGAGGTGCGATGAAAGGGAAGGTGGAATGAAAAGGAGAGTTGAGATGAGAGGGAGAAATCAGTTAGGAGGGCAAATGAGAAGAAAGTGAAAAAATTTGCAGGTAGTTAAAAAAGAAACGGAAAGAGACATGCGGGAAGATGGGGATAGGTGGAAGTAAAGGAATGGGTGTAAGTAAAGTGGTAGGTGGCATAAAAGGGTCAGAATAAATGAAGAGGCAGGTGTGAATAAATTGATTGATTGGCAGAAACGAGACACGATGAAAGGGAAGGTGGAATGAAAAGGAGAGTTGAGATGAGAGGGAGAAATCAGTTAGGAGGGCAAGAAGAAAGTATCAAGTGAAATAGTAAATTGGAAAATAGAAAGGAACCAATTGAAAGAAACAAAGAAACAGGAAACACTCAAAGCTAACAATCGGAGGTTTAACTTGATCAATGTCAAAATCAAAAGTCAAAGCAATATTAATTGACTTTCTCTTACACTCCAAGCTAGTCACTAGCGTCTTAGCTTTTCCATGTTTCGTAAGAATAAATCCAGTACGAAATTTCAATAAAAAAAACTAATAAACTAATTTTGAAAGGGAAAGCAGAATCTAATGAAGAGTGGTTTCTACGTGGAAATCTTGAAGAACTTAAATTCCGCATTGCTCATTTTTAACCACCAAGCGTTATAAGGAATTTGTAAATGAGTTGGTTACCGTTTCTCTGGACTTGAGGTAAGTACTTACAAGTTAAGTATTACCGACTAACTTTCGGTTCGCCAGGGCTCAAATTTCGGCACAATTTTTCTACACGACATCACTTCTTAACAGGCAACGAAAGCTTTTCACTTCGCCATTCGGATTCGGCATAAAATTCTACGCCACTTCCATTCATGTAAAAATATAGCTCACTTAACATGGATGGATGCGAAAAGTTCGGCCTAAGCTCTGTACGGGCTGTTTTGCTATTAAAAGAAGAAGACTTACTTTCCCTGAAAAAAGTCATGTACTCCATTAAGAAGTCACTTTTTTTAATAAGTCCCACTTAAAAGCTCAATAGAGATTCTCAGCATCGTGATCTAACTGAAACTATATTCGCATTGTAATTTAGCAATAGTTTGTAAAACAACATATTATTGAATTATATTGATTGTGATAATGCCAATTTTTCTGTTCAATATCCAAATTGAAATGGCTTTTCACATACTCCCACTACTACGAACGAATTAATCAAATTTATAGTTTCCTAGTGCAACTTCCAATGAATAACACGCACACATACAAAAACACACTTCAAATTCATTATTGTCACAATGGATTTCAATATTATTCCCATTGGCAATATGTTTTGACCCCGTTTACGAGTGCTCCGCAAACAATCACAAGCACACACACACATGTGTGCGCACACAATTGCATATTTGCCAGCCGTTTATCATAACCGCTTAAGTTGCACTCGCACTCGCACTCGCACAGACACACACCCACGAATTTACGACAAATTTGCTTAACTGAATGAAAATTTTATCTCTCAATCAAGTGCTTCCCTCCACTCCGTTGGCACTTCGCTGCTGCCTGGCATCAGATCTACATACCGACCGCCGCAAGTCTATCGATTGCATATGCAGGCGAGTGAGTGCCACCTTCGTCGAGCCATCGAAACCCTTGCCCATGTCCTTTGGCTGCTGTACAACTTTTATATTTTTTCGGTCTTTACTTTATTTCATACTCTCTGCAAATTGTAAATGGTTGAAAAAACAGGAATATTTTTTCGTTTATTGAATTTTCATTTCTATACATTTACACCCCAATGACAACAACAACAACCACAACAACGACATCAACAACGAAAACAGCAATCAACTCAACAGAAAAAATAGAAAAATTGTAGTATGAAATTTTTACATTATCACGTCACAGGAGCGCGTTGCGAGGTTTGTGCTGTTGTGTCGCTGATGTTTGCATTTCTGCGTTGAAATTGGAAATTTGGTACGAAGAAGGTTGAGAGAAAGTGAGTGTCAGTGGAAGCAGAAGTACTTTCAGTTTCGCCGTTTAACAGCAATATTGGTTACATCCGTTGTGTTGCAGGCAGGCGAGTCGGGGTGACGATGGCTGCGCAAGCACACTAAATTCATTCAAACATTCACTACTAGCAGCAGCAATAGCAGTCCCATGAACAACTTCATTTGCATCGGCAGCATCATTATTATCACCAACATCAATGACTTGCAAAACGTAGCGGCGACAGTTGCTCCCAAAGTGCACATATTTCCAATATTTTTTTCTTTAGCACACTGCAATTGTAACAAGTCACTCACATTCTGATGTACTCAAGACACACACTCGCACACATAAACACTCACGTGCATATAATCTTGCATACATTCGTGAGTGCATGTAATATTTACTCCATCGTTAACTTGAATGAATGGGATTGAAGTGATGTGATGTGCATCGAATTGCAATTGCTTCGTTGAAGCAGTTGAAGTAAATATGACGCACATCCACACACACACACACACACACACACATACACACACACACACACACATACACACAGATGCAGATACAGATGCATTTCTCTTTTATTACAAGTTCAAATGAGCTATGCACAGTTAAACAAAGTGCTATTTGTAAAGTTAGATTTGACTTGGAAATTTTGAAATCGAATTATTATATTCTTTAAAAACGCATAAATGCTCTTTTACAATTCCTGATTTACATTGGACTTCTTCGGTTGTTTCTTCAGTTATAAGTGCGGACCGAAATTCAGACCAAAAGTTTGAACAGATTTAGAACAAAAATTACATCAAAAGCAAAACCATAAATAAACTAAAAATTAAACCAAAATTCTGACCAAAAGCTGATCAAATTTTATATGAAAAACGAGACCAATTTCAAAGCAAAAACTGTGCCACAATTTAAAACAAAACTTATGTATACTAATTGTATGTGAAGACCTCGATATCCTATTGGGTAGCCCACTGGAGTCTCACCTCGAAGATTGCAGGTTCGATTCTCGTTTTTGATTGCCGATATGAAATGAATGAGAACTAAGTTGCGTTAAATTGTAAATCTAACCAGTGTACATATGACTATATACTATATGACCTAGTTGCCCTATACATACTTATCCACTTAACTCTTTTTCTATCCCTATCCGGGTAACGTACTACGGTCCAACTGACTAAGTGCTATGGAAGGGCAATGGCCTCCTGCCCACATCCAAATCTACTAATCTAATCTACATATATCAAAATTCAGACTACAACTAAACCCAAATCATGCACAGATCACATGTATTCCAAAATTTACTCTAAAAATCAAACCTAGATTTGAATGCAAAATCAAATTGGTATTCAGATCAAAACTCTACCAAAGTCAGGCTAACTGGAAAACCAAATCATAAAACCAGATTAATAACCGTTAAAAAGATCGGTAAAAGTGGGATATCTATAAACAGACTTCAATTTTAAATGTAGTGAGAACTTATAAAAAATTTGCACTGTAGATTTTAAAAACTTTTAAGAATTGTACTACTACAAGAACAACCCAGTAGGCAATGTAACTGAAAATGAGTTAAGCCTTTGACGACAATAGGCAAATTTGGAGGTAGGATATAGATCACTTCTCTCCAAAGGTAAATCAAAGAGGAGAGTTGGGGCTACTACAAAAGTTTAGAGGGTGTTGTCATATTTGTAGACGCGAGCTTTGTAAGTTGCCCCACTTGCCCTCAGGCCGATAACTCGCAATAGAATAAAAAACCGTGTAAATTTAGGTATAGCCTTGGAAAGAGAGAAGTCTCAGCTACAATTTGGTTGAAGATTCTAAGTGGATAGGACTCATGAAAAAAAGTTACAGCTCAGTTACTCAAATGTCCCAAAATGGCCATTTTCGAATTTTGACTTGTAAGTTGCCGCACCGCGAAGAAGCACTGAAATAGTGACAAAATGTCAATGAAAACCAAATTCGTCGAATTTATACTATTTTATAGAATTTAAAGGGCATTTGACAGTTACTTTTACTTTTAATGGCACAATAGCCCATGGAGGGCCTAGGCCGAGCTTTTCGCATCCACTCATGTTGTGCGTGTTATATTTGTACATGAATGGAAGGGACCTACAGTTTAATGCCGAATCCGAACGGCGAAGTGAAAAGCTTTTCATAGGCAATTTTTACTCTGTTACTCTTGTAGGTTTGCCATTGCCTGCCAAGAGGTGGTGCCATGTAGAAAAATTATTTTTTCTACTTTTTGATTTTGCCTGTACCGAGATTCGAACCCCGGACACTCTGCGTAGCAGTCCAACGCACTACCACTACACCACAGCGACCAATTTGGCATTTGACAGTTATATGGTTAAAAAAAATTCTTAAACAAATTCAATTGGAAAATTCAACAAAAAATAAATAGAATGTGCTTGTTTTCTCAATGCAAGTGACGTGGACGAATTGTCGACAGCTGCGGCATCGGTCTGAGTTCTTGGCTATAATTTTTGATAACATTTGTTCACAGAAAATGAGGCAAAACTCATCACTGTCCTCACTTGACGATTGCCGCTTCTTTTCTAGTGTTTACGTTTTTCTGCGCAAAAGCAAAAAAGCCTAGAAATGGCTAAGAGTTGATAGAATAGCGATTTGTCACAACAATTGGCGCAAATGCAAACAAATAATGGGGGTAAAATAAGTGCGATAACTTACAGTCCGCCATTTGTTGTTATGTCTAAAAAGTTGTATTGAATCGCTATTTCTATCCAATCGCCATTAAATTCTTAAAATTTAGTTTAAAACAAAGAAATACATGCACTTACTTTGAAACTTTTTCCAAATTTTTATCCAAAAAGTTCACCAATAAAATGACTATAATCACGTTACGTTTTTCCGTCATTTTCTTGACGTTTTGTGTCGCTGGTACAGTGCCTCCTGTGGAATATAGTAAAACCACACTGCCGCAACTTACGAAGCTCTCCCCTACCTGGTTCCAGCTGGCCATCAAGTGAGATGAAAGTTGGTGTAAAAATATTTCTTTCCCAGAGTCAATTTGGAGGGACGATGGAAGTTCGTTTCCGGATGGAGGCAAGGAATGTTGTAGCTCACAGTCCAACTGTACAAATCTAGATGAGTAAAAGTTTCAGTAAATTCCACTTGACCGCATGAATTTTAATTCTGCTTCTCGTAGCGGTCAATAGCAAATATTTTTATTAAGCAACAACAGGGGGAAGGGAGGTCGGTGACAATTTATATTTTATAGTAATTTGACTTCACTGATCAAGAAATATGTTTTGAAATCGGTCGACCGAAAAAAGTATCGCCATCAAAGAGCCAAATATGAGATAAGGGAACGGAGTAAAATCATTCGGGTAAGTAAATGATTTCCATTGACGTGAATTTTTCTGAACATGGTATGAGATAAATTTGAGCTAAATTGTGAACTTATATTTAACGCATTTTCAGTTCAATGGGAGCTACCATTATTCTTGATTAACTCCGAGATAAGTTTATAATAAATAATTTTAAAGATTGGAATTATAACACAAGGTAATCGTGTTTGTTATCCGGCTCGAAGGTCCAATGCTTAACTCCAGTGTGAGTTATTTATATATCCGGCTCGAAGGACAATGATTAATTCCAAATAGAATTACATAATTGAAATAGCAAAATACAGGGAATTTGTATTTAAATTTAACAAAATAAATTTAGTGAAAAAAAAAATTTGGATACAATATAAGTTGAAGAGCCCAACCTACGGATGTGAAGTGTTCGAGAGGAGAACTTAGAGAGAGCAAAAAACAGAAAAGAATAGAACAAACAGAAGCAAGGATCGAGAAAAAGAATAGTAAAGAAAAGGTACATTAAAGGTGGCTTAAACAATTATAATGTTATTTTTTGCAAAGTGGATATAAAAAATCTGAGTGAAAAAAATGTCACTGACCGAATTTCAATATGTGAATCTCTTCTGATAGGGAATGATCTCGAACCATTTTTGCACAGATTGGTTACTTTACTTTTTTTATTTTTAATGTCACAACAGCCCATGGAGGGCCTGGGCCGAGCTTTTTGTTTTTGTTTTTGATTAGTATTTGGTGGAATTGCAAGAGTATTGTGTACTACGAGCTGCTTCCGCGTAACCAAACGATTAATTCGGAATAAAAGAGTTTGATCGATTTTTTTTAGCAGAAACCCCAGGAACTCTTTAAAGAGCTGGTTTTGGTTTTGCCCGAAACATGACGAGAGGTGGTTAATAACAATGAAAAATATTTGACTCAATAAAGTTATTTTGATATATGAGAAAAAAATGGTTAAACTTTCGGTCTCTTTTCTGAACTTTCTTTTTATCCAACCTTATATTTTTATATTTCAAACTGGAGACAATCTTTGTATGATCCTGTACATTGAAAAAAGAACGATTTACTTATACATAACATTTGCATAACTTTGCACAAAATAATTCCCAAATATCAGATTTCTACCACTGTGCCCATGTGTGCATATTTAACTACATACAATGGAATTCATGTTTGTTGTCATATTTTGACGTTGCAAGTAGAGATATTTCATTTAAAGATAAATGTAAAGCTAATTCGAATGAATCTAACAAATTAACAAGCATTTCAAATGGAAAATTTGAGATTTCCTATAAACACACAAGTAATCCAACACACACACCCACACACACACACATACATAGGCAGTATACTGCAACAACGTACACATAGGTACTCATCACTGCTATATGCATACTAGAAGTAAAGTGTTGCAGTGGAAGTGTAAGTAAGTTTCAGTTTGGTGCAACTTCAACACAAAAGTGCGTTTTTTTGTTTTTTGCCATTGTTGTATTTGTTGTTGTTCTTACTGTTCGTGGTTCGTGGCTCCTGCCGCCTTTGTTGCTGAGTAACTCTTTACAAGTAACTGGTGAAAACAGGATTACAAATTGAAGGTAAAATAGAAAACAAAAAATAGGAAAGGACAGAAGGAAACGGAATTTTGTGGCTCAACTGGGGATATTGCGTTAAAGTATGTATGTGTGTGTGTGTGTGTGAGTGTGTGTGCAATTGAGTGTGCGGTTGAATAGTTGCCGTAAATGCATTTAACTTATTCATAACTTTAGGCGAAGGAATACTGCATGCGCACACAGCCACACCCACACACACACATACACCCACACACATCTACATTGGTGAACACATTGTGGCATAGCAGCAGCAGAAGCGGCAACGGCATATTTAAAACTGTGTTTCCTCTTTGTAGCGGAACCGGAAACGGTAACAGCAATTGCTGCTTGTATGCATATGGTAACTACATAGACATAAATGCATACATACATACGTATTTATGTATGTAAAAACGACAACAGCAACAACAGCCGTAAAAAAAGGTTAAGTGAGCATAAATGTTGAAGATTTTACGTGTGAATGAATGCAGAATGTACATAGATAGGAAATTTCTGTGGTTATTGTAGAAAATCTTTGGAAGGGAAGGGAAGGGCAGGGAAGGGAATGAGCTGAGCGCTGAGGATTGAGCGTTGAGCTGAATTCAATTGAGATGATGGAGAGATGAAGTTGTTCTTGTTACATTTTGGTTTTTGGTTGTATGTGGAAAACAAGCTAACAAACAAAAATTCGATGAACTTTTCAATTTGCAACGTAATGATGGCAGCAACTACACCGCAAAAATCAACATTTGCTTGCATGTTTTCAATATTAACTTTTTCTCTTGTTTGATTTAGCATTTTTTTTTTATTTTTGTTTTTTTTTTTGTTACTTGTTTGTTGCTTCCTTTTAGCTGTTAAGAGAATTTTTACCAAACATTTTAAGCTTATTCCTATAAAATTGAAGTGAGAATAAATGAAGTTTATGTGAGTTTGCATAAATGTTTCACAAATGATTCAAGACTCATTACGAAAGGGAAATTCTTAGTTTGGAAAATATGTATCTAAAGAGATGTAGAGGGTTATGCAATTTGCAATTCAACTTTTAATAGGTACCTAAGTACTTATTTGGATATCCTGTACTAAGTACTTACCAAGGAACATGCAGTATCATCCTTGTATGTATATAAATATGTATGTTGCTCTTAAGTATTTGAACTAGAAAAATTGTGAAATAGGTATTTCAATAGTCTTTACAGTTTTTATTTACTTATGAAAAAGGTGTCAGGGAAAAGTTTTTTATTGCAAAAGTAAGAATTGGTTACTGGGTATTTCTAGATTATTAACTTTCTATATATCTGCTCACAAGCGAATTCGAAAGGTGTGGAATTAAGAAGTTTTTATAACTTCATATGTGCTCGTAAGCCAATTCAAAAATTGTAGAATTGAGAAGAAGTTTTTTGATCTTGTGCGGTCCTTGATCCTGTTAACTGCGTATTCACTGACTCCTTACTAACTGAAGATGAATGTGCCAAATTTTCACTTGTATCAGAGCAAAGAAAACGTTGGCATTCACGGCAAAATTCAGCTCCGCTAGAACCAAATAAGTTGCAGTCGAGATACTGTATTAAACTCAACACAAAGGTTCCTTTTATACACTTTCCAACTCTTTATAGAGTAAAGCTTCACTCGTTAGATAAACCTTTTCTTAACCGACGCCTATGAAATTTAAAATACTGATGCTGACGATCACAACGTCTCGATAAATGAAGTCTAGTATGAAATTCATGCCTCGAGAAAGTATTTCCCTATTTCCCATTTTTGGCTAAAGTGATTTTATTTTCGTTTTCTTTTTTTCTGTTTGTGAATCATGGAAATAGTGTATGGGAGATAAAAAATAACCTCCGTATCCGACGTGGCTACTGCTTCTTGACCTGTGAATTTGCCTGAACACTTATTCGCTTGCTTCATGTAGGCATTTAACCGTTTCGTCTGGAGTCTATGTATTTATATAATTTTTAAATTGTCAGAGTGATGGGTTCGAAGATCTTCTCACTAGCTTACCTGTTTCTTCTCTTACTGCTACAACGGCCAAGTGAAAAGCTTTTTATATGCAATTTTTACTCTTGTAGGTTTACCTGCTGTTGTTTTCTACTTTTTAATTTTGCAAAATGATTAAGTTTAAAAATCTGTTATTCTCATTTACTCGCCAAACGCTGCGGCATTATACAGTCATTCAACCTAGGTAACTAATCTTACCCTCCACATTTCGCAACTCGGATTTAGGACAGGCTACTGCGAAGTTAGATTGATACAAGACCTAAACCTTATGACGTGGATATATGTAAATAGATGCGATATGCAATCAAAACTGCTTTAATTTAAACGAAAAAGTCATGAAAAGTCTACCAGCTGCCTACTACCACCGTCTGATTATTTGCCTATGGTTATTCAAAATAGCTTTTCCTTCGCCGTTCGGATTCGGCTTTAAACTGTAGGTCCCTTCCATTCATGTACAAATATAACACGCACAACATGAGTGGATGCGAAAAGCTCGGCCTAGGCCCTCCATGGGCTGTTGTGCCATCAAAAGTAAGTAAGTATTCAAAATAGTGAAAATAATAAATGGCAACCACTAATCGTCAAACATCGAAGATATCCAATTATCCATATCTACCTACCATTTACAATGCTACATTGTGGTGTTCACTCTTCGTTTTTGAAAATTACTATCAAATTAAGTGGTCATATTCATTGGGCTATGAGGTTAGTTGTAAGTAAATGTTATATTTTTGTACTGCGATTTTTCTTTCCACATCTCCAGCACAATCTCCAGTCTAATCTGAACTTGCTTAGACCAGCAACCCACCGAGAACAAAAATTAGAATTCTGCTCGATTACTGAGTAGGAAATGATATGCCGTGCTGGCTTGCGGTTTATAGATGAGTCGGGTTGTTGGAAATGGTTCAACAATTGGTATGATTCGGTGAACGCTGTTTTTCATTTACGAAATGCCGACTGGACACCCGACAGGGCGATCATTAGAAAGGCCAATGCGGAGCAGATGCTAAGTCAAATAGCAAGTTTTAATGGCAACCAATTTATCGATATCCGGTCACAAATAATGTTGTCCCTACACATGGCACCTTTACATCAGACTGAGTTTAAATTTAATTTGTCCATTTTACATTAAACCTACTTATTTAGTGATGTAGAGCAACAAACACATGCATACTACTTACATACATACTCGTATACATAAATATTTAATATGAAAAGTGAACTATTTACTTTGCATGTACGCCATGGCTAAATTTAAAGCCCCTTCACTTTGATGTACATCTCGAGCTCTTCTTTGCATCACAGATGATTTTAACCAATTTGAGTTGCCATAAATGAGTAAAGAGTATTGAATATAATGCACCCTCTGTTGACGGAACATAGTCAATACCTACCTTTTGAACACCATCATTGTAGGTGGACTAATAAAGCAACTAAGAATTATGAATTTCATTCGAGTATTTAATCAGAATCTTGAATCAAATCCTACATAATACATATGTACTTACATCAAAAACTACAAACTGACTTTTCTGATTAACTTCTATTGCTCATCTTTCTACCTTTATTGACCTTCCATAGCACTAAGTCGGTTGGAGCATTGTACTTTTCCCTGATTATATCACCTACAATTGAACGTCGGTTCCGAACAACCGAATTATCACTTGGTGATTTTGTCATATTGCTTACCAAGTGTTGTACTTTCTTATAACTCTCATTAACGTCGTAATGGTAGGAATGTTAGAAGGTTATGAAAGAGATTTAACCACCAGATCAAGACAAAAATCATACTCGCAACCTCACGGGTGAGAGTCTAGTGCCTTCGATGTAGGCTCTCTACCGCTGGGAATAAACAACATGTGAAAACATGTAAAACATGTCTGCAGCTAAAGCAGATAGACACATGCAAATGGCACACATGACACACGCCTCCAATTTTTTGTTATTTGACAATTGGGGTTTTGTTGTCATTAAAAATTTATTGCATATTTTACAAATTAATTTGTAAGCAAAAGCGAATTAAATTCATTCATCGATTATTGTGCGTAATGAATTTTCAATGAATGTGTACAGGCACTTGTGTGTGTGTGTGTGTGTGTGTATGTGTGTTTTAAATGAACGCGTAAATTCCTTTTTAAAACTTTTTTATATTATTGAATATATAAAAATACCGAACAAAATCGAAACAAACAAGCTGAAAACTAAATAGAAAAAAATTGGTTATTCTTGGATTTTTTTCTTTTTTAAACTCCCATAACATAAAAGCAGCAATATCAATTTAATTTTTTGCAATTTGATTTAGAATTTAGGAAATATTACAAAATTTAATGATTTAATTTTTTCATTTAACCCTCTAGTTCCCAAGCAGGCCTCTAGACAGCCGTTACATGTAAACTCCCCAAACATTCATAATAATGCTTCAGCTATGCGATGCGTTTTGTATTACAGCCGCTGCACACTAGGGTATTTCATATGATTTTTGGCTCATATTTCAAAATAATAAATTTTAAGGAACCAAATTTTGAAAAATACCGGATGAAAGAACATAAAATTATGCATCACTTCCTAAAAAAATGTAGTCTCTAAGTGCCTTAGTGTCAAAGTTGTGAATTGTAAAAAAAAACAAAATGTTTAATTATTTCAAAAAAAGCTTTTATATATAAAAAATCAATTTAGCAACAAATTGGTAATGGAGCCACCAACTTCAGGTATTTCTACGTATATGAAATAAAAAATTAAGGATAAAAGTTTTGTTTAATATTTTTAATAATTTTTTTTTAAGATGAGCATAAAAATTTAGAATTTTTGATATAGTATACATGAAGTTAAAGTTGTTTAGTTCGTGTTTTGTTGGTATGTGAATATAATTTTCTCGTATTAACAAGTGTTAAAAATTTAAACGTGCCTTTACTTACTTTACTTTTAATGGCACAACAGCCCATGGAGGGCCTAGGCCGAGCTTTTTCAAAAAAAAAAAAAAAAAATTTAAACGTGCCGGTGTGTGCTTTTTCTGGAAAAAACTAATTTATGTGAGCCAACTCCAGTCGCAATCATGAAAACCAGCAAGCGCAGGTACTAAGTAAAACAAGTTTTTGTTATTACCGTTTTGTTATTGTTTATGAGTTTCGTTTCTTGTCTTTTCTCTTATTTACCTTATGAATTTGCTGATCATCGAGCAACCAAAACCTGGATTCGGGAATTCCAATGATGTAAATACCGCTTGACGTTTTTTTGAGAATGCGGAAACATCAGCAGCTGTAACTAACACTGACGCTGATCTAATTAAAAGAATGCATACAATTTTAACAGTCATTTCAAGCGGGCTCGAAATTAATATTAAAAAAATTTAGAAATTTTACACTCGATACAGCAAGAATTTTTGTGGAAAAGTATCCCTGGTATTATATGCCACCAACAATGTACAAAATTTCAATTCATGACCCGGAAGTCATAAAATATGCTCCACTGGCGATTGGTTAACTGTCAGAGGAGGCACAAGAAGCCAGCAACAAAGATTTTAAAAATTTCAAGTATAATTTTTCGCGGAAAATAAGTAGAGAACGTTTTCAACCGATTTTTACTTGCATCCGAGGAATTGCCGAAAAATAAAATACAAAAGTTATCGCAAATGGCTCTGCATTTAATCAAAGCTCCATTGGCTCTATCAAATGCAAAAGATATGGATGTAGTGGAAAAAACCGATTGAGGAGACTGAGGAAAGCGATGACAACAGTGTTTTTTTGGATGTTATGGTGGAAGCGACACCGATTAAATATATTTGAAAAATTTCTACTTATTTTCATTCGAATGAAATATGATTTTATTAAACAAAAAAAAATCCCTCCAAAGTATATCTAATTATTGTTTTTTTTTCTTATTTGGACTCATTCTAACTAAAAAAAATAACAAGGGATCCCTCCGTTACCCAGATGAATTGATCTCCATTTTCAGGGTCCAATACCCCACTGTGCGCTGGAAGTAATCAAAGTCAAAAATGTTCGAAAATCTGATAAATTAATTATTTAGGGTTTGAGAATAAAAACAAATAAATAAAATAGTTCGCCGTAATACTAACGGTATACTTATAATAACAGTCTGTGAGTAGCTAAGAATATGAACATTTAATCTAAAATTTTTAATTATTCAAAAAAAAAAAAGTAAATTCTAACAGGCTCAAACAACCACAATTGCTCGGATCTCGACTTCCCGACTTCATAAATCCATCCAATCCAATTAATTTTTTAAGAATAGGTTTTTGAGAACAGGTCTGTGCTTTTTACATCGATATTTATCTATTATGGTGGTCGCTGTGGTGTAGTGGTAGTGCGTTGGACTGCTACGCCGAGTGTCCGGGGTTCGAATCTCGGCACAGGCAAAATCAAAAAAAAGTAGAAAAAATAATTTTTCTATACGGCACCACCTCTTGGCAGGCAATGGCAAACCTACAAGAGTAAAAATTGCTATGAAAAGCTTTTCACTTCGCCGTTCGGATTCGGCATTAAACTGTAGGTCCCTTCCATTCATGTACAAATATAACACGCACAACATGAGTGGATGCGAAAAGCTCGGCCTAGGCCCTCCATGGGCTGTTGTGCCATTAAAAGTAAAGTAAATTTATCTATTATAATATTTTTTTGGTCAATCAAAAATTCCCGAATCATCAATCATACACAATTCCCCACAGATTAACTCCAAGATATTGATTTATAATTGTATAGGCTCATGCTATTCTTTGAAAACGCTTAAGAAATTATTTAAAATGTAATTAATTAGAAACTCATACGCATACATAGCTACATATACTAACATAATACCACTTTAAATACTTACTCACATGGAAATGTTAATAGAAGCACAAGTATAGGATTAACACCTAACATAAAGTTCGTATTTTTGATGGTAGAATGGCATTTAAGTAGTATGTAAATAAAAATAGAAGATTCATTCAACTAAACACTGTGTTGGAAAAAAGGGGGCTGGGGGCCAATGAACTCGCAACAACAATGCTCTATTTCAAATTGTGCATCAAATGCACTTCAACATTAACTAATTCTCTATCCAGACCCATCCCACACAAACGCTCCAGTTCCTCAGGAAATATTAAAGAAAAACGTATTAAGGGTATTCGTAATATTCTATTGAGTTTGTTGTTACTGTATTGTTAAAGCACATGAAAAACGTATGTGAATATGAAACATGTGGTTTAAGTGTACTCATATAAAAAATAAAGAAATAATTTAAAAGTTTGTTAATGATTTATTTGTATTTAATTTACTATACCCTAATCTCTAGGGAACAGAGAACTTCGCTGGGTGAACAGAGAGAAGTTCGGGTTCAGGTATTATTTACTATCTTCGAATTAAATTTTATTGTTTATTGTTCATTTGCTAAAAGAGTGTCATACATAAAAAAAAAATGTATTTCTTGGAAAACGCATTTAAACTTTTATTTTTTAACAATCATTCCATATAATTGATTACGACAAATACTCTTCTCACGTGAAAAGTTCATAAGATACAAACACTAAAAAACCATTATTTGTATACTTAATTATTTGTGTATACTTAAGTCGAAAATTTTGTGTTTTTGTTTTATGACAATATTGCAGTAAACGACAGTATCCAAGTAGCAACGCTGAATGCAGCATTAATGTAATTCAATGCAATGTACATAATGGAATTTTAAAACTTTTGTAAAATTCTAAAGTACAATTATAGATACAATAAAAATAAAGTGCCAGCAAAATATTTGCGATGTATTATTGTAAATGAAAAGAAAAACAAACTGAAGTTGTGGTGAATAAAAAAAAATTCTCAATGCTCGCATTTTCTTTTTCATTTTCTCAAAGGATTTATTAAATTTCTTTATTTCTACCATAGCCCATATTTATTTCACTATATTTGCAATGTCTTTGTAGTTTTCCTAATGCAACCGCAAAAGCAGATTATCTTCTCTTTGAAGATTTCATGTGATTTTTTTGCATTACTATCAACCAAATAGCATCGTGAGTACACTTCTACTCACTCACACACACATAACATTTATAGGAATAATATGAAATGCACACAACAAACAGCGCAGTAGGAAAATAAATGTCTGAGAGTTGAGTTGAGTTAAGTTGTTGTCGGTGTGGTGTAGTGGTAGTGCGTTGGACTGCTACGCAGAGTGTCCGGGGTTCGAATCTCGGCACAGGCAAAATCAAAAAGTAGAAAAAATTATTTTTCTACATGGCACCACCTCTTGGCAGGCAATAGCAAACCTACAAGAGTAAAAATTTCTATGAAAAGCTTTTCACTTCGCCGTTCGGATTCGGCATTAAACTGTAGGTCCCTTCCATTCATATACAAATATAACACGCACAACATGAGTGGATGCGAAAAGCTCGGCCAAGGCCCTCCATAGGCTGTTGTGCCATTAAAAGTAAAAGTAAAGTAAGAGAGTTGAGTTACGAATTTTCTTCTTACTTTCGATACTCATTTCTACTCTGAAATGTCAGAATTGAGTTGAGGTTAGAATTCTTATAAGTTTGACTTTTCACTGCTGAGATCTGACTTTTCTTCTAAATTCAATGCTAAACTCTACTCTGGAGTTTCAACATTGAGTTCCAATCACAATATCATCATAGAAATTAGTATGAAATCTATGAAAGAGGCTTGTCCTTCAACGATTATTCTACTAGCATTACACGAACGTCCAAACGAAAGAAAGTTTAATAAGACATACTTACTTGCATCAGAAAATTTACGTGAACGTGCACTAATTTCCATGTGAGAATTCGTGAGCATGATATACCAAGTTTCCATTATTTCATATGAACATACGTGAGCGTGATATAATATTCACGCTCACGTGATATTTTCTCCAAAAAAGCTAATTTTGGTAATTAACCCTCAAATGCATGAATTTTTGTTGTTTAATAAAAATAGTTGTTCAGATTAATTTGAGTTTAGATATTTTATTTTTTCTTACTTTTTCCACAAAATCCTTATCACTGAAAATTAAAAGCCTGAAAAGTTGGAGTTTTCAGAGACTGGCCCACCACAGGGAGGTGCATCTTTGATATCGAAATTTCTGGAATGCAAGCGGTTTTACCTTTTCTATAGTAATAAAGCATCACATCGCGTATTTCTTCAGACATTTCACTCATTTTCAAACCAATGTAACTTTTTACACTAGCGACGAATTACACAACTGTTTTCACATAAAATGTAGCCTAAAATACCACCTATCAAACATGTGTTCGTTTGACATAATCGAACTAGTGTTGCCAGATTTGTGGGTACCAACATCATCTTATAACGAAACACCGTGCATTTTTTTATATGACCCAATATTAATTAGATATTTAACGAACTATGTTTTTTACTTGTTCTTGATTTTAGATGAGCCTTAACAACACATTTGTTTTCACTTAAAAAAGTACACAATCAAATATTTTTAATAAGCGATCGAAAAGTGTAGTGACATCGTTGTACCTTTTTTGTACCCTTCTTTACCTTTTTTTAAATTACATAAGTAAGTTCCATACATAAAAGTTTATAAATTACTTATATATGTATGTATATATTTTGACATATATTCATATATTGGAATCTGTTTAGCTTACTTACTTTCCATTACTGTGCATATGTTCGCTGTGTGTGTGTGTGTGTGTGTGTGTGTGTGTGTGTGCTATACATATATAATAGTACTTTCAACAATACAACGTATTGCTTATTTTTTCTCTAATATTGCATATTGCTCAATTCAATTTGTATTCATTTTATTTTTATTTTTTTGCAGATACAGTCACCAAATCGTGTCCTTTCTTCCTTGCAGCCGGCATATTCCTTCTGATTAGCTTCATTGTTTTTCTCATTCCAACTTGTTCACATCAGAATAATTTGTATTATTTCAGTGCGGGCATCATGTTCATTGTATCAGGTAAGTTTCAGTAAGTTTATTTCTTTCTATTGAATTTCACATGAGTGTTTAACAGTTTAACTTGAAAAATAATATATTTTTTACAGTTTTCCTTCATTCGTGTTGCCTTTTATGAATTACCTTTGCTTTTAAGCAATTAAATTTTAAATTTAAATTTAAAAATATCTAAAAGATTAAAATCGAAACGAATATTGGTATCCAAACCAGTGAAAAGAAATTAACCCTTTTACCAGCACAAACGTTTAATTGAAAAATTAATACCTGTGCTGCCGTACTAACTTAACATGTAATATACATCTCAAATTTGGAAAGATTTCAGATATTTAGGTGCTTTTTAAGGAATTAATTCGTTGCTTAGTTATACTAATTTTACTTCCGCTGATCCAACTTCTATAGTATAGCAGGCTGTTTACACTAACACAAGCCGAAAAGACTGTTACAGTCTCAAACTCCATTTCTAGAACTCATTTTTACTAATTTTACTATCGCAGATCATATTTTCACGTTTCTTGCAGATAACTTTAAAACGGAAAGTAATTCCTCTGAGCGGTCTTCAGCAAAGTTATAGCTAATATCCTGATAAGAAGAAGTTTCTTAGCGGTTTTTAGTTAAAGTTAAAACCAAAAACAAAACAAGCTAAATTAGTGCTTAATTCATCTCTGGCCACTAAAAGATCCTCCTGAAGTGTTTTCCCATTAAGATACGTATTAAAATGTTATGTATCAGGATATTAGCTAAAACTGTTCTATAGTCAGCAAGGAGAAATTCCTTTTGGATTTTTTCTTATAGGAAAAAAAACTAAAAAAAAAGCAATCAGTTCGATCTTAGCCGATAAAAGACCCTTCAGAGGTGTTTTTTTGCACATGGAACTTCCTAAAACACTATATACTTTGAAACGGTTAATATGTTATTCCAATCAGATCTGAAAGAAAGAAGAATACATATTGAATTTATAACTTAGCCTAAATCTCGAATAAAAGAATTATACAGAGAATAGATTATGGTATTAGGAATATAGTAGCTAAGGGCGATGTTATGCAGACGGTCAATTGATCGTCGGTCATGTCACTTTTTACGCTCTCTTTTTGTTTTCTCCACTCTGTGGTCAAAGTATGTTACGCAGATGGTCATTTGATTGTGGGTCACTAGTACGTTTTTGCATACTTTTAGTACTTTTTTACTAATTTTTATTTGCACTTCGTAGTTATTAGTTGATGATGACCATGAACTTTTTTATTCCGCGGAAAACCAAGCAAATATAAATCTAAACAAGTTTGCTATTTAGCAGTTCTCTTTATATTTTTTGCATACCTTTTTAAGTGTATTATTTTACTCCTAAAAGTGAATTATTTGATCGCGTTATTTCATATCGAGATCCAACTCATTTGGTGACCGTCGCGGTCATATTTTACTCTCTCGCTCTCTCTCAATCTTTCATTTTATTTTGACCGTCTGCTTAACAACGCACTAAGGTCGTGGTTATGTTGGTGTTTGCTGTTCGGCGAAAACACCATATTTTTCTCTCGTACTCGGTGCGGTGGTTACATTCGAGTTCGTAAAAGAGTTGCTTTTGGTCAAAATTCAGATTTGTTTTTTTTGATACTATCTTGTGCGCAACGGCAACACTAAAATGGTATACCATAAAACGTATAACGATTTTATAAATATGGCGAGTGAAATAAATAATATAATTGAAATTTTTTACACCAGCAGTTACCGGCTGGTTATAAAAAAAAACGATTGAGGTAGTGGAGAATATGTGGCAACTTCGAGGCAAGAGCGGTATCAACACCATTTACATCACATCGTGAATAAAGCCAATATGTTGTTTAAATAAGTATTTTTCATAAGTACTTACTTGTTGAATAGTTTTATAAATAATATATTTAATATTCACTTTTAAACACTAAAAACATTCGCAGCTTCGCTTTTCTGCAAATGAAACTAATGATGTACAGGTCTGCATGTTTTCGTAATATTTTACATACATTTTTGTTCCTTTTTTAACCGAAACTCAATTTAGCCCACAATAAGAGGTAATGGGCAGGTAATCCTAGTATTTAGTTCATTTCTCACTAATTATCTTTGTGATGACCCAGTGTAGTTAGTGAAAGTGAATTTTTTTCGGGAGGCATATGTTTACAAGAGTTTGTAACACTACTCGATCATCTCCAAGTTAGCTTTAACAACAATTGGACTATCCTACAAAAAACTTTTATAGTTCTTGTTTAAACTGATTCTAACGCATGTAGTAAGGATTTTCTCTGCTAGATCTATATTGCCCTTTACTGCAGCCTAACAGCAAAGAACCATCGAAAATAGAATGATTGCTTTCGTCAAGTCAAATTTTGGTTTCTGAACCAACCAACGCCGACGCATATAACTTTTCAGAGAACGATTTTGTCTAAACCAGACTATAAATTTTTTTTAAAAACTTGCTATCCTTAATATTTACATATAACTGCATTTTTGCATTTTCCCTTTTACTTATTTATTGTAAAATTAATTCATTGCTTTTACTTACTTTCCTCTTCGTTTCTTTCTTTCTTCCACTGCTTCCAACACAAAATAAAAATAGGTTTGCTTATGCTTATCGGACTGATAGCATACATTTCCATACTCAAAGCGGAAATTGGGTCAAAGTTACGCTCAAGGTCACCACTGCAACCGGCTATGTTTAAGGTCAACTATGGACAAAGTTTCTTTTTATTTGTTTTCGGTTTCATTGCAACGGAATTTGTGGGACTATTGAATATTTTCCTCTACATAAGTTTACAGGAAATTGGATACTACAGTGTAAGTATAACAAAAGAAGAAACAAACAGACAGGAAAAACAGAAACAAAAAGGAAAACGGTTTGACTTGATGTATACTAAATGAAAGTGCAAAAAGAGAAGAGAAAAATGGCAATTTTGCATTTTTACAATTGCAAAAATTTTAATTACAATTTCCCAGTGAACGAATTTCATGCGCAACTTGCAACTTGTAAGTTGCTCCTTATGCGCCCTACCATCAAAGCCACACAATAATTACTATGAAAGATGACGAAGTTTTGAAACTAGCATCTCGCCACTTTTAAACAACAACTAGAGAGACAGAGAATTCTAGAGAGACAGAGAGAAAGAGCGATAAGAAGATGCAGTTGGGAGAAGCCAGCAATAAGAAAAAGTATTTAAAAAGTATGCAGAAACTTTAACTTTATTTAACCTCTACAATTGAAAGAAAGTTAATGTATGGCACAAGGCAGTAAAAGTCAATTGCAACAACTGTTTGATGCAAGTTGCAAGTTACAAATGACATGCCAACAAATTTACTTAATAACTGTTGTGGTTCTCCTGCTCCATTGCTATTGCAGCCAGGCAAACAGACAGTCAGGAAGACACACAAACCGGCAGACTGACAGACAACATTGTAGCAATTTGTTTCGTTTGTGTCACTAACGTTGTCAACAAATTTGTGCATTCATTTCCGTTACACAAATTCAAACACACGCATACACACACACTCAGCCATCCATGTGTGCTATCCCAGAAGGAAAATGAAACGCACGTGTGCATACATATTCTATAATTTATCATATTTTTCCATAACCTATAGTACGAGTATACCAAAAAGTGATCGCTACAGCGGAATATGTCGCAATTCCATTTAGCAGTGTTAAGGCCACTCTTGCTTCTCACTACCTCACTTTAGCCGGACAGAAGTGGAAACGACTGACTATAACTGAAACGATCAGAATATAATGACCTCAGGACAAAACAACTGATAGAGTATTCTCGTCCCAATATCTCACGCATTATCGCTGTTCTCACAAGCCAGTGGAAGGTGGGAGAACATGCAGCAAGACATAATCTTGCATTCAATACTTCCTGTCGTAGCTGCCATAAAGAGGGAGAAACAGAAAGCCTCTTTCAATAGTTATGTGTCTGTCCAGGTTTGGCAAGAGCAAGATTTATTTCATTTGGCAAACCATTACTTTACTTTACTTTTAATGGCACAACAGCCCATGGAGGGCCTAGGCCGAGCTTTTTCGCATTCACTCATGTTGTGCGTGTTATATTTTTACATGAATGGAAGGGACCTACAGTTTAATGCCGAATCCGAACGGCGAAGTGAAAAGCTTTTCATAGCAATTTTTACTCTTGTAGGTTTGCCATTGCCTGACAAGAGGTGGTGCCGTGTAGAAAAATTATTTTTTCTACTTTTTTTTTTTTTTTTTTTTTTTTTTTAGATTTTGCCTGTGCCGAGATTCGAACCCCGGACATTCTGCGTAGTAGCCCAACGCACAACCACTACGCCACAGCGACCACCATTACTCCAAAATATTAATTAAATCTCAGAAATCGAAATAAAAAGCCTTCTCATATATTTGAACATCACAAAGCTGTTTTAACCCTTTGTGGTTTAGATGCAGAGACTTACATTAATTAAGACCTCACCTTTTACCAAAGACAATTAAATTACAACAAATCAAGAATGTGCTAGTAAAACGGTGCTTTGCACTAATTATATTTTTCAGATGAAAACAAACACTCAAAGAACAATATACCAAAAGTTCCGTTAAATGATCATTTAAAGAGTCTGCTTAAAGGAATTGTTTTGTTGCTAAATTGGCACCACTCTCTTCTATACTGACGTGAAGTTTGAGCACGATCTGTCATTTAGTTTGTTTACAGTGCTCGATTTTGTCAATTCTTCTCAAGTTTGTTTTGCGATTTGTACAATGAATAAAAATGACAAAAAAATTTTGCCAAATCTTGTATTGAAAATGGAATTTCGTGTGCCGAATCGCTGAAAGTTCAATGAATAATAAATATTTTATGTTTTATTGACCAATTACCGGTACTTTTTTTGTATGTAGTGTATGTTCCATTGATTAATTTACTATTACAATAAGTCTTGATGGAAATATACACAAATATACCTAGGTATAAAATATATATACTTGGTTAAATATATAAAATTTATAATCTTTTCGCATATAAGTGCCTGTATTATTCCCCATAAATACACCCTTGAGGATAAATATTATTTTTAATGAGTACTGATGTTTTGCTCATTTTCCTGCTGGGTACATAAGTACTTACATATAAAATTCATAATTGTGTGCAACAGTTTTATTAGCATTTCGTTTCCAGAATGAGACAGATATACAAAGGAAGAAGGGGTAGGGTGGATACTGTACATAATTACAAACGGAAATCGATTGTGTGTTTATGTGCAATTAAATGCCAAATTTTTCACTTCCGGTTTGTTGTACTAGTAAGTTGGTAACCTGATTAAGTCACATCAGAACACAGATCCTTCGAAAATTATTTCAAAAATGTACGTAAAATTACTGAGACCAATGATTTGTTATAGCTTTTTAAACGCTTAGTTCGATACGTGAAAAACTTGATTCAAAAACAAATACAGAAAGAAATATTTTTGTCCCTTGAACTTGTAATTCTACCGGAAACTTCACCGGAATTTCAGGAATTTGTTTGTTTTGTACTCAGCACAGTTTTGATCAAAGACTTGATATGGATGAATTTTATTAAATCTATATCGCCTAATTTTAGAACTACCTGTTGATAAGTTAACTGAGGTCAAGGTTTTCTTTTTTACTGCTTCCGTTGCAGCTTCAGCTGTGATCATTAAAACGACTGGTTAATCCAGATGCATGAAATCAATGATTTGTTTATTAGATTTCCTGGATTGTAGGAGGTCTAGAACTTCTGACAATCCAACAGTTGTGTTGTTACTATGAATTATCACTGGATATGCCTTTGAGGCACTTTAAGTTATTGCTTAGTAAAATGAAAAACTAGCCAAACCCTTCCAGTCATTCCTAATGGGAAAGAATACCTCGAGGTTGACTCTCAGCGTTTAGTTTTGCAATTTATATGTTATATTAAGTCCTAAGTACTTAGCCAGCTTCCAGTATCTCGCATTATTTGACTCTATTTTTTTCTGGCTGATTGTCTACTTCTAAGATAATCAGAAATGATTGAGTCTTTTAAAGGTTTGTCTTTATCTATATCTATATCTCTTATCTTTAGCGTCTACCCTGTTTTACGATCTCCAATCTGCAAGAAAAAATCAAAGAAGGCGAACATCCTCGCAGTCAAACCTATAAAAGCTATAAGCGTACAGCAGCGGCAAATGATAAGAAACCAATGAAACGAGCACGAAACAGAAGCAGCAACTATCATCAAGTGCACAACATGCAACTTATGCCAGCACAGCAAATGGAACTGGATTCAAAAATGACAGCTCAACTGCAACCATTAAACAATTCGGCAGCATATGCAGCATGCCGCAAGCATCCAGAATCGAGTTTCTTGTTGAACACTGATTTTGAGCGCAGGTAAAGCATGATTGATTTTTGATATGCTTTTTTAGCTAATTCACAGGATTGCAATGAACATTTTGTACTAGATTCTATTTTGAAAAAGCGCCAGCACAACCCAAATGTAATTTGCATTCGAAAAATCTCGCCAAATCATTGAATGAGCTTTATACTGAGCCAGCACCAGCGGTGGGTCCACCACCGCCGCCATCGACAATAAAAGCAGGAGGTACGGTTCAAACGTTGCCACGCTACCAGCAACAAACATCACATTTCGCGGACTTGCCACAAGAATTTCCATTAACACGCAGTGTATCGACGACAACAGACATTTACGCAAATGGTGGCAACTCGTCGGCGACGATGATGATGATGATGATGGCAGGAAATGGCGGCAGCGGCAATGGTACAACTCGGGGTGGCACAACACCGTATATGGAGCGTAAGAATCGTCGGAACATGGCAACCAACACTCGCCCTAGTGACACTGAAATCCTGAATGAAAGCGAAAGGAAAAAAAATGCTGCTGCCATTACGAGGCGCAGCCAAAACGAAGCAATTGAGAGTATCTACATAGGCGATGAGAATGCTGCTGATGTCGTCGCCAACGATAATGACGATGCCGACGACGACAATAATGATGATGACGACGAGCCACAGCGTTTGTGTGGCCTCAAACGCGGTATACGCAAAACGAAAGACGAGCTATTTCAAGAGTTTTGTAAACGTGCTGGCATGCGTCCAAAACCGAAAAATATTTACTTCATTGCAAATGAGGAAGAAGCTGCAGAACATTGGCGACGCCGTTACAATGGTGGCGGCAATCTTGCAGCAGCAGCACGACGAAATGAAGCAAATGAAAGCAGAGAAGTAGAGCTGCATGAGGAATGCGAAGATGTGGAAGAAGGGGAAAGGAATGGTTTCAAACAGTTGCAAGAGGATGATGAAAATATTTATATGCTTGATGGTGAGTTGAAGCTTGCAGTTGATTGAATTTTAGTTGCTTTATAGTCGGGAACTAAATATTAGCGACTAAATTTGTATACTTTCTTCTTATTTTTCTCTTTCGCAGATAACAGACACTTGCTAACGAATCCTCCAATGCGTAGCATGCGTCGCTCCTCCATGTACATTGAGCCCACGCATTTGCGAAAATTGAACTCGAACCTTTCGCTGCATACTTTGTACCCTCCACCATCCGAAAAGCTTTATCAAAAGAGCCTGCTCGACCTGGAGCGCTGTGATTCCACAACAGACATCTGGTCGCCATACCCTGAACTTTATTACAATCGAAACGCCTATGGCGGTTCACAAAATCGTCTGCATGCCGATTACAATTCGCAGATCTATCACAGTCGCACGCTGCCTCGTTCCTTCCAGAAGCGTAGTTCCACCGCTGCAATGGCGGAAGATTCGCAAGAGGCTCAAACCATTGGTACGTCGTCATTGCATGCTAGCGCCAGCGCACTCCATAACATTTACAGCACCAGCCAGAATCGCTTGACAAATCTTATGCTGCAGCATCAACAACAATTGCAGCAACAAAATCGTTACCTTTCACAACAATCACGTAATGCTGGCGTTTACAATTCCGCAATGGCGCTGCACAAATCTTGTGAAAATATGAACGCCCAAAACTATGTGGCGGCAACGCAGCAAATAGGAGGGGCAAATATGCATGCAACATATGTACCTGCCACCAGCATCGCCAACGCCGCCACCAACAACAAACAATCAAATACACTACAGCAACCAACCGTCCAGTGGCCAGCAGCCATACCCTCATCCCCCTCGAACTTTCCTGCTAAATACCAATTCTATACAGCTGCGCATGTGCCACATGTAGCACACGCTTTGGTTACACGTTCCGCCAGCAGTGGCGGTGGCGATGGCCGTGGGCGCGGTAGCGGTGGCAGCGGAATCCACGTTCCTACCGGTCTACAGAAATTCCAACGCGCCTACGCTTTCGATGAGCAGCGCCGTTCGAGTGCTGTGTGCAGTGACGCCGCTTTCGATTTAGATGAAATAGAACGTGAACGCAGACGTTCACATGCCAGTCTCTTTGGTGGCGGTGGCGCTGTCAGTGTCGGTGTCGGTGTCGGCATGCCATCATTAGCAGGTCTCGGCGGCAACCATAGTGCAGAACATTATGACTTGATTAATGGTACTGCGGTCTAAAAGCAGACAAAACAACATTTGGATGTTAAAAAATTGTTGAATGTCAGTTCATGTGCATTGCGGCACCATGGAACGCAATTCTTCTCATACGTAGATGTAGCTTTGATAAGACTTAGTTGAAAAACTTAAGTAGTTTAAGCATAAATAAATGGGATATTCAATATTATTTGAAGCACTGCCAACAAAAAAGAAACTAAAGTACGTAAGTACTTATTTAGTTTAAGCTTAACAGTTTTCGATTTGAGTTAATATTGTACCATATACTCGTACTTTGGCTGGAATTGGAATAAATTAAATGGTGGGGAGCTTTTCAAGGAAACAAGGGATATGGAGCGACACGAAAAGGAAAGAGCTACTAAACTAAAAAATGGCAAACATTTAGCTTTTAGCGTATGTTCTGTAGTAGAAACAGACAATTTCGCATATAAAATATTTCTAGGTCCGTAAATCAGAAATGTCGAAAAAGTTTGTCTTTAAAAAGAACACATAATTTTTTATCAAAGTTTCCTCCGGACGAAAAGTTTTATTTATACACATGTCGTAATTCTATTTCTTTCTTAAGTCCTCTTCACGATTTTCGTATATCACACTGAAATAACATTTACAAAAGAGAGTGTAAAGAAAATTTGTGTCTTTATTCTCAAATCAATAATTCTTAATTTTTTTATAAATCATTTTTTTTTTAACATTTACTTCTTGTGAAATCATACATTAACCAAATAATTAATGATAGTTTAGAAAAAACTTGATTTAAAAAAGTTTATGCAAATTTATAATACTAAATATGTTCAAGTACCCAGTTGGAAACACACAAGCCTGTGCCAGATCAATTATTCCGAACGGGCTCGCGATGTGCACCGATTGTGCGTCACGAATGCAGGAAAAATTATATCATCTATTCCATTGTTTTCGTAGTTCACATTTCCAATTATTTGAAGTACTTCAGTTTTAATCAGTATTGCCAATTTAATATAAAATTCAACTTATTTCTGTTTACATCCTTGGCAATCAATCATTGAAGTAAGACTTGTCGGAAAGCCGAGTGATCGAAATTCGACCCACTTTACTTTACTTTTAATGGCACAACAGCCCATGGAGGGCCTAGGCCGAGCTTTTTCGCATCCACTCATGTTGTGCGTGTTATATTTGTACAGGAATGGAAGGGACCTACAGTTTAATGCCGAATCCGAACGGCGAAGTGAAAAGCTTTTCATAGCAATTTTTACTCTTGTAGGTTTGCCATTGCCTGACAAGAGGTGATGCCGTATAGAAAAAATTTTTTTTTTTTGATTTTGCCTGTGCCGAGATTCGAACCCCGGACATTCTGCGTAGTAGCCCAATGCACTACCACTACGCCACAGCGACCACTTCGACCCACTCTAGGGATAAAAAATTCAAAATTCACTTTCCAATGAAGACAACATGAAAAAATAGTAGTTTCTACTTACTCTAACAGCAACATTGCTTTACACGGTACTGAATCATTCGACAACATTCGAGATGTACAACAATAGAAGTTTCTACTCTAACAGCAACATTGTTTTACACAGTACTGAATCATTCGACAACGTTCGAGATATACAACAATAGAAGTTTCTACTTTAACAGCAACATTGCTTTACACGGTACAGAATCATTCTACTTATGCAACTTTCGTGATGTACGACGAGCGAAGTGAGTGAGCATCAAATAGGTGAAATGAAAAGAATAGTTCGGTGATTCTACAATGTGTAAATGTTAAAATGAAAAAACTACTCTTCTGTTATTGTTGTTGTATTGTACACACGCCACCTCTAACTTATTTTTACGAAACTTTTCATATTGGTTACGATTTGTGTTAGGCCAAAATCTGCTATAGGCAGTAAATTGGGGGTACTTACTTCCTTTTGCAATTAAAGTTTAAATAATATTAAATAGGTAAATTGTTTACTTGTTCCCGACACAATCGAACACAAGTACAAAATTTATTACGAAAAACTATTAATATTTCTCTGCAAACGTAATTTGAATTATTAAGTAGAATTTCTTGGCCATGGCGGAATTAATAATACCAATTTCCCGTCGTTGTCACTGACTTTCTTGGCTGATTCGTTCCATTTTTTTGGAAACTCCTTTTCGTGGATTCATTTTTTTTTGTGATTACACTTTACCATAGCCCAATAAAGGTCAATAGGACGTGACTCTGGGCAATTTGGTGGGTTGTATTCCTTTGAGACAACAGTAACTTTCTTGACGTAATGCGATGTAGCAACCTCACGCCAAGAGAATACTGGGACTTTATGGCTTCTTAATAATGGTAAAATACCCTTTTTTAAGTACACGCCTATGTATACTTCTTGATTTATGGACCCAGTGGTAACAAAAGTGTCACTTATTTTTACACAAATGCATATTGCTTCACAAATGAAATTTTTTTTTTTTATTTTGGCTGTTTTTTAGTTTTGAACTTTTTATGGGCTTGGCCTCTAGCTTGAGCTGTATAAAAAAACTGTCCAGGCAATTGCTTCTACCTAGGTTGCATCATCCATGAAGCAGCATTTAAATTTTGTAAGGAAATTGTCATACAGCCTTCTGGCTCGAGTTTTGGCTTAAATTTATTTTTCTTCGTTTCGATCGGGTACTTTCACACGCACCTTAAAGCACTTCTTTTTTATTTTTTGGACAAAACTTTTTGAAGTTCCAAGTTTGGAAGCAGTATCGAGGACAAATGCATTTGGACTCATCTTCAAGTGAGCTTTATCTAAACCAGAATCTTTAACACCCTCAACGAAAACTTCTATTTATACTTTTATTGGTTCATTTTGCCATTACAATACTGACACCCACTAGGTTTGCAACCTTTTTTTGGGTCCAGGAAGGATTTACATATAAAATGAGCAATTTATTTTTTCGTCGCTCAAGCTCCGTGCCTGCCATTTCGCTTAAAGAATTTTCTCATATTAAAAATTAAACCACAACAGTGGATATCTAGTCTTTTGAGAAAGTCAAAGCCTACTCTAATCGCATGTATTTAAAATTGTTTATAAAGAAAGAAGGAAGTATCAATTTTATCGTTATATACTTTTAATTTGTTTATCACTTCATTACTATGCTACATTTGAAAGATGAGATGCTATGCTAGATGAGAAAATTTCCAACTGGGTATTGATGCATATAATAAGAACTGAATTTAGTTTACAATATAATAATTAAGCTAAAAGAAACATAAAATTGTTTAAATGCAAATAAAATAAAAATAACAAACAACTTCACTTAAAATATTTCTAGAGTTAAAAGCAAGTAGAAGTATAAATCTAACAAGTCGTTGAAGATATAAAATAAAGAAAATTAGTGTAATTAGCAAGAAATTACAACTCTGTTTTCATTACTGTAGATTTATTTAAAAATGTAAGTATGTCTATGTAACCTATATTCATATTAAATGTTACAGAACTTGTTGAAGAATCAAAACAGTATTAGATGACAAGATCACTTCCAGATTCTGGCCGTTTTTAAATCAACAAGTACTACATGAGAATATCTTCGTTGGAACCCTCAAGGTTCTAACTTAGCTGATACCTGAGGCGAAGTCATGAAATACCTTATCGCGTCAAATTCAGAGCAATTGTTAGGCTTTTCCACCGCTGGGAGATAGAAAATAAATTGATAAATGCCTTCGCCCACCAATAACGGCAAGAATTAATCATTTTTAAATTTTCGGGATCTAGATTTATCTCCGATATCCGAATCTACAAAGCTCCACGTTTACTTAGAATCACTAGAAACCAGTATACAATATCAAAGCTAATTTACGCAGCATTTTGATTTTACAATTTTACTAATAATCATTTTACCTTCAAAATGGTTAATTAACTCAATTTGTACTAAGAAACTTGCTAGAAATTATAATCTTTATATTTCCCAGATGGTGATGACTCGATACTAGTAAATACGATTCAAGTATTTTTTTAAAACATTTTATAGCAGAAATGTATTTTTTTTTTAGTAAAAATGTATGTATTAATTTATAATCTGTTGGCCTATTTCCCTATTAAATTTTCTCCAGAATAATAATTTTCTAGCAATTTATATGTCAACGTAATAAATATCATGTCAATTGAAACTTTTAACGAATATTCTCTACTCGTTTCTGATATTTTTGGTGCAATCGATACTTTTACACGTTAAAAGTAACAATTAAAAGTATCGGTACTAAGCGTGTATCGAAACTACTCCAGATCCGAGAAAGGATTTGTAGAAAAAAACTTCATGTAGTATTTATTAAACATTAAACTCATCATTCTACATAGACTTAACATATACTCGTATGTTGATGCAGCATAACCCCAACAGCGCGGCCGGTTATGTGTGATTTTGCTGACCGGTTCTGTACCGAGCAACCAATCGACAACCAAAATAGGTTGCCGGAATACAAAAAACATTTGGAGGCCCCGGCGAGATTTTCGCGACAATGAGCGCTCAACGATTTAGTGCTGCGACTGCTGAAGGATAAAATCATCGAGATGGCATTTGTGGAGTTGACCACCCGAGCCCATATGCTCGGGACGGAAGTGCAGAAGGCATTGACGAATGGCAAGGATTCCGCTGATCGGAAAAGCAAGAAGCAATATGGCAGCTCAAAGTTGGCTCAACTCGAAGGATGGTGGAATGAACTCACAACGTTGGATGCGCGAATTCAAGAAAAGAGTCGCGAGTTTTTATTACGCCAAAATTAAGGAGCTATACGAATTACTTAAAAACAACTTAGAAACATTGGCAAGTACGAACAATATCATCCCTGGACCTGAAGGTGCAGGTATGGAAGATCCAACAGATCGTGGACACGAAGCCACGCCTTGCCAACCAAGCAGTGGAGCGACGATAGTGATCACAACGACCCAGCAAGATTCCTAGTGCAGCGACAAAAGGCGCGGATGAGAGCGACCACTATGCTCATCAAAGAACTCGGAGGGAAGTTAAGCGGGCCCCAGTTGACAACGTTCTACGAAGTGAAGGCAAAGGTCCTCCTGAAATACCTAGGAGGATTTTTCCACCACCAACGACAAGATTTGGGAATCCACGACACGTAGCGAGGTAGACAGCTACACGTTAGACGTCTTCTTCGAACAAAACAACTCGCTACAAGACACCTACATCAGTCTGCAGCAACACTTGGAACGTCCACGGCAGAGCCAACCGAGGCCATCGTCATCTAACATCATGCGACTGCCGGACATCAAGCTACTGGCTTTCGACGGTGACTATTTGAAATGGACACCATTCAAAGATCTGTACCTGCAGCTGGTCCACAACCAAGAAGTCAGCAAGGTACAAAGATGTTTTATTTGACCACCAACTTAATCGGAGTCATCTGATCAATCATCGACCTGTTTCGGAAGAAAACTATGACGCCGCATGGACCATCTTGATTAATCGCTATAACAAACGATTGATGGTGAGCGCGCTGCTGAACAAATTAATGGGTCAGCCACAGCTAAACTCAGACTCAATAACCGCCGACAAGGCTCTTCACGATACAACCAAGGAGTGCTTGTTTGGTCTTAAGGGCTTGGGTCTGCCAATATCATCATGGGATCCTATCGTAGTACATATGATCATCAAGAAACTCGATCGAATGACTCATGGTGCTTTTCAGCAATCACTGGATGACCCGCGTGAGTTGTGCTCACTTGAGTAACTCATGAAATTCCTGGAGACGCGTTTCCAAGCCATGGAGGCGCTCCGCCAAGTCAAGCCGCATAGGAATCCGAGTACCAGGCCATCATCCTTGATGGCTTTCGAATTTTTAAGAGCTCTGATTACGAATCTAGAATTAAAAATTCCATATTACAAGGAGTATTCCTGTACGCTTTCAAGGAGTCTCTAAAATAGAAACTACAATGGAAATTTGAAAATTCATTACGGAAAAGTTAATAAAGTTCTAGACATTGGAACCACAACATCAGGACACTTCATACTATACTAGAGAGTCTCTGACTCTGAATTCGATTCACCAATAGATATTTGAATCTGGGCTCTCTAAGCAGACTTTCAAACCATTGAATAGCCGATTTTCCACATCATAATAAAAGCAGTATTTCTGGTTATGTGGGCACTAAATATAATTCTTAAGACTTTTAACTTCTAAGAAAATTGTAACTTCAAGAGGTTAAGTTAGAATTTTATTTAGATAACAAAGAAAAATAAGTTTGTTAAAAAGAATGAAAAATAGATCAAATCATACTCCGAGCATAAGTACTCGGGATACGGATATTCTTGGATATCCGAATCGGTATAAAATTCCGTATACTTAGAATCACCAAAAACAGAATACAACGTCAAAGTTAATTTACGCAACAGCATTTTGATTTAACGATTCGAATTCTTGTGGTACAAAGTTTTTAAAAGATTTTTAATTAAATAGTTACTTTCATCTCCAAAATATTTGTATTTGAGTTGATAACCATATTTCTAGTAAAATTATTAAATACTATATGCCACATAAACTACAAAAATCTGCATTTTTTATGATTGAAATACCAAAAAAAAAAAAAAACAACATAAAAGAGATGGGAAAATTTTTAATAAAAATTCTTTCTTCATAGAATACAATTTATTTGTAATACTACAAGAAAAAGTTTAATTTTGCAAAATATTTATGCAAGATCTGTAGCATTGTCAACTAGAACACATATAATACTTATTTATGTATGCATGTATAAAGTATGAATATCAAGAGTATGTTTGCATTTTCTATTGCCAAAAATCACTACCACTATCATCGCTTTGTCTGCCATCGCCTTCCCCACCACGGCCACGACCCGTAGATAATTGCAGCACAATGCTGCTGCTGCTGCTGCTGTTGCAAGAGGAAGTTGAAGCAACATCAGTTTGTAATTCTACAAAACGAACAGTCGTCACATTGGCAATTGCTGCTGAATTCACATTGACTCTATCAACAATCTCGCCAATTTCAACTAAATCTGCACCATCATCTTCTATTTCATCTTCGGCATCGCTCTCATCGTCTTTGCCTTGTGTTGCATTTCCAGTAGTAATTGCTGCTTTAACTTTTTCCACATCAACGGAACTTTCACTTTGATTGCTGTCAATAAAAGCTGCAGCAGTAGTTGTTGCTGTTGTGGTTTGTGCTTGTGTTGCTGCTGTCGTTGTGTGTGTATGTAGAATAAATTTAGAATTAGGAGCAATATTTTGTGTTGTCTTTGGTTTATTTAACGATTGCATTATTTTGCTGTTGCTGCCATTATCATCAATTTCATGTTGCAGCTCCAATCGAAATTGCTTATCATAATTTTGAGACAATGATTGTTTTCTTTTCCCATTTGCTAATGCTATATTTTCAATTCCTGCGTTTGTATCGTTGAGTTGTTGATGTTTTTCTTGTTGTTGTGACTCGATTGTATGCATATCATGCTGGATATTTTCGCTCATACTCATGCCAACAATTTCACTTTTTACATCATCGTCATCATCATCATCATCATCATCGGCAACATTTTTGTTCACATGCTTACATTTGAGAGCATCGTATGTACTGGCAAACGTTTGCTGTTCTTGCTTTTGTGTTGTTGTTGTTATATGTTTGCTATTGTTGCCTCCCTCATTGCTGTTTTTTTGTGTTTGTGTTTGTGTTTGCTCAAAAAGTTGTTGCATTTTCTCCATTGATTGCTGTAGTACCAACGATGTCGATTGAATCGCTGTCGTCGTCGTTGCTATAAAATTTTCATCATTGCTTGCTCTGTCAGTAGCGCTTGTAGCCACAAGCGATTGCTGCAACTGCACCATCAATGTTTCTTTGTTACTGCTACCATTTCTGTTGTAGCTGTTGTTGTCTTTGCGATTGTTATTTAAACGGTCTCGCTGCACTTGCACTTCCGCTACACTGACACCATTTTTATTAGCATGAGCATGTTCAATGTCATTGTTTCTATAAAGTGTTGTTGTCGATGTAGTGTCGACATCAAACAATTGGCGCCTGATTCTACGTATTGCTTTTCCCCGATGCATTTGTGATTGCTGCTGTGGTGTTGCTGCTGTTGCACCCAGGCTGGATTCATTTGAACTTTCACTGGATGTAGACAAATTGCGAGTGTTGTTGTTCGATAAAAATATTTGCTGTGGAGGCGCTAGCTGTTGCTTTTGTTTGTTATGCATCTGCTCAAGAGGCGAGTGCAAAGTGAGATTACCACCAGATGTGCTACTTTCATGTGCCGTAGTGAAATTCATAAGCGATTGCTTATTTCCAAAATTTCTGTTATAAAAATACGGCTCTACACTTTCGTCTACACACACATCATATTCCGTTTCCGTCTTCGATACAATTCCATATAAATGCAATTCGGGCATCTCAAAGGCACGCCCCTTTTGATCGTGAAATCTTTGCCCGTCTGCAAAGAATTTCTCTTTTGCTTCGAGTATTGGATTCTTGAATTCAAATGGTCTGCTACTCTGCTCGCCACTAGTGATACTTTTTACCTCAACCACTCCTCCTCTAACGTGGTTGTGAGCGTCACTTCTTCTGGTACTCTCATTTAGTGCGCTATAATCATCTTCGCTTCTCCTTCTTTTCTCAAGCAATTGTTGTTGTTTCCTTTGTTGATTTTCTCGCATGACCATCTTGTGCGAATCTTGGACGGCATTGTTGTGGCATAATTTTACTGATGCTTTTTTCTCAACTTCTTTTTGCAACTTTTGTCTCTCCAAATACGCTTGAAAATTGTGATCCAACTGATTGCTCTCATTTTCGAGCTCCTTTATGCGTAATCTGAATGCAAATAAAGTTTTGATATTTGATACTCTTCTAAATTTTATTTAATTCATGGTTTCTTTACTCACTTGGCATCATAAACAATATGATCTACAGTACGCCCTTGTTCTGCAATACTTTTCACCATTTTTTGTAGTTGTTTTTGCGTGTTGATGGCATCTTTTAAGACAGGAGTCCGTGATTTTACAGATGCTAAGACCGAGGAATCAGTATCTCTACATTTTTCCGGTTCCTGGAAGTTTTAAAAGAGATTTGAAGTCATATATATATTAGGTATGTATGTAGTTACATAGTAATGAAATCAATAGGATTGAGAACTTTGAAAGCATAAAGAGCTTTTAGGTCCACAATTCTACTGTCAATTCAACTCATCTATTGACCCACAAATGGGTATATTTGGTGGGATTGCGTAAAGACGTTAAGAGATTAAAATTTATGGATTGGACCTTATACCGATTTTCTCCAAAGTAATTAAGAAATGATATCAGAGTTTTAAATTGGATAAATCAAAACTAAAACCACTTGACCGTCAAGTTGTTTTGTAGAGCACGTTGCCCCTTGCTAAAAACTTTTTAGAGCAAATATTACTATAACTGTCACAACATACCCTTTCCTGAATCCGTTCAAGAAACTTTTCCACAATAACTTCTTTCGGCGGCTGCTGTTTCGCAATCGCTGCATCTGAAGAGCGTATTTTATTTAACAAATCTAAGTGTTTCGCTTCAAACTCCTTCAAATGCTGTGCAATATTCTCATTTAGCTTACGGGTTTCGCCGCAAACATCGCCAGTTCCATGCTTAGATAAATGCTGCAATATAAGAAAGAACAACATTGTAACACAAACGAAATACGATTTAAATTCTATACATTCACATACTTCCATTAGTTGTTGTTTATAACGAATTTTAAGCAGTTCCTTTTGATGGCGCAACTTCATCTCCGTTTCATTGTACAGCAAATCCTTTTGTTTACTCAAAGCTTTGCGCAGAGAAATTTCAATCTGTTTAACACACATAAATACACGTATAAAATGAAAACTATATGCATTTCAAAAACTCCAAGCCAACCTACGCGATCCAAAAACTTATGCCCATTACGTGTATGACGCATCTCGTGCACCCAATCTGTATAGGATTTCTCGCGCACTTCCGTTTCCGTTTGCTTCTCGGTGAAACTGGCGCTAGCATTCACTGGCTGCTGTCCTTTTTCCATTGTTTGTTGTATTTGTTCCTTGCCTTTGCTTGCAGTGCCACCAAAATCCTTCGATACATTTTCGAAATTTGTTGCACACCTGGTGAATTGCCTAGCCAGTGCATCGATGGCGTTAACGATAGCGGCAACATGCTTGCTGCGACGCTTTGCATGCGTCATTTGCTTCAGATTCTGCGTGATGCGTTCAAGGCTACGATTCAGATTCTCATATTTACGTGTGCGCACTGATTTCGTTAAGCGTGGGCGTGGCAGTAGTTTTGCAGCAGTCACGCTCACTTGATGTTGCTGACGCTGTTGCTGTTGTAGACTTTCAAATTGTTGTGCCATTTCTTTAACCTTCTTCGAGAGGATTATCAAATATTTATTCAAATAACGAAAGCTTGTATTGTAGGCTTCCGCTTTCATGTCATTGCGTTCGGATGCTTTCTCTTCGTCTGTTTTAATGCCACCATTTTCTTTTGGCTGTGGTTGAGATTTTGCGGGTTCAGGGTTTGCAACCGCTTCTATGGGTTTATCTAGTAAGGCTTTCAACACCAGCAACAGGAGAGATACATTATTATTTGCTGCATAGTATTGAGTGATTTGATGCTTTAATGGATTTACCCATTTTACGGAGCCACCGGTAATAGCATCAAAAATTTCCGCAATTTCTGACTCAGTGAAACGAAAGAAAGAAAAGCTCTCAAAATCTGGCAGAGTATTGCGAAATGGAACTTCGGTGCAGAAAACTGAAAGCGTAAAATGGCAATTTTGTGCATAAAGAAATTCAGCAACCAACGTGTTCAAGGCCAAAGTGAGTGGTGATAAAGTGAGACGCTGCGTTGAGCCTCCAGTTGTTGTAGTTGTAGTTTGCGATAGAATTTGCTTGCCTGCGGAGTGCAATGAGAGAATATAGCAATAAAGTTACAAAGTTAATTTGGCGCCAAAATTGTGTATTGCAGTTTACCGTGTACTGCATTATCGACTCACGTGGTCGTCATAACAACGCAAATGCGCATCAGCCGAAAAACAACAAACAACAACAAACTTAAAATGTAAACATTTTTCTTTGTAAATCATTTTCCAATTGCTTTGAAGCAAGCATTTTTGCTGTTTTTCTATGAATTCACAGTCAACAACGTTAACAACGTCATCCACACTTACCTAATGTGGTCTTATTGAAATTCGCTATCAAGTCGGTGCGTAATTTTGCCTGCAATCCACGCGCCACATCATCACGTTCCATCCAATCGCGAAAATGCCGCTCAAATTCATCAACGGGAATTTTTGTTAAATTGCTTAAATCCACCCTGAAGTCCTTTTCCACTTTATCCATTATTGCAAAATATTGTTTAAATGTTTTTGGTATTTTACAATTTATATACCATAAACATATATGTATTAACTTTCTTGTTACTTGGTTTGCAGTTAAATGTTCGTCCTTTAGCGTTTGAATTTATACTGTTCTGCCATATGCTACTAGCAGCAGGTTCTTTGCGTATTCATCAACCACCAACCGTCAATTTTGTTTTCTCCATGCGATTTTTTATTTTTTGGCTATTAGTTTAAAAATTACTCATGTGTAACGGAAATTTCGTAACCGTCACAGGTACAAGCAATGGCAGGTGTTCTAGCCCAGTTAGTAACTTGATCTACACGTTATGTAGGCAATGTTGATGAAATTAAAAAAACAACAATAAGCTTTTCTTTTTAATAAATAATTTTTGAAATATTTGGATTACCTCTAGCTTTTATTTAGTGTCATGTTGACATTTATTTTCAAAATAAGTTTATATTTTCAGTGTTGCAAAACTGTGAGAGTCAAGAGGAACAGCAGATAAAGGAAAAAGAGCAAGAACATTCTTGGAATTATGTACTCATGTTGTGCGTCTTATATTTGTACATGAATGGAAGGGACCTACAGTTTTATGCCGAATCCGAACTGATAAGTTTTTCATAAGCAATTTTTACTCTTGTAGATTTGCCATTGCCTGTCAAGAGGTGGTGCCGTGTATAAATTTTGTTGTTGTTGCTTTCTTTTTAATTAATTTTATTTTTTATGTATATTTTATTTTTTTTATTTTTTTATGTTGCCTGTGCCGAGATTCGAACCCCTGTGTAACAGTCCAACGCACTACCAACCACTAGCGACCACTAAAAAATCATAATGTGTGTTGATAATGTAAAGTTGTTCTTATCTTACAACTCTGTAATCCAACAAAAACTTCTGAAAACTTTTGATAATTGCCGATTATATTTAATGTAACTTAATCTTGATAAGTAAGTTGATGACATTTACGCGGAGGCAACCTATGCCTGCTAAATACTCTTTACAGGATCACACTCTAAATAATGTATTGCTATTTGTTGCATTGGGTGTGGACATGGACTCCAAGGACATTAAGATTTAACTTGCATATTAACTCGTGCGTAAACAAAGCTAAAAGTTCTTTACGGTTTATTAAACATTGGTCAAAAGAATTTAACGACCATTACACAACAAATACGCTATTCATTTGTAAGCTTCACTTGTTAGATTCATTCTTGAGTATGCATCTAATGTCTGCAATCCTCAATATAAATGCTACCATAAATCAAATTGAGTCGATTCAAAACGCTATTTACATTTGCCTTTTCGAAAACAAATGTATTCCTTGATACATTTTTCTTTTATTCCAATCTCTTCGCATCCACTCGTACTGTGCGTGATATTTGTAAATCCAAAAGCAGTACTTTCAACAGTATGGTGCATTAATGACCCAATGTTTTTTGAAAACAGAAAGAACATTTATTACTATGATTTTTTTGATTAAAAAAAAAAATAAAATTTGTTGTAATTGTTAATGATATGTGTATTTAACCGTTATGTTATTTTGTTTGCTCAAAGCATTTTGTCTCTTTTCCGCCAATGCAAATATGCCAGTTTATTGGCTCAATTTTGCACCAACTAAAATTGTTTGCAATTACTGTACATTTTTCACTTAACAACGGTTGAAAAGTAATTGAAATAATTATATTAGTCATTCTTTATATACGTGATCAGAGGCAATAAAAAAAATTGCAATAAAACGCATTACCGCCTCGTTAAAAAAAATTAGTTATTTGTAAAGCTATTGAAGGCAAATCAATCGGAGAAATCGCTAAAATAGTAAAAATTAGCCAACGATCTGCAGCCAGAATTATTAAAAAAAAGCAAATGCGAATGACCGGGCGCTGATTCCCATACCCATTGAAGGAAGACCAAGGAAAATAACTTCATCAGAAGCACGAAATATTGGTCGACTTTTCATTCAGATTCAGAGCACTAAAGAGGCAGCTAATTTCGTCAGCAAACCCGTTAGTTGATGAACTGTGCAAAGAGCACTAAAAATGTCGGGTTAAAAGCTTTTATTAAGAAAAAACAAAGTTATCACCTAAAAATCTGAAAGAAAGAGAAGATTTTATGTCTAAGTATGAGTCATGGAGTATTGAGGATTGGCAATCGGTAAATAAGCAAAAACCAATATTTCTACAATATTTACTGTTGTTTATTTTTGTTTTTTAGATCGGATGAGATTTTTTGGTCGGATGAGACCAAAATAATTAGATTCCAATCAGATGGACGAGCATGGTATTGGGCGAAAGGGCGAGATTCTTCAAACCCATCCCACGTATAAAGTACAGTCAAACAGGGCGGCGGTTCTCTAATGGTTTTGGGGGTGTATTACCCCCAATGGTGTTGGACCTCTTACCAGAATAGAAGGTATAATGCGCAAAGAAGATTACTTGCGCATTTTGATGGACAATGTGGCAGTAGCATTGCACGAAATGGGAAGACCAGCCGAACAAGTCATCTTTCAACATGACAATGACCCCAAACATACGGCAACAATTGTAAAAGAGTGGATTAATAACCAAAAATTTTGGGTAATTAGTTGGCCAGCACAGAGCCCCGACCTAAGTCCCATCGAAAATTGTTGGGCTCATCTCAAACAACAGCTTGCCAATTATGCTGAGCCCCCCCGTGGTATAAATGAGCTTTGGGAGCGTGTGCAGGTGGAGTGGAAAAATATTTCAATCGACTATATTATGAACCTATACCAGTCAATGCCAAACCGCATAAACTTATTGAAAAATGCTCGAGGGTACTGAACTAAATTCTAAATCGGACTTAATTTTTGCCTGGTGCAAAAATGAGTCAATACTATTAAGTTAATTTTTTTGTTATTATTATTTAATACTGATGAATTCTCATTTTATGTAAAAAATTTATTTAATGAACTATAGTTTTAATAATCACAAATTGCTTTTTTTTTACTCTAATACATTTTTAAAAAATTAATATTTGTTTAATTTTTTCTCAACATTAATTATCATCATTAATGCACCATACTGTATACTCAATATTTCGTAGCAGTAAATACAATGTTTTACGATTTTTGTATATAATATTCGAATCAAAATTTAAAGGAAGAGCATACTTAACGAAATGAAAAACGTATAAAAAACAGGTATAAAGAAAAATAAGGTGGTGGTTATGCTGGTGTTCGCTGTTCGACGAACACATCAAATTTTACTCTCGTGTTGGGTGTAGTGGTTACATTGGTGTTCGTTACAGAGTTGCTTTTTGTCGAAATTCTGTTTTTTTTTTGTAATAAGTACTATATTGTTCGCAACGGCAACACTAAATGGCATACCATAAAACTTTAAACGATTTTATCAATATGGAGAGTGCAATTAATAATATAATACCATTTTTCTTCACTTTTATATATTTAATATTCACTTTTAAAAACTAAAAACATTCGCAACTCCGCTTTTCTGCATATGAAAATAATGACGTACAGGTTTGCATGTTTTCCTTCTATTTTACATACATTTTTGTTCTATTTTTGTAGAATAACTCTTTGACACCCTGAATATTCGGTGTGAACACCGAGTACATTTCACCCAGCATATCGTTTTCGGTGTGAGAGTGAGCAAGAACTCTTTTTTCGTGTTCGGACAACAACAATTGCATGGTGTTCGCCGAGTAAAATTTGAATATAACCACAGCATAAGAAAGAAACCTTACTCGTGGTACAAACAAAATGAACGCGCCAAGGACAAGGCAAATTGCCGCTATTTTTGTTTTGACATGCACTTGAAAGAAAAAAGAACAATAATTGTCATTTGCTTTATGAAGTGGTCTATTAAATGGTATTATTTTTTATTTGATTAATCTATTGAAATTGTACAGATTAGAATGAAATTAATTTTGTCACTGCCGCGTTCATTGTGTTCTTGTCGCAGACAACATGTAATTTGCTACGGACGCGATCTAGTCACGATTCACCGCATCACTTTGTTTTTCTGTTGTTTGTTGTTTTTGGTTTATTTATTGGTGTAGTTGAGAAGGTTGGTTATATCTATTTGGTGTAATTTTTTCTTTTTTATTCCTTTCTCAGTGAATGCAGTTTTTTGTTTTTGTTTTTTGACATTGCGGCTTATTTCTTGTGTGTCAGTGTTTGGGAGGAGTGTGTGAAACTCTTTTTTAATATTGAGTACTTTTTGCGTATGCAAGATCATAAAAATTCCTTAGTTAATGTCAAGTTCTTTTCATACACTATAATTTTTTTCAATTATATTTTTAATAATTTATGAACATTAGTAATTTTTTTTTCATTCTCAGTTAAAAATATATATAAATTACTTAGACGCTGTAGCATCAGTAAAAGCTGATCATTAAAAAGCGAACAAAAACAAATTACAACAAGACGCCGACTTCCTTGGCAGAAAAAAATAGTCAAGAAACAAGAACAACAATAAATCGCATAAATTACTTGCCAACTTAATTAAAAATATAAATTATAAAGCATCAAACTTATATCTATTGTGATAATAATTAAAACAACAACGATTGCTGTAGAGTTAGTAAGAAACACAACAACGAATGGATTTAGAGGATGTGGTTGCACCACCAGCCCAAGTTGCTGAATCACCCCTACAGGATTGGCGTCTCAAATATCAAGCTGGCACTATACAAATAACAGATTTGATTGCATTTATTGAAAAAGAATCAGGGAAATATTTCGCTTTGCAATATGCATCTAAAAAAGGTTAGTTAGTTTTTCATGATTTTACACAAACGCAGACAATCATTATAACGCCTAAACCACAAACTTATACATACCTTTATGTATGTACATATATTTATTTACAGTTATGTACAGTTTCAATATAGCAAACTCGAGTAAAATTGACCCTTACCTTTTCATGAGTGAAGGTGACAGCGGCGTCGGTGAAAACATATCTGCCGTGACTTTGTTACTGATCAGTTTTTTTTTAGCGCTGAAGTTGACACACTTTGTAATTAGTTAAACTGAAGCTTTCGCCAAAAAATTTTCTAACATGTTATGCACGACAAACTGAAAAACTCTCATACACATAGAAATTATGGAATTTATTAACCATAAAGTAAAGATATTACTTACCTAGAACCACTAAATTTTAGATTTCGTAGTGCGTCTAGTCAAGTAGATAAAAATCAAATAATTTGGAATGAGAAAATTGAGAAAATTGTGGAAAAGGGGGTTTCATCCACAAATCCCGCTTCCTTGAATCTGTTCAGTGCAGTTTTATAAAAGGAGGAGGAAAATGTAGAACTAAATTTAAAAATAAATTATTTTGTACTAATAAATTTATTTTCAATTTCATTTAATTGTTTCAATAACAATAACAATTTAATTTTAAATAAATAAATTGATAAGCAGAAATCGATAACTACCATTTTTGAAAACAATTAAGGTAAAATTCTTTAATAAATAAACGTGTGAAATAAACATCAATAAGTTTACAAAAATAGATCTACAAGGTCACACAATGCTACCTTTCGGGACACGAGTTACCAGAGATGACTGTAAAAGGATTAGGATTAGACTTAACATTACAGATAACCAAATAGTTCAGTCTATTATTCAAATCACCGATTCAATCCACAATAGAAAAGTAGAGTGAAAGCAAATTTGGTCATCAAAATATTATGCGATACTTAATCAAACGTTTTTGAAATATACGATTAAATGGCGTTAAATTGAAAGCTATCAGAGAATGCTTTTATGCAATAATCCGATAAAATTGTCAGGTTAGTGACTGAAGAACGCTCAGGAACAAACCCATGTAAACTAAAACATAGATTTTAGAATAATACATTTTAATAAATCTTTACTGAAAATTTTAAATAAATTATTAAGTCTTGCTGAAGAATACAGTAATTTTTGTAAATCAGAGATTAATTGCCAGACAACATCATACAACACAAATCTAACTACTCATTCTTTTCAAATTAGTATGTATCATTCTCAAGATCAAAATTTGTAATATTTTCTCTAATAATCCCTGAGCATGAAAGTTAACTCGGTGCCTGTCGAGAGCAGATCGGAATTTAATCAAAAGATCAGGTTCAGTGTATTCGGTTTTTATGCAATTGACTTTTATATTCAACTTGAAGTTGAAACCCTGTATAAAAACCAGGCATTTGAAAAGCTGAAATCGATACGTTGAATTCTTGAAAATCGAACTCAGCTTTTCAAATAGAGAGTTTGCCAAACCCCTTTGGTTTGACCTTTGATGTTGGTAACTGTGTCTGTTGCATTGTGGCTATTTGGTGTTTAAACTTCAATCTTTTTCCATGTATAATCAGATATAAATTTATAATTATGTTGTTGGTAGATTGTGGTTACAAAAGGTTTAATATTTATTGGAAATTTTGAGGTAGTGATGTCGCACACTGTGGATGCTTAATGCGCGTAATTACATTTATTTTTTATTTTTTTTTGAGTATTCAATAGAAATTAATTAGCTCTATTTATTTAAAACAGAAATAGAAAAGCAATATTCGAATATATGGTATAGCCAATATATTAACATTCGTGGATAGGGTATTCGAATGACTTTTTCATATAGGTAATAGGCTAGCGGTGGAAACATAGCGAAAAAAAGGTGATAAGGACAGACACGTTATTGATTACAATAAAAAAAGAATAAACAAAAATAATTTTTCTATTGAATGTTATCAATTGTTGATAAACCTAAAGCAGCAGGAATTGGAAATTCGCTTATATCAATTACTTCATATACATATAGTATATTGTGCTAGTCAGTGTACTTATATCTAATTTTTACTTTATTCGTCATCATCCGTGTCCCTGGGTTTCATCTCTTTCCGCATCAATTGTTTCAACATCTATCATTTCAATAACTTCAGAATAAGAAGAAATTAAAATTTTGAAAAACAAGCAAGGAGCGCCAACAAGTAATTATTGGAACCGAACCAATAAACCGATAGAATGACCCACAGTATACATATGCATGCTTCATACTTAAATGCTTCATGAACTTAAACAAAATTTCAGAAAAATAGTCAACTTGAGACCCATGAACTCTGCCAATAATATAGTTTGAGATTTAATGTCCACAAATGCGCCAATTAAATTTTGATTATAACGGTACTTTTTCTTTTAAATCAACCCATTTTTTTAAATCGATTTTTGTACATTCATTCTTATAGTACGTACATCTTAAATTTTGAAAGCTACTAACTAGTTGTCGTAGTAGTTTAGTAGCAACCATGTAACATTGCGCAAAGGTTTTCACTTACCTTGCTTCATGCCTGACTTCATGCGAAAAGTAACGGCCTTCGCTAAAAATGAGGTCCTATCATATGGAAAAATTTTCATTTTCTATTTTACTCCAAACTGAATACCAAAGAAAAACGAAGCAATTATTCTTCTTTTTAAAGGACCACTTGAAGTAAAAAAAAACTTTTCTTATTCACTTTTTATTTGGTTTTAAATTTTATTTTGCATCGACACCAATTAAAAACATTTATGTACAATTTCTTGAGTAACTAATTTTGCAATAATTAATTATCGTATACTTTTAATAATTGAAGTGAGATGGAAGTACAATCAGGCTGGTGCTAAGGAGGGCATTATCGATGTTATATTCGCATTCATCCTGGGTGATAATCCGAAAACCGTGCTCGAAAAGCTGCAACAAGAGGCCACCACTACTGCAGTGTGTGGCAAGGTCTTCAAGAACGGTGAACCGACATATAGTTGTCGCGAATGTGGCATGGATCCGACTTGTTTCCTGTGTGTTAGTTGTTTCCAGCAATCAGCGCATCGTTATCACAAATACGAAATGTCAACGTCCGGCGGTAGAGGTTGCTGTGATTGTGGCGACGAAGAGGCATGGAAGAAGGATCACTACTGTGAAGAACATTTAGTGGGTTAAAAACAATTATCTTTGGAATCTTTATTTCATTGACACTTTTTCCCTTTTTCCAGCGTGGTAAGGAGAATCCTACAAGTAGCACGATCATCACGGAAGCCATCAAGAAACGTTGTGAGGTTGCATTTGTTGCGATACTAACGTTCTGTGTGATATATCTTGAGATCGAAACGAATGCCAACTTGAAGTATATCGATAGCGATGGCAGCGATGACACCAACTACTGCACGCTGCTCTATAACGACGAATCGCATACGTTCGATCAGGTGGTACAGGTGCTGACCATAATTGGCAAGTATCACCGCAAGGATGCGAATGAAATAGGTATGGACCTTGATCGTGAAGGTCGTGTCGTTGTGAAATTTGATTCATTACATGAATGTCGCAATCTAAAGGAGAACATTGAAAAGCAATCGGCCATGATGAACGCCCAATTGGCCCCCAGTCGCGCAAATCAGTCGCTCCGCGTATCTGTGTTGCATGTGAATGAGGTGTCTTGTCAGCTGTTTGCGCTGCAACTGCTCAAGTATTTACAAGAATTTTTGATACTCCACTGCACTTTCCGTGAGATATTCACACGCATCATTATGGGCAAGAAGACAAAGTACTGCATTAAGCACATATTAGAATATGATGTTAAACTATGGAAGACTGCGCGCAAGTTATGGCATCGATTACTCATGTCCGGCATACTAATGGAGTATGACAATAAAATGGCTCTGGCGCAAGAGTTCTCCAAACATTATTCGACGGTTGTGCAGGATTTCATACATGACGATCACGAGCATTCGTTAGCGATAGTGTCACTAAGCGTGCAGCTGTTTACGGTGCCGAGCATAGCTCATTATTTGATAGCATACGATAATATCTTCCACAAGCTGTTACACACGTTCTATCACGAGGCCATCGAGAAGCACATCAAAAGAAAGACTCTACACTTTGCCAAAAATATGGCGAACATGTTATTCTTCAAACGCGCCGCCTACATACTGTACGATCTGCGATACATACTCAGCTTTAAGCCACACGTATGGACGGATGATTTGCGTGAAGGCTTCTTGGATGGCTGTAAGACGCTCATCAGGCTGCTGTTTGTTATGCAAGGCATGCAGTTGGTAACGCGTCAAACGGGCCAGAACGTGAGCTTCATGCAGGAATGGGAATGCGCTTTCAGTTTGCACATTAAGCTGGCGAGCACAATTTCCCTGGTGCTGGCTTGGTGCGCTTCCGATAGCGTCGTTTTGGGCAAAATGTATCAGACGATTATTTCAGCTTTGTCAACCAATGGCTACATTGTGCAATTCAGTAAAACCGAAGAGAAAACGGTAGCGGGCTATGTGGCCAATTGCATTATGTACGATGTGGCAACGCAGCCAGTCTCAATACATTTGCCGCTGTCGCGTTTCTTTGCTGGTATCTACTTGCATTTCGGTGCCCATGGCTTCAAATTCGACAATGAATTGTCACTGAAACGCTCACCTGAGAACATAATGGAACCTATTTTATGCACGCAAACCATGATTGCGCAGGTGAGAATCGTTTAACTCCAGTGCTAAGCTTTTATACTATGTATTTTAATTTCCTTTTCTTACTTTTTTGTTTTTCCAGATTCACTCTGGCATGTGGAGGCTTAACGGGCACTCAATGCTCTATCAACTCTATTTCTATCGTAATGTGCGCTGTCGGAGCGAAATGCTCGATCGTGATATTGTGGGCATGCAAATTTGTGCTGCTCTAATCGAAAGCAATCAGTACTTGATACGCATATTGAATAAATTCAATTTAATCAATTGGGTACAACCGTTCTATGAAAGATACTTAGAAACAATACCCACCAATGATGATTTCATACGGCAACTGTCAATGATCGAGGAATTCCTTGAGTTGCTCATCGTTATCATTGGCGAGCGTTTTATGCCAGGCGTTTCGAAAGTCACCGAAGAAGATCGCACTAAAAACGAAATCATTCAATTGCTCTGCATCAAGTCATATTCGCATTCGGAATTGAAACGTGCTTTGCCCGATTCAAACAATGATACGTCACTGGATGATGTCATCGATTCTGTGGCCGAATTTAAGAAGCCACAGAAATCCGATGCCAAGGGAGTTTACGAACTGAAGGAGGAGCTCTACGAAAACTACAATATGTATTTCTATCATTATACCAAGGAGGAGAAATCCAAATCGGAGGAGACACAACGTTTGAGACGCAAGAATCGCAATGAGTTAGTTTGTTGTCCACCGCCGAAGTTGCCCAAGTTAACGGATGGTTTTATGTGAGTTTGCGGATTTTTATTTGGTTGTCGACATATATTCAATTGTATGCTTTCTACTTTTCAGCTCAATTGCAAATTTATTGCAATGTGATGTTATGATGACTATCATTTCAACGGTGCTCGATCGTGCACTGGATCTGAAAGCGAAAAGTTTTATAGAGAATCATTTGCAAGAGGTGAACATGATCAAACGAAATCAAACTGCTCGATTTATTCCGATCGATTAATCATGAATCAATGAATTTTTGTCGGTCTTTAATTTCACTTTTATTTCGGTTTCTTTTCAGGTTTTGTATCTTATTGGATATGGACTGCAGGAAGAGGAATCTGAAAATTATCCTTTCCTTTCGTTCTATGAGCGTTCGCAAAAATACAAACTTCTTTATAAACTCGAACAATTGTCGCGCAGTGCAAGGGTATGTACATATGTATATCGATTGGCATAATATTCCTTAGTGATTATTAAGAAATTATTTTATTCGATTGAAGTTGTATTCTTATCACAAAGCTCATCCTAATTGATTACTAAATCAATTTAATTTCTGTTTCGGTTTTCTCCAGGTTGAAGCACATCGCGATTTCCTGCTGTGGACTGTGAAAAAATTCAAGGAACTTCAAGCCAAAGAAAGCGATGCCATGCAAAGCGATTATGCCGAATCATCAACAACAGGTCTAGCAGATGCTGCCACGGTTGGCGGTGATCCTGTCATTAAACCCATGCCGCTCGACGCCACAGAACCGGAGAAACAAAATAAAATGAAACGAGAGCGTCTCACCGCCGAACGACGTACTAAAATTATAGCACAGATGCAAATTGCACAAAAAAGTTTCATAAAATCGAATGTCGAAGAGCAAAGCTACAAGTGCATCCTGTGCTTTGAGGATTGTACACTAAGTACCCACGGGCCGACGCTCGCCAATTTGTCGTACCTACAAAATTCCGAGGTTCTGCCACCCGAATTAAAATACCATTCGTCAGTGTACGCGAGCAGTTGCGGTCATGTAATGCACGTCAATTGCTGGCAGGAATACTACAACAGCGAAAAATCGAAGGAGCTGCGACGCCCAAAACGCAACCGTACGCAGATTTTGCCCGACACCGAAAGCGCCGACTTCCATTGTCCGTATTGCCGCTGCCTCAGCAATAGTGTGCTGCCGCTGACTCTACAACTTTAAATTATACTTTAATTCCATAAGAAATACGTTCTCTGTGTTTTATAAAATGCACCAATAAAGGCACTAAATATAACATCAGCTTTCTACCATCTCATTACTCTCATTTGGAATCCATAGCCATCAAATAACAAAAACAGATACTAATTTGCATAAATTATTTATTAAACTAATATCAATTCACAAAATTTATTTAAATTAATTTAAAAACATTACGATGGTAAGAGAAAATATAAGGCTCGTGAATTTCGTTTTTTCATACAATACACGCAATATCATTGAGATTTCTTAAAAGCTAATTTTCATAAAAGGTGCAAGGTAAAATGATTTAAATCTTAGATATTTCGTTAAGAAAGAAAAAAAATAATCTGATTGGGATATTTTAAATGCTTAATAAATAATTGCATTAAGTTATTGACATTTTATACTTGACATAACAATGGCAATATTTTCATATGTTCATATCTTTATAGTATATTTACTTATAAATATTATAACTACTTACTACTTATGTATATATATATGTACGTATATACTTACTCATTCTAAGATTACTTGACTATTAAAAGTTCAGTTGAATTATCTACATACCTCAAGAGCAAAGGACTTCGTTTTTGGCTTCTAATATGTTATGGGCCCAGGTAGCATCGATTGATTAAAGTGTTTCTAAATGAAACCAAACCTAAAGAAAAATGTTTAAAATTCCTAAGTGAAACTGAAATTAAAAGCAGAAATGAGTTGCTTATATATAAATTTAATGAGTCGAAATTACTTACGACACATGGTGCAGGCAAATGATGAGCGTGTTGATTCAATAGGAGCTGTGGTCCGTTGTGTCTTTTAATCAGTGTCGCCGGGTGAAGCTGAAGAACAACACAAGTGCGTTAGCCGATTGGGAATCAAAATATGACATAATGTGAGTAAAAAAAATCGGCATGACCTCGAAAGACACTTAGGAAAAGTTAAAGGAAATTCACCAACCCACTGGTGGTAGAGCAAGATGGGCTTCAGCCAAAAAACGTTCTACCATATTTGCATCCACCAACAACATGCTACGAGACATTGCCACTATCGTTCAGGTAAAACGTTCTGCGACACCGTTTTGCTGTGGGGTATGTGGTTCCGCCAATTGTCTAGTCAATGAAATTTTCTTTTAAATAAATATGCATCGAGCGCATTATTTGTGAATTCATGAATAAAGAGAAGAATGATTTTGTATTTAATCGATCATTTTTATAGCTCTATACTGCTCCTTAGGTCCATAATTTAACTTTCAAGGCGCTTAACTTTGTCAGCTCATCTTGAGACTCTAAATTGACGACAAGATTTTCGTATTATTTTGGTAAACTGACCAACAATATTATTACAAACAGTTCATCTTGCAATTTAATACCTACCGATTTCTGACAATTCATCTAAAACGTTAGAAAAATTCGAAATATATATTTGTGCACTTGGTTTTCACTCATTTTCATATGCATGTTTTCCATAAACAACGTCAATTTTGCGGATAGGATCAGTGTAATGACAGCTGTGTACATTATAAAATTGAAGAAATCACTTAATGGTCTAAAACAATCTGGCCTTGTGTTGGAGCACCACTTTGGAAAATTGACTTTGTAGCATGTGAAAGCGAACCGTCCTGTTATACTAAAAATCTAAATGGTCAGATTATCAACCCCAGCTCAGATCACAAGGAGCTTCATAAAATTAAACAACGAATTCCAAGTGAATTCCAGGTGGTAGACAAGGGTCAGATTAATCACTTTTTAGGCATTAAAATTGAAAGTAAAGGTGAAACTGGTGAAATCTTCATTCAAGAACAACATATTTTTATACTTTTGAAACAATATTGCATGGAGGACTGTCGAACAGCATCAGTACCTTTAGAAACTGGTTTCCAAATAAAATGCGAAAATGATGCTTGCAAAGTTGTGGACCAAATTGAATTCCCATCGCTTATTGGTTCCTTGATGTACCTAGCGATCTCTACTAAATCATATTGCATTCTGTATGCAAATTAGCACAAAGTAATTTGAATCTTCATAGGGAGCATTTTGCAGCGGCCATATTTTTATTTTAAGGTATTTTAAGCACAACGTTAGATATGAAATGGAAATATCGCAAGACTGATGATTCAAGGCTATGTCGGCTTCACAAGGCTATGTCGGCTTCACAGATTTACATTTTTAATTTAATAATTTACTCATTTTTTCATGGTGAAAGTGCCTTTGCATCGGGAATGCAAAAAGCTATTGTGTGTGGCATTAAGTCCAACTGAAGCAGAATATAAAATACAAAGCAGAATACAATTAAAAGATATAACCATGTGAGGAATATACATATGTATGTATATGAACAAAAATGTATAGAGCTCAAATATTGTCTTACAACAGAAATGGTATCAGATGTTTAACCAAAAACTTAGCAATTATGAAAAACTTTCCAATTTACTCGGTTTGAAACAATTCAAATAAGCAAACTTCTATTGATATGAATTAAATAAAAAATTAATGATTGAATTAGTTTAGGCAAGTATATGTACATATTGTATTGTGAGGAATGTTGGAATTAAAGAAAACATGTACAGTGTCGGACAATCATAAAGAACACCTTGCACTTGGTTTTTTTTTATCGCACTGCTTATGGCAAACAATTTTTATAGAGAAAAAAATGGTATGTTATATACTTTATACATTTCTAAGTGGCAACACTACATTTAAATTTTTTTTGGGGATTCCCAAACAAAAAAGTTGAAGCGAAGCGTTCGAAGGCGGACAATCTAATGAGAACAGCGGACGAAAAAATTTATATATTAAAAAGAAAACTTAAATTTGTTTATAATTTGTACTGGTAAGCATTTAAATGGTAGCAGGAAAATGCGTCGAGCAAAGCACTGTAGCGAGAAGGAGCGTGATTTGGTGAAAAAACTGCGAAATGAGGGACAAATCATCCGCCAAATAGCTAAAACTATTAGCAGATCCTCGACATTTGTCTACCAATCTTTATTACCTCAAAAATTTCATTGCAAGAGAGGCAGGCCCCGCAAAACTACAAGTGCAGATGACAATCGCATAAAAATCCATTTAAGGTAGCTGCCGCAATTAGAGAGGAGACAGGGGTTCAAATTTGTGCTCGATCAGTAAGGAGTCGTTTCGTGAAAGAAAAATGTATGGAAGAACAGCACGAAAAGTACCAACGTTGACACAAAGACATCGAAAGTGTCGCATAGAGTTCGCCGAAGCGCACATTGAGTGGGATGGTTCAATTAATGCGCAAAAAAGGCGTAACGTATTATGGACAGACGAAAGCAAAATGAATCTTGTTGGAAGTGATGGCAAACGTTGGGTTAGACGCCCGAAAAATGCAGAATTGATCCCAAAATATACCAGGAAGATGTTTAAGCACGGACGTGGAAGCATCATGGTATGGGGATGCTTCTCTTGGTATGGTGTGTGCCCTCTGTATTGGATAAAAGAAACGATGGACAGATTTCTTTACGTAAACATCCTTCAGGAGGTGTTGCTTCCTTATGCTGAATGGGAAATGCCCCTGAAATGAAAAATGCAACAGGATAACAACCCAAAGCACACCTCAATCCTTGCGCGAGATTGGTTTTCCCATAATGGAATTCCCGTTATGACCTGGCCTGCATAATCTCCTGACCTTAATCCAATCGAGAACTTGTGAAATATTGTCAAAGAGAAGATTGGCAGTACCAGAGCTAAAAACAAACACGAATTGCGGCAAAGCATTCAAAGAGCGTGGTATTCCATACCCCAGGCTACTTGCGCGTCTCTGGTGAAATCAATACCTAGAAGGTGTAACGCGGTTTCAATTAACAAAGGCTACTATATTCCACAAAATATTAGCATCAGTGAACAATTTGTGTCAATATATTATAAATTTTATTTTTTTAATTGAAGTGTACTTATTCGTTTTTTCCTTTTGAAATGTGATTTTTGACTTTTAAATTTCTTTTTTTACACTGAATTGATTTTGTTTTTGTTTTAAGAAAAAATTTAACTTATGGAATAAATTAATAAAAGTAAATTCCTTTTAAATTTATCATAAGCCTAGAGAAATATTTTGTTAAGGTTTTTGGTTTCAGAACAAGGTGTTCTTATTTGATTGTCCGACACTGTAAAGGGTGGTCCAACTAACATTGGGAATTTGAACTACTGGTTATTTTGAATATGACAACTCTAATGTCATTCGTAATATGACAGAAAATTAGTTTTATATATGCGGTTAAAGGAAAGGGCTCAATATACGCTTGAACAACGATGGGAAATGCTAAAAATATACTTGAAAAATGGCGAATGTTCAAAATTCAATCGGAGAAGCGCCTTTCACGCAATTTATGGATGAAATTGTATAACTGGATCTTTATTGGATAAAACAACACGTTCGCGTACTCCTACAGTGCGCACATCCGAAAAAGTTGCTGCTGTTGCTCAGAATGTGCAAAAAGAACCAACCACATCAACTCTTCATCGTTCTCAGGAATTGAATATTTCACGGTATAAAGTTCAATCAGTTCAAAACCTGAAGCCACATGACCATCCGCAACGTTTTCGGTTCACTAATTGGGCTCTGGAACGCTTGGAAGGAGAAGAGCATTTTGAATGAAAAATCATATTTTCTAACAAAGCTCACTTTGACCTCGGTCGCATCGGGCGCTCAAACAATACATTCACGATTGTTGAGAATCCAATGCACCCTCAACGACTATTTAGTGTCGTTTTAGAACCCGTGATATCATTGGGCCATTTTTCTTTGAAAAAGAGAAAGGAAGATGTGAATGGCGTTTGCACAATACCGCACAATGATAACTGATTATTTATGGCCAATTTTAAAAGATATGGGCTTAGAAATTCAGTTCCAACGGGATGGTGAGCCGTGTCACAAGTCGCGCAACAATCAACCTTTTGCAGTCAAGTTTTTGGAGGCGCTCCTAGAAAGACATGAATAACTTTTTGTTTAACGAAAAGATTGGAAAAAGAAGAAATATACAGCTTTGTTATGTTGAATCTTATATAGTAGTTTCTGCAAACGAAGAACAAAAATATTGACATTTTTTTGCAGCACTCAGAACATTAAATTATCGTGTTTTTATGAAATTTCGAAAATTATAGGAATAATATGGGAAATATTATGGAAAAAATTTTCAAAAATTATTTTATTTTGTCTTTTAGTTTTACTTGGTCTAGTTTATTAGCTTTGTGGAATACCAAACAAAGACATTTAACCTTTACGTTTCTAAATTTCTTAGTTCAAAAGAAATGTACAAAATGTAGCAGTAAAACGAATGTTATGTACTAAACAGCTGTTAATTGTTATTGTTTCTTCTCTTTTCATTCTCCTTCGCAACTATAATATGAAACACTACTATGGCCGAAGTTGTAATGAAAATAAAGCTCGGCGAACACTATAAGGTTGTTGTTGCACCGAACACGAGATGCTGGGTGTATCGCTCACCGAGCTGAAAGTGTTCGCCGAGCAAAATCTACAATACATCAAATGAATTAGCACTTTTTCATTGTTTTTGTATATGCATACACAGAGTCGCATTCGTGAATTTATTTACGTCAATATTCATAAACAAAATATAGGCGTAAAAAAATAAAGTGTGCTTAAACTAAATTATTTCTCTCTGCGATTCTCTTTTATAGCACTGCTCTATCGCCGATATCTTTTAGACAAACCGATTTGGAAAGTTTATTTCTCTGTTTCCTAAATGCTAACGTTCAAGACGCAATGAGTTAAAAGTTAGCTGTTTCGCTTAATAAACAGAATAAATTATTACATTGGGGTATTTTACATCCTTAAATAATTAAATAAATTGTTAATAAACAGTGGTCGCTGTGGCGTAGTGGTAGTTGGTTGGACTGCTGCGCAGAGTGTCCGGGGTTCGAATCTCGGCACAGCCAAAATCAAAAAAGTAGACAAATTAATTTTTCTACGCGGCACCACCTCTTGGCAGGCAATGGCAAACCTACAAGAGTAAAAATTGCTATGAAAAGCTTTTCACTTCGCCGTTCGGATTCGGCATAAAAAAAACTGTAGGTCCCTTCCATTCATGTACAAATATAATATGTACGACATGAGTGGATGCGAAAAGCTCGGCCTAGGCCCTCCATGGGCTGTTGTGCCATTAAAAGTAAAAGTTAATAAACATACTCAAAGTATATAAATAGATATTCACCTTACCGAATGACGTATTTTACAAAATTATTAGTACGTTTAGAACAAGGTAGAATTGAAGTAATATAAGGTGAGTCTGCATTTACTGATGACAGTTTCATGGTGATTATCCAATTTTTTCCTTCCATTTTATTTTTTTGTTTTGTTTTTTGACTGTGCGTGTTTGAGTGTGATGAAAGCAAATGAGTTGGATCAAATTTCATATTTGTAATTAAACGGGGGTTTCTCATTAAAACTTTTGCTTTTGCAGACATGATACATTTTAAAGTAGCCGTTCCTAGCTAATCCCTTTTAATATAGAGACCAGTTTATACAGTAAATTTTTATTGCACAAAGTTGAAAATTTATTTTTTTTTTTGGGAAAAAATTAACTGTATAAACGGGCTTTATGTAATGGTTTGCTGATGTACATCTTATTGTGAAAAATTTGTTCCCCAAGCATTGTACAGCAAACATTGCAAAGCGAAAATTTTCCAAGTAAAATTTTCTTCAATAGCATTTTAATTAAATTTTGTGTCTCCTCTCGCTTTATATTGTCATATAATCGTATAACGAGGGTCTATCTATCATAGGGCCAATCATGAAAAGTAATATTTAATAAAACGTAAAACAAACAACAACATCGAATGGAGACTCCGCACATGTGCAACTCTGCCAGCAACAACTCAGCTGAAATTCATTTCATCTTTAAGCTTGTACGAAGATAGTTTGTGGATATTTATATATATGTTTATTTATATATTTTTGTAATAATTGCACAAAAGTTAAAGCAAACTTAATACAAACACATGAACAATTTATTACAATGGCGTAAAAGTGCGTGATATGAAATATAAAGTAATTAGTGGAAAACTATAAACACTTAAGAAGAGAATCTCAGTGAAGACCCCAGAAAACGAGTGAAAATTGTAAGTTCAGTTTTTGTCGCACATCTGCATACAGAAGAGATGAAATGAATTCCAGAAATTTGCAAGGCTGATGCGTGTCAAGTTCGTAATGTTATAGTGATTGTGTGTTTTTCAGCAGTTTATGCATTAAAAGCCAAATGTAGAAAGAATTTAACAAATGAGAAAATACTGGCGACCTTCCTGGAAGTGCAAAATGAATAAATAAAACGAGTGGGCGACGATGCTATTTGCTTTTGCATTATTGTGGAAAACAAATGTTTTCCTTAATTAAGAAAGTATAAAATCCAAAAGTAGTACTTTCTATATTCCAAATTTCGTAGTGACAAATGTGTACAATTTTTAATTCGTTTTTATAATATTCGAAATAAACTGAAAAGGAAGTGCATAAACAAATTTACGAACGTATAAAAAACAGGTATAAAGAAGAGAAGAAAGAAACGACGACTAATTTTGGATAACAAAAGAGACAAATTTTAGAGCGTTCGATGAAAAAATTTCACATGAAGTGAAGTCGTGGAAAATAAAAACGCAGAGAGAAAAACAAAAAGAATAAATCTTTCATATGTATGTAAATTAATTATATTTCCCAAATTTAATTAAACACGCAAAAAAAAGCAAAGCAAGAAAAAAAGAAGGAATTACCAAATTTGTCAAAAAAAAAAAATTAAGAAAATGAACGGGAAGAATGTGACGTGAGTCTAAAGTAAGAAGATAAAGGGAAAGAATAAAAGAAGAGAACGTAATAAAATGAAATGAATTTTTGATTTTCATTCTGTTTTGGTGGATTTTCGTAGTAAAAAACGCAGAGTTTTTCATGGAAATTTTTCACTGTTGATAATAAAAACAGTTTAAACGCATTTTTGGTTTTTGTTTCATAGTGGCGCAATTGGCAATTTGTAGTTTTGGTAACTGCAGTAGCCAAGAGCAGAGCAGTGGTAGCAAGCATCAGTAGCTGCGCCTAATCGTCTTAAGCTCTGCTGATTATTTAGTGTGTGTGTTTGTGCTTACGGGCGTCGCAGCATCAGGAATAATTAGGAATGCAAATAAAATTCATTGGTATCGAAGAAATTAATGACGCTAATAATAAAAAAATATATTCAAAGTAACGCTGACGTTATTCGAAACGACCTTCAGTCGGTTATAAAATATACCCAAAGAAAGACCAACCACACGAATTAGTTGGTTTTCGTTTAGTGGAGTGCTAAGCTTTGCTTTGCTGCTCCTACTTGATGGCTGCTGTTGCCGTCAATTTTGTGTAACAATGACTGCACTGCTGACGTTGTCTGAGCGAAGCAGAATAGCGCATTGCTTTGTTTTTCTTTTGTTTGTTGTTTTTGGTGTATTTATCGGTGTAGTGAGTGGAGAAGGCTGGTTTTATTTATTTGGTATAATTTTTTTCCTCTTTTTATTTTTGTTTGTTCATTTCTAAGTAGGTGTAGTTTTTTTTTTTTTACTTTTTGGTCTAATGCGTATTTTCTAGTGTGTTTGTCTGTGAAAGAAGATTTGGGAGGAGTACTTTTTGTATATACAACAAGATCATAAAAATTCCTCAGGAAATGTCAATTTCTTTTCATACACTTTCATTTTTTTTCATTATATTTTTAATAATATACATTTGTAATTTTTCTTTCATTTTCAGATAAAAATATATATAAAAGACTTTAACGCGGTAGCATCTGTAAAAGCAGAAGCAAACAAAAAAAAAAGAAATAGCTTCATTAATAAGCGAACAAAAACAAATTTCAACAAGACGCTGACTTCGTTGGCAGCAAAAAGAAAGAAAAAAAAAACAAGAAACCAAAAAGGAAATTAACAAAGAAAATATCATCAACAACAAAAACCAAGAACAACAATAAAACGCATAAATTACATGCCAACTTAATTAAAAATATACCAACAAACTTATATCTATTGTAATAATAATAATTAAAATAACAACGATTGCTATAGTTAGTAACAAACACAACAACAAATGGATAGATACGATTTAGAGGATGTGGTTGCACCACCAGCCCAAGTAGCTGAATCACCCTTGAAGGATTGGCGTCTCAAATATCAAGCTGGCACTATACAAAAAAGCGATTTCATTGAATTTTTTCAAAAAGAATCACGGAAATATTTCGCTTTTCATTATGCATATGAAGCAGGTTAGTTAGTTTTTAATGCTTTTACATAAACGCAGACTTTCGTAATAACACCTGAACCACAAAGTTATACATACTTATATGTATGTACATATACATGTGTAGTTACAGTTATGCACAGTTACAATACAGCAAACACCTCGAGTAAATTGACCTTCATCTTTTTATTAGTGACAATAATGATGAAGGTAATTGGGATGGTGACAGCGGCATCGGTGAAAATGTTATGGTAATATTAGATACAACATCAACATAACTGCCGTGACTTTTCTATTGATATGTTTTTTTACCACATTTTTTAATGAAGATTTCATTAAAGATATTTCTAACATGTTATGCACGACAATCTGAAAAACTCTTATTCACTTAGAAATTTTGGATTTTATTAACCATAAAGTAAAGATAATACTTACCTAGAACCACAACTAAATCTTAGATTTCATAGTGCGTCTAGTCAAGTAGATAGAAATCAAATAATTAGGAATGAGGAAATTGGGGTATATTCGACTTAATTAATTGCTTAATTTTATATTTACTTCTTACTAAAACCATTGGTGCATCCAAATATTTCGAAAGGAAGAAAAAGTGGCTTTTCGTTACATTAAATGAAGGGGTTTTCACCCCACAAATCCCGCTTCCTTGGATCTGCTCAGTTCATTTTTATAAAAGAAGCTAAATGTAGAACTAAATTAAAAAAAAAAATTTCTACTAATAAACTTATTTTCAATTTCATTTAATTGTTTTGATAACAATAACAATTTAATTTTAAATAAATAAATTTATATTTGTTTGATAAGCAGAAATCGATAACAGCCATTTTTCAAAACAATTAGATTCTTTAATAAATAAACGTGTGAAGTAAACATCAATAAGTTTACAAAAATAGTTCTACAAGGTCACAATCTTACCTTTCGGAACACGGGACACGGGACATCTGAGGTGACTGTGTAAGGCTTAGGATTAGACTTAACGTTTCGGATAACCAAATAGTTTAGTCTATTACTAAGGTATGATTCAATCCACAATAGAAAAGTTGAGTGAAATCAAATTTATTCATCAAAATATTATGCGATACTTAATCAAACGTTTTTGAAATATACGATTAAATGGCGTTAAATTGAAAGCTATCAGAGAATGCTTTTACGCAATAATCCGATAAAATTGTCAGGTTAGTGACTGAAGAATGCTCAGGAACAAACCCATGTAAATTAAAAGATAGATTTTAGAATAATACATTTTAATAAATCTACTGGTAATTTTAAATAAGTAAATTATTGAGTCTCGAAATTGCTGAAGAATACAGTAATTTCTGTAAATCAGAGATTAATTGCCAGACAACATCATACAACACAAATCTAACTACTCATTCTGTTCAAATTAGTATGTATCATTCTCAAGATCAAAATTTGTAATATTTTCTCTAATAATCCCTGAGCATGAAAGTTAACTCGGTGCCTGTCGAGAGCAGATCGGAATTTAATCAAAAGATCAGGTTCAGTGTATTCGGTTTTTATGCAATTGACTTTTATATTCAACTTGAAGTTGAAACCCTGTATAAAAACCAGGCATTTGAAGAGCTGAAATCGACACGTTGAATTCTTGAAAATTGGACTCAGCTTTTCAAATAGAGAGCTTGCCAAACCGCTTTGGTTTGACCTTGACCTTTGATGGTGGTAACTGTGTCTGTTGTATTGTGGCTATTTGGTGTTTAAATTTCAATCTATTTTCATATATAGTCAGATACAAATTTACAAAACGCTGGCAATTGTGTTATACTATTTGGTCTTTATGAAAATATGCTCTAGCGCACACTAATGTGGACTAAAGCAATAACATTACATATTGCACGCATGAATTTCAATTACATTGTTGGCAGACTGTAATTACAAAAGCTATTAAAGTCTTATAATCTATATACGCATTTTACTCTTATGGAATTTTATGTTTCATATACAATATGTAAGCTTTTTTAAAGTTATGAAATATTTGAATTCCTATTAATTAAAATGAAACTTAATTTTCACATTTATTAAGCACACCACACCCTGTATATGACAACTTATTTAACCACAATTAGACTGTTTTCTCTAGTGTTACTGCCTGATCTTGAGCGTACTGCTTCTGTTTCCTGTTCAGTTTTCATGTTCATGATTTGCCATTGAAGGATTCATTTCCGTTTAAATACCACCACCATAAATGATTAAAAAATTGTAGCCATATATAGACGGACAATAAGTGTTAGTCATTGGTGGCGCCGCGTGCTATCGTTTGTTGACTGTTGCTACTACATATTCCCAATTGTATTTAAACGTCGAACGCTGTACTATACTAACTCACTAAAAACAAATATTTAGATTTATCTAAATAATTTTATATTTTTACTGTATGCTGTTAATTCTAGTATTTATTCGCCACTTAAATCAGATTATATTAGTTAATTATGCGAATTGAGCTACGAATTAATAAATCTTACAATGCACTAGTTGTTAATTATGTATAATATGTATTTTTTTATTTTTGCTTTTACTAATCAGTGCACATCGTTTGACTTTTCACTTATGTACCTTTAATCTTAAAATATAGATAGACATTTTTGTATAATATGAATGTATGAGCATATATTTTTCGATATGTTATCAATCATTTACATCTGTACCACTCTACATTTTATGCTTGTGTTTTTTCTGGTAGATTTCATGATTTTCATCAATAGTAATGCGAGCTCAGGCGTTTTATAAAAGTACGCAGTTCAATAAGTTTTTTGATAAACGAAATCTTCCTCAAACAATCGAGTAGACTTGTCAGAGATCTTAGCATTTTAAGATGAACTCTAGTGTAACTCCTTGTGGTCGAAAAGTGTAATATTGATGAAATAGTTCTCACGATTTTGTGAGGTCTGACATCGGATCTTGTAATGTCAGCTCACTTGAAAAAAAAAAATACCCAAAGCAAGCAGCTAGTAAATACTGGGACAATTTACTCAATATCCACCTGATACTTGCATAAAAGCATCGAGTACTCTGTACTCGAAAAAGTCCCGAGTATTTACTACAAGTTAATTGAATCGGACTAATACTACTCATGACTCACCAACAGCAATGCTAATTTGAAGGCTGGCTATTCTTCTCCCACACGGAAACTTTTTATTCGGACAAATACATACTGCCTGTATTGGTGAATTGAAGAAATACTTGACGCGGAATTATCACTCACTCTTTGAGCACGTTTAAAATTATAAAAACTTTTGAAACGAACTTAAAACTAAATATTTTGGTTAGTTTTTTCTAGAATATATTCCATAAAAAACTTGAAAACTTAAACTAATTCTTTCTTTCTTCGCAATACGCTCAAATGTCCGCGAAGTAATTTCATTGTTTACAATTATTAAACAAAAGTGATACATTCACTCAATTAAATTAACCACAAGGTTCATTAAACTTTTGTTCCACTGCCCTTTAAATCAGTCGTAATATGTATATATGTATCTTGCTACATACTTACATATATTTTTTATATCTTATTAATTTCAACGTGCTGTTAATGTTATCTTAATATTGTCTTAATCTTTGTACTTAAATACATACTTACAAAGATTTTAAAGTTTTATGGAATATAGAAATAATGACTAAGCTAAAGTATAAAAGAGAGTACTCTCTTACAACTTAATAATAGAATGGAAATTATTTGAAACTTCAATCTGTTGTTGTTTACACGAGTACATACATACAGTGTGAACCATTTGTAATTTGATTTTGGTGTAATTAAGAAACGAATAATCTTTTTTCAATGTGGTTTTTATTATTCGAAAGTACAATCCTTCCGGTTAGTTGGATGGTTAGATTATTTCATTCAAATGACTTCCTCGGATGGATAGCCTTTGTATACAGCTACAAAAGATCTCCCACGCAAAAGATCTCGCACTTTCCAGGCAAAATATCGATTGTTGCACGGCTTGTGTGACACGCCGCGCCTACCATGTTGGAACTAAATGTTGTGTAACTCCATGTCTTCTAAAATAGGCCACCACAAATAATCAATTATCATTGTGCAGTAGCGCAGTACAGTGAATGTAACGCATCTTCCTTCCTCTGAGCAACACCAGTCATTTTTTCGGTTGTGCACACTCTAGTAGTACGAGAACGTGTTTTGGGTTTATCCAATAAAGATCCAGTTTCACACACACGTTTTACAAATTGATCCACAAATGGCGTAGAAGGCGCTTCTCTACCACCGATATTTTGAACTTAATTTTCTTACACTTTCGGTAGAAGAGTCAACATTTTGCAAGTAAATTTTTGGTATTTCGTTAACCGCAAATATAAAACTAATTTGCGGTCATAATACGAATGACTTTACAGTTGCCACGCTCAAAACATCCAGAAGTTCAAGTTCCAAATGTTAGATTTAACCACCTGAGTTCGGTACGTCTATTCATATACTCGTATTTGTATGTGTGTCGCTCTCGTTTTGAGCAATCGATAATGTTACTGTTTACTGTTTTTAGGAATCAAGAATAAGAAATTTAATCATACATGAAAAGCTTACGAAGATGACTCAAAAAGTATGGTACATAAGTGAACTAGTGATATTAATCTGCTGATAATATTAATATTCATAATTTTTAACAACTTAAATATACATACATTCATTTCATTCCATTTTGCCAAGGTCCTCAAATTCGTTTTTGGAAAAGTAAAATCCCTCAAAATTACTCTTTTCAGGTTTTCTAATTGCAAAATTTATATGCAAAACACATCTCCCTTGAGGTGTTTTGTCTTAACAGTTGCCCTCACTGATGTATCAACTTTCATTTTCCCCCTACTTACTCTGCCCTGCCGTTATTCTGGTGCCCTTGTGTATCTCAAACTTAGAAATTGTTGATTCACTGGCATCGCTTAAGTAATTCTTTGAACTCAGACTAGAGCATTTTACTTGCTCAAATGCATTGTTTATTTTTATTTTTAATGCTTTTATAATTTAAATACATACTACAACACTAATACTCTTTAGTAGTATACCTACATTTATTTTAACCAAAAATGATGACATCATTGGTAGCACAATAGTTGAATTTTTTGTATGTGATGATATTGATGGAAGATGTCATCACCTGTTCTTAAAAATGAGTCATTGATATTATTTGTTAAATTTCTAATAAAGGGTGTTTTTTATAGAAGTGTGGTTTTCAATCTGGCAATATTTTTTCCGGAGTTGGTCACTTGATTTATGCTCAGTTTGGTTTGCCATTTCATGAACAATATTTGCAAATTATTGAAATTTATTATCAAAGTATTCGTGCTCTGTGAAAAGTGTGTGTTATCGCAAAATCAGCGACGATGTTCATTTTTGGCTCAATGGATTCGTGAATAAGCAGAATTGCCGTACTTGGAGTGAAGACCAGCCAGAGGCAATTCAGCAGCTACCAATGCATCCCGAAAACTGCACTGTTTGGTGCGGTTTATGCGAAGGCGGCACCATTGAGCCGTACTTTTTCAAAGACGATGAAGGCCGCAACGTTACGGTTAATGGAGAAAGGTACCGTTCGATGAAAACAGCCTTTTTTTTTTACCGAAAATGCAAGAATGAGACTTTACCAACATGTTAACGGTGCCACATGCCACACTGCACGCGAAACCATGCATCAATTGAGAGGCGAATTTTGTGAGCATTGAATCTCACGTTTTGGTGTAGTCAATTGGCTTCCAAGATCGTGTGATTTTACCCCGTTAGACTATTTTTTGTGGAGCTATGTTAAGTCTTTTGCCTATAGAGACAATTCAAACACGATTGCTGCTTTGGAAGCCAACATTGAACGCGGCATTTGTGAAATTCTGGAAGAAATGTGTGAAAAATGTGCCAAAATTGGACCTTTAGAATGGACCACTTGAAGCGTAGCCGCGGGCAACATTTAAGTGAAATTATCTTTAAAAAGTAAATGGTAGGAATTGATTTAACGATCCAAATAAAAGTTTCATTCACTTTTGTAAAATTTCTAAACTCTTATAAAAATCACCCTTTAGTTATTTTCTTACTTGGTTTGTCTGGAAGCTTTTTCTTTTTCAGTAAATAACCTTTACTATTACGCATTTTTTAAATATTAATCATATTTTATGTAAACATATTTACAATATAAAAATATATTTCTGTCGATCATGTTTATTAAAGGAGAGAAAATTTTAAAAAATATAATAGTAATGAAATTGCAAGTTTCATTGGCAACGTACCCGCACAACTTGCAAAACGAATGGTGTCTATCTAAGTACATTCATAACTTTACATACTCGCCATACTTCCATGTGCATATTCATTTAATTATTATTTATTTTAATTATTGATCAATTTTTTTTTTACTGTGCTTGCTTGCCGCCGATTGTTTGAATATTTTTTATAATTTTAATATTTTAAATGAATAAGTAGTGCTCATTTTTTCATACATATGTAGGCAGGTATCTATATAATTTTTAAACCGGTTTTTATTTTGGTAGTTTGTTTGCATTTCTGTGTATCTTAGGTTCTTTAAATGAGCTCACCACACAGCGTTTAATTGCTCGCACGAAAATAATAATAATATTTATTGTTCGATTAAGTTTATATCTTTTTAGGCTCACTTTTGTTAGAAAGTGAAATGCTTAAAGGTCTTAATGTCATTCCAAAGTCTATTTTGAAACATTCTTGATTTAGATATTTTTAGTTTGCTTTTAGTTTTATTCATATACATACATTTCCTTTTCCTTTAAAGCAAATATCATGTTTTATATTGAGACATATAAAAAGTATCCGCAGTTTTTCGTAACAATATTATGTTGGTACCCACAAATATGGCAACACTAATGCCATTATGTCGTCGCTGTGAAGTAGTGGTTGGCCTCCTGAGCAGTGTGTCCGGGGTTCGAATCTCGACACAGGAAAAATCACAATATAGAAAGAAAAAAAAATTTGTCTACACGTCACCAACTCTTGGCAGGCAATGGCAAACCTACAAGAGCAAAAATTGCCCTTGAAAAGCGTTTCACTTCGCCGTTCGAATTCGGCATAACACTGTAGGTTCTTTTCCATTCATGTACAAATATAAAACGCACAACATGAATTGAATGGATGCGAAAAAGTTTGGTTTGCTCATTTCCGTTCCGGAAATTTCGATATTAAAGATTTAGATTTAAAAACCTGATGAAATTTTGCAACTGGTGGAGCAAAATCGACACGAAAGCGGTCAGGAGATAGCAGAGGCATTAAACACCAACAACATGACAGATTTGACATCATCATAACATCATCTTGTAACGAAAAGCCGCGGATACTCTTTCCGTTTTTTAGTAACGAAGGAACTCCGGAACCATAAAAGCTATCAGCTAAGATTTTTGGGTTTTTGAACCACACGGTAGATGGCGCTGGCGTTGAGATAATTTGAAAAGCTTTATTTTATCCGATTTGGCTCATATGCAGAATATATATTAGTCACTTAGAAATAAATATTATTACAAAAAATCGACCGGTAGGTGGCGCTGGCGTAGAGATATCGTGATTGATATCGTGGACATTGTCAATATTATTATTCAGGACATAATTGATTTCTAAATGGAAATTTAATGGAGAATATGTTTTGCTTCCAGTGGTCGCTGTGGCGTAGTGGTAGTGCGTTGGACTGCTACGCAGAGTGTCCGGGGTTCGAATCTCGGCACAGGCAAAATCAAAAAGTAGAAAAAACAATTTTTCTACACGGCACCACCTCTTGGCAGGCAATGGCAAACCTACAAGAGTAAAAATTGCTATGAGAAGCTTTTCACTTCGCCGTTCGGATTCGGCTTTAAACTGTAGGTCCCTTTCATTCATGTACAAATATAACACGCACAACATGAGTGGATGAGAAAAGCTCGGCCTAGGCCCTCCATGGGTTGTTGTGCCATTAAAAGTAAAGTAAAGTAATGTTTTGCTTCCAAGAATTCCTATGATTCCTACCGACATACCGATAAACTTCAAACGATTGCAATTTCCGATTAGGTCGGCCTTTGCCATGACCATAAACAAATCTCAAGGAGAATCATTGTAAATCTGTGGTTTGGACCTAAAAAACTGTCGCTCGTCCCATGGTCAGTTATACGTTGCATGTTCCCGTGTCGGGAAGGCGGCAGATTTATTAATTTACTGCGAGAATAATGAAACAAAAAAAAAACGTTGTTCTCTTGTTGGTATTAGTTACAAGCAACAAGTTACAAGTTCAATCTTTTACGTTACAATAAAAATTTATTCTCATTGTTATCTGTTTTTAGTTCTTATTAAAAATGCCCAAAGATTTTTACAAAAATATAGACCTAAACGACCTAAAATAAAAAATTCTTTGAAGGCGAAACAACGTTTGCCGGGTCCGGCTAGTACTAATATATTTGCTTTTTTTATTTGTATTTTTTCAGAAACATCTACTAGACCCAGCTGTAAGTATTTCCACAAAGCTTATTTCAAATTAACTACTTATTTTATTTACATAATTCATACTCATATCGGCACATACATAAATACAATGTTTCACAATCAAATCTGCCTTTGGCCTGTAGGTACAATATCAGTACAAATCCAAATCGAACAAAGCTTATCTTTACACTCTAAAATTAGCTATAACAGTATCTAAATCCATTACCACCGAGCTAAACCTTTTCCTACATAAACACGGGCAATATACTACTGTGGGCAAAAAGTAGTAAGACTTTTTAATTTAAATTACGCGCGGAAACCCATTCATCAAAATATTATTTTTTTAAGGTTGGTATGACTGTCGGTGACATCTGTGCCAAATGTCACATGAAAATAATCATTAGTGTTTAGTATACGCTTGTCTTTCTGAAGTACAAAAAGTGCATTCGGCGATTTTCACAATGAGTGAAATTATTCAACAAAGAAGTTCCATTTAATTTTGTGTGCGGAATCAAATTTCTGTTGCCGAAACGTTCAGAATGTTGCAAAAGGCCTTCGGTGATAATTGTATGTCGCGAGCAAGTGTTTTTGATTGGTACAAATTGTTCAAAGATGGTCGAGAACGCGTTGACGACGAACCACGTCCAGGACGGCCATCAACATCAACTGATGATCAACACGTCAATAAAATCAAGGAATTGGTGCTCCAGAATCGACGATTAACAGTCAGAAACCTTACTGGCATCGTTGGAATATCGGAAGGATCAGTGAAAACCATTTTAAAACATCATTTGGGCCTAAGAAGAGTGAATGCACGATTGGTTCCAAAATCACTGCATTGGTTTTACGAGACCATTTTGCCAAAAATTCGACTGATATCGTTCCGCAACCACCCTACCACCCTATTCGCCTGACTTAGCACCGTGTGACTTTTGGCTATTTTCTAAACTCAAAAAACCGCTTCGTGAACACCGTTTTGAGTCAATTGAAGACATTAAACATGAATGGCTAAGCGCATTGAAGGCTATTCCGGAAATTGACTTTAACAACTGTTTCGAGAATTGGAAAAAACGTTGGCACAAGTGAAGTGTATTGGGGCCGGGGGGGATTACTTTGAAGGGGACGAAATAGATTTGGAAGAATGAATAAAAAAATGTTATATTATGAACAAAGTCTTACTAACTTTTGCCCACAGTAGTAGCTATAGCTATACTCAATTATGAATTTCATATAGTTCAGTCACTAAAATTAATCACTTTACCTTAATGGTTAGAATTAGTTAATAGTTAATTTTTAATCTTACAGTTATCACGAATTCAGATTAACAACAATCTCTCATGTGTAACCTCACATTTATTGTATAATATCGATTGTGTCCTATTGAAATTGCTGATCTGAACTTATATAGATTTAATTACAATACTCGGGAATAAGTTCCGCACATGGAGCGAGTTGCTCATGGTTGATTTCATTTCTTATTACTTACATTATCTATGTGCACATAGTGATAGCGATACTTTACCGAAATTGTTTCAATTAAATCAGATAAATAAAATGTGTAATCCGTCTAACAGTTGGAACTTTAACAACTGAATATTTTGAGGGTATGAGGGAAAATTAGTTTTATATTTACGATTAACGAAATGGGTCGACATACGCTGGAACAACGTTTTGATATACTAAAAATAAAGAATGGTGAATCAAATGGGTCGATATACGCTGGTACAACGTTTTGATATACTAAAAATAAAGAATGATGAATCTTCTACCGAATGTTAACTCAATTTGTGGAACGTGTGCGTGAAACTAGATCTTTAGCCGCAAAGTTGTCGGTTCACTAATTCGGCTTGGGACGCTTGGAAGATGAGCATTTGTAATGAAAAATAATCTTCTCTAACGAAGCTAACTTTGACCTCGGTGGCTACGTGAAGCAAAATTATAGCATCTGGGACTCAGAAAATCCATGCGCGATATGGACTTGGATAGCAGTTGGTTCCAATAGGATGGCGCATCGTGTCACTCAATTCGTGCAACAATCATTCCTTTGCGTGGCGATTTTGAAAATCGCGTTATTAGCCGTTTTGGTGTGGTACATTGGCCGCCATGCAGTTGCGATTTGACTCCGTTGGACTATTATTTGTAGTATTTGTGGTGAATCGTTAAATATAAGTTTTACGCTCTTAAGGACGAAATAGGTGCAGCCAACGGTCAAGTGCAGCCCTATAAGTCGAAAATGTACTGAAAAATGGGATTGATCGTATGGGGCTATGAAATATAAGAAAAGATATATGAAATGGTGTTCCACAATAAACCGGAAGTATTCTACTTTCGAATAATAAAAACCACATTGAAAAAGAAAGATTCGTTTCTTGTTTACACCAAAATCAAATACCAATGGTATACCAAATTATACCATATATAAATGGTGCACCCCGTATTTTACACATTTTTAATAATTTTCGCAAATTCGTGATGTCATAAGCTTAAAGCTAAATCTGATCGTTTTTAGAGATAACGTCTTAAATTTTGATAGCAACTAGCTAGTTGTCATTGTAGTTTAGTAGTAACCATGGCACAAAGGTTTTCACTTCATTCGAAAAGTAACGGTCTTAGCCGAAAATGGGGTCCTGTCATATTGAAAAATTTTAGTTTCTGATTTTCCACAAACTGAATATGAATTATTCTTCATTTTTAAGGACCAGTTTGTAGTAACAGAAGTTTTTTTATACAATTTTTATTTTATTTTAGATTTTATTTAGCATTGACACCAAGTAGAAACATCTCACATTTCTTGAGTACTTAACTGCTAAATTCATAATTATTTAATTTTATACTTTTAATAATTTAAGTGAAATGTAAATTCAGAGAGGCTGGCGCCAAGGAGGGCATTATCGATGTTCTATTTGAATTCATCCTGGGTGATAATCCAAAAACAGTTCTCGATAAGCTGGAACAAGAGGGCACCACTACTGCAGTGTGTGGCAAGGTCTTCAAGAACGGTGAACCGACATATAGTTGCCGCGAATGTGGCATGGATCCGACTTGTGTCCTGTGCGTTAGTTGTTTCAAGCAATCAGCGCATCGTTATCACAAATACAAAATGTCAACGTCTGGCGGTGGAGGTTGCTGTGATTGTGGCGACGAAGAGGCGTGGAAGAAGGATCACTACTGTGAAGAGCATTTGGTGGGTTAAAAAAAATTATCTTTGGAGTCTTTATTTCATTGACACTTTTTCCCTTTTTCCAGCGTGGTAAGGAGAATCCTACAAGCAGCACGATCATCACGGAAGCCATCAAGGAACGTTGTGAGGTTGCATTTGTTGCGATACTAACATTCTGTGTGAAATTTCTTGAGATCGAACCGAATGCCAGCTTGGAGTGTCTCGATAGTGATGACAGCGATGACACCAACTACTGCACGGTGCTCTATAACGACGAATCGCATACGTTCGATCAGGTCATACAGACGCTGACCAAAATTGCCAAGTGTCGCCACAAGGATGCGAATGAAATTGTTGCGAGCATTGATCGTGAAGGTCGTGCCGTTGTGAAATTTGATTCATTTTATGAATGTCGCAATTTGAAGGATAGCATTGAAAAGCAATCGGTCACGGTGAATGCCGCATTAGCCACCAGTCGCGCAAATCAATCGCTCCGCGTATCTGTGTTGCATGTGAATGCGGTGTCTTGTCAGCAGTTTGCGCTGCAGCTGCTCACCTCGTTTCAAGAGTTTTTGATACGCCACTGCACTTTCCGTCAGATATTCGCACGCATCATTATGGACAAGAATGCACCGTACTGCATTAAGCACATATTAGAATATGATGTAAAACTATGGAAGACTGCGCGCACCTGCTGGCATCGATTACTCATTTCGGGCATGCTAATGGAGTACGACAATAAAATGGCTCTGGCGCAAGAGTTCTCCAAACATTACTCGACGGTTGTGCAGGATTTCATACGTGACGATCACGAGCATTCGTATTCGATAGTGTCACTGAGCGTGCAGCTGTTTACGGTGCCGAGCATAGCTCATTATTTGATAGCATACGAGAATATCTTCCACAAACTGTTGCACACGTTCTATCACGAGGCCATCGAGAAGCACATCAAAAGCAAGACGTTACACTTTGCCAAAAATATGGCGAACTTGGTATTCTTCAAACGCGCCGCCTACATACTGTACGATCTGCGATACATACTCAGCTTTAAGCCGGACGTATGGACGGATGATTTGCGTGAAGGCTTCTTGGATGGATGTAGGGCGCTCATCAAGCTGCTGCTTGTTATGCAAGGCATGGAGTCGGTAACGCGTCAAACGGGCCAGCACATGGACTACGAGCCGGAATGGGAATGCGCTTTCAATTTGCATATTAAGCTGGCTAGCACAATTTCATTGGTGCTGGAGTGGTGTGCTTCCGATAGCGTCGTCTTGGGTAAACTGTATCAGAAGATTATTACGGCTTTGTCGGCCAACGGCTTTATTGTGCATCAACCTAAAACCGAAGAGAAAACTGTAGCGGGCCATGTAGCCAATTGCATTATATACGATGTGGCAACGCAGCCAGTCTCAATACATTTGCCGCTGTCGCGTTTCTTTGCTGGCATTTACTTGCATTTCGGTGCCCATGGCTTGACATTCGACAATGCAGTGGCAACGCAGAAACGTTCACCCGAGGAAATAATGGAACCTATTCTATGTACGCAAACCATGATTGCGCAGGTGAGAATCGTTTAACTCCAGTGCTAAGCATTTCTATTGTGTATTTTAATTTTCTTTTCTTCCTTTTTTTGTTTTCGATTTTGTCACGAACAGGTTCACTCTGGCATGTGGCGCCGCAACGGTTACTCACTGCTCCATCAACTCTATTTCTATCGTAATGTGCGCTGTCGGAGCGAAATGCTCGATCGTGATATTGTGGGCATGCAAATTGGTGCTGCGCTAATCGAAAGCAATCAGTACTTGATACGCATATTGAATAAATTCAATTTAATCAATTGGATACAACCGTACTATGAAAGAAACTTGGAGACAATACCCACCGATGACGATTTCATACGGCAACTGTCAATGATCGAGGAATTCCTTGAGTTGCTCATCGTTATCATTGGCGAGCGTTTTATGCCAGGCGTTTCGAAAGTCACCGAAGAAGATCGCACTAAAAACGAAATCATTCAATTGCTCTGCATCAAGTCATATTCGCATTCGGAATTGAAACGTGCTTTGCCCGATTCAAACAATGATACGTCACTGGATGATGTCATCGATTCTGTGGCCGAATTTAAGAAGCCACAGAAATCCGATGCCAAGGGAGTTTACGAACTGAAGGAGGAGCTCTACGATAACTACAATATGTATTTCTATCATTATACCAAGGAGGAGAAATCCAAATCGGAGGAGACACAACGTTTGAGACGCAAGAATCGCAATGAGTTAGTTTGTTGTCCACCGCCGAAGTTGCCCAAGTTAACGGATGGTTTTATGTGAGTTTGCTGAGTTTGATTTGGTTGTCGACATATTTTCAATTGTATGCTTTCTACTTTTCAGCTCAATTGCAAATTTATTGCAATGTGATGTTATGATGACTATCATTTCAACGGTGCTCGATCGTGCACTGGATCTGAAAGCGAAAAGTTTTATAGAGAATCATTTGCAAGAGGTGAACATGATCAAACGAAATCAAACTGCTCGATTTATTCCGATCGATTAATCATGAATCAATGAATTTTTGTCGGTCTTTAATTTCACTTTTATTTCGGTTTCTTTTCAGGTTTTGTATCTTATTGGATATGGACTGCAGGAACAGGAATCTGAAAATTATCCTTTCCTTTCGTTCTATGAGCGTTCGCAAAAATACAAACTTCTTTATAAACTCGAACAATTGTCGCGCAGTGCAAGGGTATGTACATATGTATATCAATTGGCATAATATTCCTTAGTGATTATTAAGAAATTATTTTATTCGATTGAAGTTGTATTCTTATCACAAAGCTCATCCTAATTGATTACTAAATCAATTTAATTTCTGTTTCGGTTTTCTCCAGGTTGAAGCACATCGCGATTTCCTGCTGTGGACTGTGAAAAAATTCAAGGAACTTCAAGCCAAAGAAGCTGCCAAAATTGGCAGCGATGCCATGCAAAGCGATGATGCCGAATCATCAACAACAGGTCTAGCAGATGCTGCTACTGCTGCCTCAGTTGGCGGCGATGATGTCATTGAACCCCCGCCGCTCACTGCCACGGAACAAGAGAAACAAGATAAAGAGGAACGTGCGCGTCTCGCCGCCGAACGACGTGCTAAAATTATGGCACAGATGCAAAGTGCACAAAAAAGTTTCATGAAATCGAATGCGGAAATGTTTGCAAGCACGAATGCTGTAGCGCAATCGAACGATACGACCGCAGCCGCAACCTCGAACAGCAGCAGCAGCACAACAATGGAATGGCAAGCGGAGGACACACCGGTGAGTGAAGAGGGCGCAGTGGCATATAACTCGGTCGCATGCCTGGGTGTCGGTCGCCGGTTGCAACAGCCCGAAGAGCAAAGCTGCAAGTGCATCCTGTGCTTTGAGGATTGCACCGTAAGTAAGAACGGGCCGACGCTGGTTTATTCGGCGTTCATACAAAAATCCAAGGTTCTGCCATCCGCATCGAAGTACAATTCGTCAGTGCACACGAGCAGTTGCGGTCATGTAATGCACGTCAATTGCTGGCAGGAATACTACAACAACGAAGAATCGAAGGAGCAGCGACGCCCACATCGCAACCGTGCGCCGTTTTTGCCCGCCACCCAAAGCACCGACTTCCAGTGTCCGTATTGCCGCTGCCTCAGCAATACTGTGCTACCACTGACTGCACCACTGTCGAAATACTCGATGCCGATTGTGATACAGGCCGGTGACGAGGTCTTTCCTATCGATCTGTGGATTGAGGTGATGAAGACTTTCGGTGATGATTTGAATAAGTTGCGTACCGAGGAGGATGCCGACATGTGGTACTACGGGATGCCCGCCTGGGATACAATACTAAACAATTCAAATTTGATTGTCGACACCAGCCAATTCGAGCGTATTGCGCAGCCCATTAACAAGCTGGAGTTGCCGGCCAGTTGGACGAATTTCGTGCAGCATTATGTGAAGTCGGCGCGGCAATATGCGCCCAATGATTTTGAGTTGAATGAGCACGAGGGTCTGCTGTGGCTGTGGCACTCTTGTATTTACACCGTGGCGTCGCTGGAGGTCTACTTGAGGGCGGTGGACAAGCCATTCAAAACTGAAATGTCCATACGGCACAAGAGCTGTCTCAGCGGCTTGGTTCGAGCGAGCTGCTTGTATGCGTCGACGCTCTCGCAAAACGATGTTAAGAATTTGGTGCCACCCGTGGCAGAGCTGCTGGATACGGTGTTCAAGCAGAAGGGTACCTCGGTGGTGCAGTGGGATTGCTTTAGTATGATGGCATCGGCGATATTTATGGTGCCCAATATGCTGTTTGCAATAACACGTGAGTATTGGCTGTTTTCGAAATATTTCGGATCTTTGCTGCAATCATTAATTTTTATACTTACCTGCTCTTATAGCAAATAAAACTGTGGTGGCAAATGGCAGCATGATGGACTTCTACACAATGCAACTGTTCTTCCTTGCGAATATGGTGAAGGTGATTGTAATGTTTATCATCCCGGAAGCAGAAGCGGGCGCCGCCGCCGCCGCCGATACGTCAATGGATATCGATGAAGAATGCGAACAGGAAGTAAAAAATATGCCGCAAAAGGTGCAGGACAACATTTCCGAGTTCTATCGTAAATACAATTTGCCAGCGCGTGCGGCAGCCTTCCGCGAAAAACAAGCGCGCCGAACTGCACAAGCAACCTCCGCAACAACCACTGGCGCTGCTGACAAAGACACAGCCGAGCAGCGCATGACTGTCGTCGATGCCGACGAGGAGGAGGTGAACAATGATGATGAGCAGAGTGCAAATGAACCGCCGCACATTGTCTGCAATGCACAAACGATCGTTGCGCTCTTCAAGCACATCAAGAAAGATATGTCGCAATTCCTGCGCAGCTGCTGTCTCTTCTTTCATTTCGTGACAGATGTGGAATTTCCGGAAGAGTTCACGGCTACGGGCAGCGATACATTCGAGCACATGTGTAAGTATTTGGGCTTGCAAGCAAACCTCGAGGCGTATTTCAATAGCGAGAGCACCTATGCCACAATACTCGAAACGTTCGCTTCGCATCCCGACATCGAGTATTTTGATTTTGCGACCAACAAGAAACGCAACGGCGAGGACTTGCAGGTCGTCTTTGGCACACT